>CM044547.2:44146858-44709358 GCA_024416835.2 Perccottus glenii | reverse complement strand
GTCAACTGTCACATGATCCGTTCTGACCAATGGGATGAAGTGTGATGTCACAAAACAAAAGTTTGTTATTTTTAGTATTTAATAGAGAAATAAACACAATAATATCCAAGTTTTTTGGCAGTTGTAGGCTCCTGTAGCTGTTCATCTGTACGTAATAATGTTTGGGGAAAACATTTTTTGGCATAGGATTTTTTTGCTGCAGTACATCAAATGGCCACTAATCAGATTGGTGGCAGCGGTGCCTTATCCAGGTCTTTTAATACATCCTTCGTTTACATTCTCACCAGCTCTGACCAGTATCTGAGCGTTCATCCTTCCTACTGTCCTTTAGCAGAACGTTTGCTAACAACAACACAACATACCTCTAGTGGTCATCTTTTTTCAAATCCTAAACCTTTCCACTCCCCCTTCCTCTGTTGTTTTTCTCGTTCTTCCAATCACACTCCACTCTAGTTGTAAGTGTTTTCTAATTAAACAGTGAAGAATCCGGTTCAAGTTGACACGCCTGGCCCTCTCCTGCTGTCCTTCCCTCTGTGGCAGAAAACTAACATCAGAATAAATGTCTCTGGTCCTTTGGCTCTCATTTATCTGTCCCAGGACGGAGCAGGGGTGTGGCCCAGTGAAGGGAGCCTGACAAATGTAGGGTCAGTGCCACAGTTAAATCCTCCAACACATCCACAGAGCATTTAAAAACCTGACGAGTGACACGAGGTGAATATGGAATGAACACTGAGGTTATTGATCAGGTTTAACAAGGACTCTGTGGGATTTAAGGAGTGCAATGGTGTGAGGTTAAAAACACAGCATGACTGAGCAGTAATACCCCTGATGTCTGTGATTATGAGGGTTATTGGTTCTTTTGTTGGATCAGATAAAGTGTCCAGTCGTTTGTTCAGAGATAAAGCTACGATGTCATCACTCCAGACCATGTGGTACCTACAGGTTTCAGAACAGGTGAGGATCCATCCTAAATGCACATGCTTCGACCCTGGTTCCAAGTGTGTGGTCTACTTTCCAAAAAGACCAAAGTCTGGTGCACAGAAGATCCATCCAACCTTCGAGTATTAAACAGAGAGTTCTTCAGCAGCAGTGCTTTGGAGCTGACGGGAACCACTCCAGAAATGGACTCGGACTCAAGTCGAGTCATCAGCTCATTTTTGTGACTCGTGACTCGACTCGAGGGGAAGCCTCAATGACTTGACTCGGACTGTTTTTTTATTCCTCGAATATCAGACACAGACTTATGACTTTTTTATTATTATTATTTTTTTTTAAACCTTTATTTAACCAGGATAGTCCCACTGAGATTACAACTCTCAGTTTGTGTCCTTGGGCAAGACACTTTACCCACCTTTCCCTTGTGTGTGTTGGGGGTCAGTTTTTCTTCCACAGTTTTCAGATTTGTGACTGTCTTTGGAGACAAAACTCTGGGGTCAATGGGTCTGTTTATGTTCCTCTTCGAGCCAATGGCACCAACAAGGTTTAGAGTTCAAAGATATGGTTAAGGTTTAAACCTGGTTTAAATGAATCTGTGTTTAATCACCAAAACTCTTTAAATAGTTTGAACGTGCTGCTGAGAGTCACTTTTAAACAGAAGAACTCTACAGGAGACTTAATAGATCTGCAACAAACAGAGAGTTAACATTTAGCAGTTCTACTCCTCTTCTTCCTCCTCCTCCTCTTCCTTCTCCTCCTCCTATTCCTCCTCCTCTTCCTCCTCCTCCTCCTCTTCCTCCTCTTCCTTCTCCTCCTCCTATTCCTCCTCCTCTTCCTCCTCTTCCTCTTCCTTCTCCTCCTCCTCCTCCTCCTCCTCCTCTTCCTCCTCTTCCTCCTCTTCCTTCTCCTCCTCCTCCTCCTCCTCCTCCTCTTCCTCCTCTTCCTCTTCCTTCTCCTCCTCCTCCTCCTCCTCCTCTTCCTCCTCTTCCTCTTCCTTCTCCTCTTCCTCCTCCTCTTCCTCCTCTTCCCCTTCTTTCGCATCTTCCTCTTTCTTCTCCTCTTCCTCCTCCTCTTCCTCTTCCTCCTCTTCCTCCTCCTCTTCCTCCTCCTCCTCCTCCTCTTCCTCTGGACCATGTAAATGTGCCGGGGCAGGGGCCGGGGGTATTTTTAGCTTCACTAATCAGTGTCTTATTATTTCTGTGGTTCAGAGGAACTTTGAACCTCGGTCTGAGCCAGTGTTAAAGATTCATGAGTCGGCGTCGTCGGGGGAGCTCCTGGAGGCTGCGTGGGGTCAGAGGTCACTGTTATCCCAACAGAGAGCACAGAAAAACAAATGACTGCTCCGCTGCTGCTACATTTACTGTGTCTGTTTAACGTCGGCCAAGCAACAATAGGACAGAGGGGTATGGACGAGGGGCAGGTGCAGACGCAGGCTCAGGACGAGGCTCAGGACGAGGCTCAGGACGAGGCTCAGGACGAGGCTCAGGACGAGGTTCAGGACGAGGCTCAGGACGAGGTTCAGGACGAGGCTCAGGACGAGGCTCAGGACGAGGGGCAGGTGCAGACGCAGGCTCAGGACGAGGCTCAGGACGAGGCTCAGGACGAGGTTCAGGACGAGGGGCAGGTGCAGACGCAGGCTCAGGACGAGGGGCAGGTGCAGACGCAGGCTCAGGACGAGGGGCAGGTGCAGACGCAGGCTCAGGACGAGGGGCAGGTGCAGACGCAGGCTCAGGACGAGGGGCAGGTGCAGACGCAGGCTCAGGACGAGGGGCAGGTGCAGACGCAGGCTCAGGACGAGGGGCAGGTGCAGACGCAGGCTCAGGACAAGGGGCAGACGCAGGCTCAGGACGAGGCTCAGGACGAGGGGCAGGACGAGGCTCAGGACGAGGCTTTCTTCTGGTTTTCTTGACCATGCAGCCCATTTTTCTTCAAGTGCCTCCTCATTGTGCATCTTGAAACAACCACACCACTTTCTTTCACAGAGTCCTGTTTTTTAGCCCAAGTTATTTGTGGGTTTTTCTTTGCATCAGTTGTGGCTGAACTTTTTGTTGTTCTACCTGACGTCGGTTTGGTTTCAACAGAATCCCTCATTTTCCACTTCTTCATTACAGTTTGAACACTGCTGATTGGCATTCTCAATTCCTTGGATATCTATCCCTGTCAGCGCCCCTCGGCTGCAGGGTTCGTTTGATCACCACAAAAAGAGAGTACCACAGAGAAACACGAGGGGACTGAGTTTCCAAGTTTTAAAAGTCTGAATTTATTAAAAAAGTATTAAAATAAAAGAAAACAAAACATTGTTAAGAAGCCCAGTAAATAGGCTTTAAAGTCAATCCGGGGTAAAAGGGAAGAGTCATTTTTAGTTGTAGGCCTCAGCCTCCCGTCCGCGCCGCGGGGCCGGTTTAGAGGAGTGCTGGCGCTCCCTCAACGGTCCCAGGGGACTCCGAGGTCCCAATACGCCACCACAGGGCTAAAACACACACACAAATGTCGGCTCAGCGACCACGCAAATATATATATAAATTAACCCACACAGCATGCAATAAAACACGGGACACGTCCCTTTACTTAGCGTTAAAATGGCGTTGTACAGGTCCCTGGTTCCTTCCTCTGGTCCGGGTAGATACGGCCGGTCGCTCCTGAAGTCCTAATCCGGTCTCTGCTCCGAAGGGGAAAGATGGCGCTGTGGACAGGGAGAGGCGGTCTTATGTACACAGTAAAAACACAGCTCAGGTAAGTGCAACTTCCACACAGTTATTAACACTTCCCTCTACTTAGCTGTATCAGAGCGTTGTTATGTGGTAGATTCTGGTGTTTCCTCTGGCTTCCCGCTTCTCCAGTCGGTCCGGCTCTCCGTGCTGCTCAATGTTCCTTCCTCTATCCGTTCCTCCGTCTCTCCTTCTCTCTGTTCCTTCCGGGTTCTCTCTCCTTCCTGGTTTCTTCCTCTCTTTCCTTTTCCTTTACTTTCTCTGTCCGTTCACTTCTCCGCCGTAGCTCCTCTGCCCGTACCGGTCCCTGGCTCTCTCCCTCTGGTCGCGGGTCGCCCCAGGCCTCCTCATCGGCCCCTCGCTCCCCGTCCTACCAGGCATGCCTCGCGGGTACCCTGGCCTCAGGTCTCCTTAGGAATCCTCCCGGCTTCCTTCCTCCTCTCACCGGCGTCCGCTGGTGCTGGTCTTTCCCGTTCCGTTTTCCGTTCCCTTCTCACTTCCCGTCTGTTGCCAATCCTCCTTTCCTTTTCCGTCCCTTCCTCCTTTGCCCGGCGTCCGCCGGGCCGCTCCCTCCTCCTCTGCCGTCCGCTTATCTTGTGTCACTTTCCTGCCCTCTGTTGTCCCTTGTCTGTCCTTTGATTGGGCCTTTTGAACTAGACCGGGCCCACAGATTCTTTGACAGTTCTTGTGCTTTCCTCATGACTCAGACAGAAACATCAGTGCAGCACTGGATGAAAGATACAAGGGTCTGTCCCAGAAACTCACTGACCTTTTATACACTGATTACAAACAGGTCACAGGTGAGGATGGTTACCTTTAGTAGGGGTATGTAAACCTATGAGCACTTATATAAATATATACTGTATGTTTGTGGTTTTGTCTCGTTGTAAAGCATTGTGTTTCTGTTCTAAATAAACTCTCAATATCAATGTGTTCAATGAAGTGCAAGAATAGGATTAAACTATATAATGATTGATCTATTTTCTTCTTTTCCTCTGGGCTGTTCCCTTCCGTCTGTCCTTCTCCTCTTTTTCTCTCAGACCTTCACGTCTCCTTCACTACATCCTTAAACGTTCTCTTGCCTCTGGCTCCTTCCATCGACATATTCCCTCTGCCTCCTCTGAACATGTCCAAAGAACCTCAGTCAGCTCTGCTCCCTCCAGCTCTTCCTCCAAACATTTGTATTTACTCACTGATCTGTTTTATTAATGCAACTGTTGTAAAATGAAAAGCATCATCTTGATCAAAATAAAGAGTTGAACATGTCCCTCACATTCACATGTCACCAGTTATTGTTTCTCTGTTTGTACATCCTGACTATCAATAATCTAGAACAGTCCTGGTCCGAGGTCTCGACGTGGACATGAGTGTTCATCTGAGCCCGAGCGTAGCCACAAAGAAAACCCTCGGCTCTTTACTCCACATTAACTCCATTACTCTCCATCTTTTTGCCCGTACTCCAGGACTTTTCATTCCCTGGTTCCTCCCTGCGGCTGTAGTTGTAAATATCTGCTCTTTATTAGATGCTGAGATTAGGACAAGCCTCGGGAAGCGTCCTTTTGTATCTAAAATGCAATTTAGCTTGTGGTGCGCGGCGAAGGCGAGCCGGCGTATTCGGAGGTGAATTGCCTTCGAAGAGCCACAGTCGGATTTGAATTGTGAATGCGGCGGCTCTATTCGACTCCCACAGAGCGCTCCGACAGATCCCATCAGCTGCTTATCTGTTACGGCCCGCATTGACTGCAGCTGGATTCAATAGGGACCAATAATAGTGGTGTTTCTTAAACATTAGGACACCTGGTTTTCTGCAGCGGTCAGCAGCGGCCGACACGAGGCAGCGCTGCGGCCGCGACCGTCAATGCTGCATTATTCCCATCATTTTTCTGAGTCTGTGAAGGAAAAGTAATTTTATCTTGTATTTCTCCCCCTCGTATGTTGTCGCGGGAGTCGTCCTGCCGCTGATACATCATCGCAGACGAGTGCAATCAGCGTCAGAGCAGAGCGTCTGGGGCCACACTAACGTCCGACCGAGACGTTTGAGGAGAAATCAATCCCAGAGCAGGACTTTGGAAAAACTCCTCGAGTCTGACACTCGATCTGTAAACGTTGGGCAGTTGTTTGTGTCGCACAGAGACACAGACCTCTCACTGATGGAGTTAAACCTGTCTTTAGTCTAATCCAGAAGCTTATTGTAACAGAATCTAGGTTCTATTTTGAAGGAGTTTAAAACGAGAGTGATCAGTTTAACCAATCACAGCTCGCTTCTGAAAAAAGAGCACACTCATTGGTCGACACAAACGTCAACAACAAATTAAACCAGGAAATGTGTTATTCTGTTGGAAAATATGTCTTTTTTTTTTACAGTGAAACGGCTAAAAAAAAGAAAAAGAAACAGAAAATAAATACAAACAAATGTTGGCAATGCTTCGGCTTTAGTTTGAAATTCTATAAAGATCCTAAACAGTGTTGCTTGAAATAAATTGCTCCTGGATCCTTTGGACTAAAATATATATATTTTAATGGTTGCCATGGAAACGTTAAGAGATTTTAACAACAGGGATTGAAAAAAGAATTCAAAACAGAACTCAAATTGTAATGGTATATTAAAACATTTTTAATGAAATAAAGTAAAGTAAAAGAAGTAAAGGCTGTTAGAAAAGCCCTCTCTGAACTGTTAGAAACATCACTTTTAAAAGTCACATGTCTGCTGTGCCGCTCTGTTGTAGACACCTTCCTTTTCTACATTTGTTAAATTACAGGCATCATTAAAAGATGAGTGCTACTGAAACAATGAAGAGCCTCTTCATGTAAATGGACGGAGCTCTTTTTGAGGCGATAAGTGCGTTCATTTATCTGAATTGCATGTTGACATTTGTGGAGCGGCTCTGTGAAAACGCTAAAGAACAGTAATTATTCAATGAAAGCGTCTGACCCTGTTGTGTTTCGTGTGGATTCATGGGAGAACGATGACCCTCGCAGGTCGTCATCCAGGGACGAGTGTGGCTTTAGAAGTCGGTAAATGCAGAGTTTTGTTCTGATCAGAGGCGACAAACACAAACACCTGACAACAACATTAACGCCTGTTCAACTCAAGTGGGATTTTCATTTTAATGCTGCAACAAACAAAGCCATCCACCAGAAAAGTGCAGAAGCAGATCCAAGATGTCTGATGGATGTTTCAACCTGTCACTGTTCTGGCTTTTAGGTTCCATCACAGACCGTTGTATTTGTAAATGTAGGTCTTTAACAAACCTACAGAGCTGCAGACGTCGACCATGACGGCAGGAAGAAGACAAGAGACCAGCGCCTGTGTCGGACTTCATTTAGGTTTTGAAGCTTTATTAAATGAATATCTGTTTAGCTCATGTTCTAAGGTGTGTAGCTCTGTAAATGTAAAGTATGTACATTAAAGACTGATCTCACTCATGAACTGTGAAAAGTATTCTCATCATCCGTCGGCTCGTACTGACGCTGAATAAACGTGTTTAGGTTTGAAATGAATAAACGTGTTTAGTGAAAGTACGGTCGTCCTAAATGCAGGTTGGGTGACTCTTTTGGAGGAGTTACACTTATTCACGACTACATCAGAAAAATAAAAGTACATGAAGGTTTGATGGTGGAAGTCTTCAGGCGGTGTTCTCCTGACGTTAGCAGACGTATGAAGAATGAGCCTGTTGTTGCTATAATTATCCACTTCCTTTTTCTCCCACACAGTTAAACAGTTTGTGCTTCTGGTGAAAATCATAAATCACAGTCTTCTGCTCGGTTTAATTGACATTTGACAACATCATTTACATAAACAGCCTCTGGAGAGGCGTTTAAAGCAGGAAACATTATGGGTTTGATAATTATCCGTCGTCATTAGTCTCACTGAACTAACTCCGTCAGACAAACTTTATGACAGGTTTAAATCATCGTTACGGCTCAGAGCTCACAGAAATGTGGAGTGGAAGGACTTTAGTTTAGTCAGGATTAAAGCATCAGCAACAGAAACTCTCAAGTAAACTAAACTAACTCGAGGTCAGTCAGAGGTTTTATTGATGAAGAAAGACAAAAGACTTGAACTCTGAGAACTTTAAAACTCTAAAATGTGCTTGTTTGATTTACAAAGTGTTACATGGACTCGTCCCTCGTCATGTCTGACTCTCTTAAACAAAGGCCTGACAGTGGTCTCAGGACCAGGGCCTCCTCTCGAGGGGGCTGTGAGGTCCCACTCAGAACAACAGATCCTGTCTCTGTCTTTAAGTTCTCTTATTTATTGTTCTACGTCTCATTAGGATGTTTTGTGTGACCTGCCGAGGGACTGTGTTCATTAATGTGTTCTTTCCCGATCAAATAAAGAAAGAAACAGAGAAATGTGTTCTGAACGACGTCGTGTTGGGTTCTTGCAGCTTGTTCTTGACACATTGTCCGAGAACTATCGTGTGATTGGTCAGCAACCGGAAGTGGGCGTGGTCTCAAGAACCAGAACAACCTTCTGTGTTTGTGTGGAGAAGGTACTGGTCTGATCTGGACACGTCTTTTTACAGAGAAACAGCTCAAAACCAAAAGAACAAGACGAGTCCAGCAGCAGAGCCCGCTCCTGTTTTCTTTTATTCAACAAATACTCATCCTTCACCAAACTGAAGTCTGACAGAATCTTCCTGATTTAGTTTTTTCTCATAATTACATGTTCTCTATTATTGATTTATCATTATGTGTTATGCTACTTTGTAAATATTTTAGGAGCTCTGTGCTGCTTTGACAGGAGACTGTAGAAATGAACATTGGATTATTTTTCCAACACTGGAGAGAGACTGTAGTTCTGTGTCGTCCAATCAACAGACTGCAGCGTTTAGCTCCACCTTTCAGCGTCGTGTGAGAAAACAGGTGTATGTCCAGCGGACATCGGCGTGAGCTCGAGCTGAACCTGTGTGCTCTTAGTTCTTCTGTCCATTATTGTCAGAGAAAGACACAGGACGACCCCAGCCGCCGCGAGTGTGGCTCAGAGCAGACGAGTGGCTTTACTGAGAGTCAGTCTGGAGTCTGATTATCGTCCACGGCTCTCACTGTGCTTTTAAATGTGCTGAGATTCCACTCTTTAAACCCCAGCAGACTTAATTAAAGATGGGACGGAGCAGAACGCAGCAGAACAGAGCAGAGTGTGGGAAGAGGAGGAAACACACCGAGCTGTTTATGAGGCCTTTTCGTTCTTTAAAGGAGATGTCCTCATGGTGTTGTATTGACTCCTGTTTCCTCCTCCATCTTTCATATTGAGAGAGTTAATCTAACACTTGAGTCTTCCAGCGGCTGTAGTCAGGACACTTCTAAAGTCTGAAACTCATTTATCAGTCCCACAAAGTGTGATTTTGCGTCACGCTGTAGGATTTAACGTTTCCTGTTGTTTCTTCAGCTACACTTTATTACAACAGAGCCACCACTAGAGGGCACTTCCAGTCGAATGAGAGCTGTGTGAAATAATACACTGAGTATTATCGATGCTTGTCGTGTTCTGCAGTGAGCGGGAGACTCCAACAGTGAGTTTTCAGTTACCAGAAAGAAAACGTGGTCACATGACATTCGACGTGCGACGCTGCTCGAGGGCGTCCTGAGACCGAGCGTCACACTTAGCGCCGATGAGCTAATAATCCTAGCATCAACGCTCCTCCTCTGGGTTTTTACTGCTCTGAGACATGTTCATCTCAGACAAAGTAAGACGAGACAGATCTAGTAAACGTTTAAGAAATCTGCACTGGTTTGTTCTCCTCGGTCTGCTCTGGGCGTGACACACAGCAGGAGTTCGACCAATCACAGCTCGCTTCAGGAAAAAGCAGCGCTCCCATTGGTCGACACCAGTCAAACGGGTTTGTCCAGTTTATTTAACGCAGGTAAATACTGTAAATGCTCAGACGCAGTGTTCAAGGTGAGCTCTAAAGTTCGGTTTAACGTAATGGAGTTTAGATTTTTAAAGAGGAGGAGGACAGGGAGAAATAAAACCAGGAGCTTTAACATGCCCCGGACGCTTTCGAGTTCATCCTGTAAAGTGTCACAATGAGGAGAGTTTTAATGTCCCGTCCATCGACTAAAGCTGGAAGAAAATGTTCAGGACAAATATTTAAATGTGTACACGTTTAAAGCAACACCTCACAAAGGCTTTGGTCGGAGCTCGCTGTGAGCTCAGAGAGTGGCCCACACTCATTTCATTTTCATGTTTCACAAAGATATGCATAATTACAGACTTGTACATAATTGCTCCAACTCGCTGCCAGAAAAAAAACCCAAGTCCATGTTTCATTTTCTCCTCAGTGTCTGAGTCTTTCTCCACACGTTTCCACTCGGAACAATTAAAACAATGGCTGTCGGGGAACACAGTCTGTGAGAACGTTTAGTGCAGCTTTAACATTCAACACACGCTCTTTTCTTCTTTTACCTTTTCTTCAGCCTTTTTCTTGAAGCAGTGGTTTATGAAAAGACAGATTTAAATAAGGTTGAGGCTGAAAACAGTGAAGGCAGGGTCTTTAGCCACTTACTGCACAGTTATTAAATATTACACGTTACTTTTATTTATGGCATCGCAATAAAAACACGAGAGAAATATTAAATATTCTTTGTAAAGAAGACTTCCTTTAAATCATTCACTTGGTCAGAAAAAAACAAGTCTATGTTTCAAACCTGAGGCTGTTCTGTTCAAGGAGCTTGTTTTTCTCTTTTTCTTCTGATTTCTGTTTCTGAAAACATCCTGAAGCAGACTCAATCTGCCTCTGCTGCAGCCGAGTCTGGTCCTGGACCTGGTCCTGGTCCAGACCTGGTCCTGGCCCAGACCTGGTCCTGGTCCTGGTCCTGGTCCTGGACCTGGTCCTGGACCAGGTCCTGGTCCAGACCTGGTCCTGGCCCAGACCTGGTCCTGGTCCTGGTCCTGGTCCTGGACCTGGTCCTGGACCTGGTACTGGTCCAGACCTGGTCCTGGACCTGGTCCTGGACCTGGTCCTGGTCCAGACCTGGTCCTGGCCCAAAGCTGCCGGGACAGGCTCAGGTCACATGAGCCTTAACAGAACTCAGAGGAGAACTGAGAGTGGAGCCCGTGCAGGGCGTGACCTACAGAGTGAACTTTGACCTCTAGAGCAGATCATTAGGTGACCCAGAGACTGTTTGTGGTCTGGACCAGCGTTAGCCCTGACCCTGTCCCAACACAAACCTGCCGAGTTCCAGAGAGACTCAGGCCTCGTCAGAACCACGAGCCTCTGAAAGAACAGAGCACAAGTTAAAGGGAACATGAATAAAACAGTGAGCGTCTGTCATGAGTAATTTAGATCTTTTCCATGTTCCATTTGTTTGAGATGCATAATTATGTCACAGTGATTGGCAAAGCCTTGAGGAAGTGACAGATGGAAAACAGGAAAGAATTGAAATGAGGCTTAGTCGTTCAGAAGAAGACAAAAGAAAAGAGAACAGCAGTCTGGTTTGGGTTCAGTTGGATTTGAACAGGTTTGAGTAGGATTAGAACAGGTTTTAGATGGATTAGAACAGGTTTTAGATGGATTTGAACAGGTTTGAGTAGGATTAGAACAGGTTTTAGATGGATTAGAACAGGTTTTAGATGGATTTGAACAGGTTTGAGTAGGATTAGAACAGGTTTTAGATGGATTTGAACAGGTTTTAGTTGGACTTGAACAGGTTTGAGTAGGATTAGAACAGGTTTTAGATGGATTTGAACAGGTTTTAGTTGGACTTGAACAGGTTTGAGTAGGATTAGAACAGGTTTTAGATGGATTTGAACAGGTTTTAGATGGACTTGAACAGGTTTGAGTAGGATTAGAACAGGTTTTAGATGGATTTGAACAGGTTTTAGTTGGACTTGAACAGGTTTGAGTAGGATTAGAACAGGTTTTAGATGGATTTGAACAGGTTTTAGATGGATTCGAACAAGTTTTAGATGGATTTGAACAGGTTTTAGTTGGATTTGAACAGGTTTTAGATGAATTTGAACAGGTTTTAGATGGATTTGAACAGGTTTTAGTTGGACTTGAACAGGTTTGAGTAGGATTAGAACAGGTTTTAGATGGATTTGAACAGGTTTTAGATGGATTCGAACAGGTTTTAGATGGATTTGAACAGATTTAAGATGGACTTGAACAAGTTTTTGATGGACTTGAACAGGTTTTAGATGGATTTGAACAGTTTTTAGATGGATTTGAACAGGTTTAGTTGGATTTGAACAGGTTTTAGATGGATTCGAACAGGTTTTAGATGGATTTGAACAGGTTTTAGTTGGATTTGAACAGGTTTTAGATGGATTTGAACAGGTTTTAGTTGGATTTGAACAGGTTTTAGATAGATTTTAACAGATTTAAGATGAATTTGAACAGATTTAAGATGGACTTGAACAGGTTTTAGTGGGATTTGAACAGTTTTAGATGGACTTGAACAGGTTTTAGTGGGATTTGAACAGTTTTTAGATGGACTTGAACAGGTTTTAGTGGGATTCGAACAGGTTTTAGATGGATATGAACAGATTTAAGATGGACTTGAACAGTTTTTAGATGGACTTGAACAGGTTTTAGTGGGATTCGAACAGGTTTTAGATGGATTTGAACAGTTTTATCAGACGTTTACAGGTTATCCAGCGTTATTCTGGTTTTTAAACATAATTAAATGTAATTGAAAGTCTTTGTGAGGCTGATCCTGACGAAGTGTCGACCTCACGTTGAGATCCGCCTTGAGCTCCGTCAGATCAGGTCCGTTCCATCAAAGTGTCGGTGAAGATCACTCGTTTCCCAAATTAAACATCATTCCGCTCCAACGTATTCAGCAGTTTCCAATGAAGTCGCAGTCGCCTCCATCAGATGGGATGTTAATCTTCCAGTTTGGAGCGTTAATGTTGGAGATCTGAGCAGCTTTTATCCGACCGCTGCTCCAGGACGAGGGGCTGGGAATCCCATAAGTGCTGCTTATCCACGGATCACTCCGGCAGATCCTCCAGAATCTGGGCCGTTGTTGTGAGGAGAGTCTAATTAAACCGTCTCAAAGATAATAAGACCACAGCATCGTCTCGTTTCAGGCGTTTACCTGGAAGCTTTAGGGCCTGAGGGAAATGAACCGGTCAACAGTGTGGTTTTAAAAAGACAGGGTTCATTCATTTAGACAGATTTTCATGGGTTTAGATGGATTTGAACAGGTTTTAGTTGGATTTGAACAGGTTTTAGATGGATTTGAACTGGTTTCAGTTGGATTTGAACAGGTTTTAGATGGATTTGAACAGGTTTTATTGGGATTTGAACAGGTTTTAGTTGGATTTAAACAGGTTTTAGTTGGATTTGAACAGGTTTTAGTGGGATTTGAACAGGTTTTAGTTGGATTTGAACAGGTTTTAGTTGGATTTAAACAGGTTTTAGTTGGATTTGAACAGGTTTTAGTGGGATTTGAACAGGTTTTAGTTGGATTTAAACAGGTTTGTTTGGATTTAAACAGGTTTTAGTTGGATTTGAACAGGTTTTAGTTGGATTTGAACAGGTTTTAGTTGGATTTAAACAGGTTTTAGTTGGATTTGAACAGGTTTTAGATGGATTTAAACAGGTTTTAGTTGGATTTGAACAGGTTTTAGATGGATTTAAACAGGTTTTAGTTGGATTTAAACAGGTTTTAGTTGGATTTGAACAGGTTTTAGTTGGATTTGAACAGGTTTTAGTTGGATTTAAACAGGTTTGTTTGGATTTTGAACAGATTATAAACAGTAATATTGTATATAATTGTGTTTAAGTTTCTTTAAGTGGTTTTAAATGAGTTTAAAGAGATTTTCATCACAGAGGGGCGGCAGTAGCTCAGTGGTAGAGCGGTCATCCTTTAACAGGAAGGTTGGTGGTTCGATTCCCGCTCCCCCCACAGTTCATACTGCCGTTGTGTCCTTGAGCCAGACACTTAACCCACCTTGCCTCCAGTGACTGTAACACTGGTGAATACAGGCCTAATGTAAGTCTGTTTGGATAAAAGCTAAATGAACAAATGTAGAGGGTTTTTGAGTTGATAATAAAACCTGTTTGGACTCGATCCAGATCAGTTCAGTTCAGTCGGTGTTCGAAGAAACATGAGCAGGTATAAAAGGATTTGGACATGATTTTAGGGTTGGGTGTAGTTGGTTTAAATTGGACTTTAACTGGTTTGGACCGGTTCTAGGTGGTTCTACATGGTCTATTAAATCCTTTCACTGTGTTTTAGTTGGCTTTTAAAATGTAATATTTGGATTTAAACAGGTTTCAAATGTAGTTTGGTGTGGGATTATGATGATATAAGTGAGTTTGATTGGACTGCTACAGATTTTAAGAATGTTGTTGAATGGTTTTATGTGGATTTAAATGGAGCAGGAAGGGTTTGAACAGTATTTAAACAGGTTATAAATGTTTTTATTTAACCTGCACAGGAGAACAAGTCATGGCTGCAGCTCTCCCTTCTGTTTTGAAGTCTCCACCGTTCGTTAGCGTCTAATCAATCTCTCACAGATTCATCATTTCAGCTCAGTTTTATCCGTCGTCTTTGAGCAGAGCAGATTCTCCAGATAATGTTGCAGGGCTCTGTATTTCTCGGCGTTAATGAGAGCAGGCTGTTAATGGGCTGTGAAGCTGCAGAGAGCGAGCGGAGCCGGCTCCTATCGATCGCAGAGGGCCACTGGGGCCTCCCTACCTGCACTTGACTTTGTACTTGGAAGAGTTGTAAGGGTCTGCCGAACAACAGGGACCGCGCTCGGCTCAAACAAGGCCCATGAAAAGCCTATCAATTAGGCTTTGAAGGTCACGCTCCCCCTCACACACACACACACACTTTTCTCCAAAACACATCTGAAGACTCCATTCAATTAAATATCTGCGGGCTCCAGCTGCTCCCTAAGTGAAAGGTCAGCTAAGTCCAGGAGGCTAAAAGAGACGGGCCGAGCTCCTCCAACAACAAAGAGTGGGCTCTAATGATACCCAGTGGTCAGTCCCGGAGCAGCAGTGACAGACCACAAGCACCGCTCCACACACATCCATCAGCTCCGAAAACACACTCACCTGTCACACATATCCACTTTAACAGACTTTAATAGGACTTAAGTGGGTTCTAGATGGATTTGAACAGGTTTTAGTCAGACTTGAACAGGTTTTAGTCAGACTTGAACAGGTTTTAGTTGGATTTGAACAGGTTTTACTCAGACTTGAAAAGGATTTAGTTGGACATGAACAGGTTTTAGTCGGTCTTGAACAGGTTTTAGTTGGATTTGAACAGGTTTTAGTTGGTCTTGAACAGGTTTTAGTCGGTCTTAAACAGGTTTTAGTTGGATTTGAACAGGTTTTAGATGGTCTTGAACAGGTTTTAGTTGGATTTGAACAGGTTTCAGTCGGTCTTGAACAGGTTTGAGTTGGTCTTGAACAGGTTTCAGTCGGTCTTGAACAGGTTTCAGTCGGTCTTGAACAGGTTTGAGTTGGTCTTGAACAGGTTTCAGTCGGTCTTGAACAGGTTTCAGTCGGTCTTGAACAGGTTTCAGTCGGTCTTGAACAAGTTTCAGTCGGTCTTGAACAGGTTTCAGTCGGTCTTGAACAGGTTTGAGTTGGTCTTGAACAGATTTTAGTTGGATTTGAACAGGTTTCAGTCGGACTTGAACAGGTTTTAGTTGGACTTGAACAGGTTTTAGTTGGATTTGAACAGGTTTCAGTCGGTCTTGAACAGGTTTCAGTCGGTCTTGAACAAGTTTCAGTCGGTCTTGAACAGGTTTTAGTCGGTCTTGAACAGGTTTCAGTCGGTCTTGAACAGGTTTCAGTCGGTCTTGAACAGGTTTTAGTTGGACTTGAACAGGTTTCAGTCGGTCTTGAACAGGTTTCAGTCGGTCTTGAACAGGTTTTAGTTGGACTTGAACAGGTTTCAGTCGGTCTTGAACAGGTTTCAGTCGGTCTTGAACAGGTTTCAGTCGGTCTTGAACAGGTCTTAGTCGGTCTTGAACAGGTTTTAGTTGGACTTGAACAGGTTTCAGTCGGTCTTGAACAGGTTTCAGTCGGTCTTGAACAGGTTTCAGTCAGTCTTGAACAGGTTTCAGTCGGTCTTGAACAGGTTTTAGTCGGTCTTGAACAGGTTTCAGTCAGTCTTGAACAGGTTTCAGTCGGTCTTGAACAGGTTTCAGTCGGTCTTGAACAGGTCTTAGTCGGTCTTGAACAGGTCTTAGTCAGTCTTGAACAGGTGTTAGTCGGTCTTGAACAGGTTTCAGTCGGTCTTGAACAGGTTTCAGTCGGTCTTGAACAGGTTTTAGTTGGACTTGAACAGGTTTCAGTCGGTCTTGAACAGGTTTCAGTCGGTCTTGAACAGGTCTTAGTCGGTCTTGAACAGGTTTTAGTTGGTCTTGAACAGGTTTTAGTTGGTCTTGAACAGGTGTTAGTCGGTCTTGAACAGGTCTTAGTCGGTCTTGAACAGGTCTTAGTCGGTCTTGAACAGGTTTCAGTCGGTCTTGAACAGGTCTCAGTCGGTCTTGAACAGGTGTTAGTCGGTCTTGAACAGGTGTTAGTCGGTCTTGAACAGGTCTTAGTCGGTCTTGAACAGGTCTTAGTCGGTCTTGAACAGGTTTTAGTCGGTCTTGAACAGGTCTCAGTCGGTCTTGAACAGGTGTTAGTCGGTCTTGAACAGGTTTCAGTCGGTCTTGAACAGGTTTCAGTCGGTCTTGAACAGGTTTCAGTCGGTCTTGAACAGGTCTTAGTCGGTCTTGAACAGGTTTCAGTCGGTCTTGAACAGGTTTCAGTCGGTCTTGAACAGGTTTTAGTCGGTCTTGAACAGGTTTCAGTCGGTCTTGAACAGGTCTTAGTCGGTCTTGAACAGGTTTCAGTCGGTCTTGAACAGGTCTTAGTCGGTCTTGAACAGGTGTTAGAGACTAAAGTGTGTTCTGAGCTGATTAGATGAAGTTGTTTTTCAGCTGAAGGCACTGAACGTCTCTGTGACTGAGGCTCCTGTTTGACTGCTCGTCTCTTAAAGTGAAAGCATCAGTTTCCGATCTGATCCGATATGAGCCGGAGCGGTCCCTCTCAGGTTCAGGTCTGGGAGCGAGTGGACAGACGGCTGACTCCAGAGCAGTGTCGCAGTTTGAACTCCATCGATACGCTGAGAGTGGCAGCGTACAGCTCTACTCTCCCTGAGACTGCCAGGATCCTTTACGTCTGAAGCCTTCCAAATGAAGCCACAGACTGAAGGCGATCACGTTTCCCATATTATCAATAGAATCTGTGAGAGGCCCGGCTCCAGAGGCCGACGCCACGGCTCTGTCTGTGCTCTGGGACAGCACCGGGCCTGCAGGAGGTCACCCCAAACCTGAGGGAAGAAGTTACCTTTACACCGAAGACAGCTTGTCCTCTGGGAAAGGTTCCATCTGACAGTATTGTCCACATTAAGGGATTGTCCTAAAGGTCCGCAATAAGAACGCACAAAACTCAGTATTTGATGGGGGACGGAGTGGCTCAGTGGTAGAGCAGTCGTCCTTTAACCGGAAGGTTGGCGGTTCGATTCCCGCTCTGCCCTGTTCATACTTTCGCTGTGTCCTTGGGTAAGACACTTAACCCGCCTTGCCTCCAGTGTCCGTAGCACTGGTGTATGAATGTGTGCGACTGTAGAGGTGTGTTTAGTGGTGCTAGGAGAAGGTTGAGCGCCGTGTGTATGGCAGCCCCCATCTCTGTCTGCCCCAGGTGTGAATGTGTGTGAATGGGGTGAGTGGAAGCATGATGTAAAGCGCTTTGGGTGCCTGAGAAGGGTGCAAAAAAGCGCTATATAAATGCATGCCATTTACCATTTGATCTGGTCTCTACAGTTTGTAAAAGTGACCCTGGTCCTGTGTCCTGAATGTGTCTCTGCAGAGACTTCTTTCATCGTTGAACTGGAGAAATACAATAATCAGACAGAGACATGTTATTATTAATATAATAATAGAAATTAAAACTTACAGAAAAGAACAAGCCCAGTGTTGAAGGAAGTGCTCAGTGCTTTAAGAGGATTATGATCAGATTTAAACAGGTTTAAAGGTTTTAAACAGACTTTAGCAGAGTTGAATGCACGTGTTTCTCTGTTTATCGATAATAATTCCCATCGACTCTTGTGCTGGGAACACTTGCAGTGACAGAGAGTCTGGTCGTGTTCAAAGATCCTGTGATCATCTGCTTCAGTAAACACTGGATCCATAACTGGGTCGGGTTTCTTCAGCGTCGAAGGCAGAACGGGACAGGGCCGGCTCGTGTGTCTTAGACCTGTGGAGGTTTAGTAAACGTTGAGCAGTTTTCTGGAAATATTGAGTCTTTTATTGATTATCATTTGTGCAGATTTGGGCTCGAGCTGGAGTCAGTGTTTGTGGTAAACAGCGGTCGTTAACGAAACTCACAAGAGGCTCATAAGGTGGACCCTTCTCCTGTCCAGGTCGAAATACTGGAACAACAAGCAATTAGGACGTTTTCTCACCTGCAGAGGACTCTGGGACTTCCCCAAACCTTCAGGTGAAAGCTCCAGGACCTGCTGCTCTTTAGTCTCGGTCCTGGACCAAACTCCAAGGTCCGGTTCATTTGTGAAAGAGTTGGAGAAAGTTCAGACTTTAGAGCAAACAAGGAAAGATTAAACTCATGAAAAAGAGAGAACAGAGTGAGAATGAACAACTCTGTGATGCATGAGTACAGTCCAGGTCTAGTTCATTTCCATTTCTGTTCCTCGTTTCATTATAAACCCTCTTCTTCAGGCGCTGATTGAACTCAGTGGGATTAAGCAGCGGTAATGGCCGCTGCGTTGTCCACTCATTTCCCATTGTTTCCCGTCTCTCATACAAAGATTAGAGTTTTTCTCGGGGCTGAAGCTGGAATGGCTCTGTTGTCTCCTGAAGCGTGGGCTGGAAATGAAAAGTGAGTGGCACTCGACACAAAGACAGGCCATGGCTCTAATCAGAAAATAAATACAGACGTTTAACGAACCGCAGCCCTCCCTCTGAGCTGTGACAGAAAAGAGTTTATTTCCCCAAACTTTCACCTGTTTGAGCCGAGACTGAACCTCCAACTAAAACCTATTCAAGACCATCTAAAACCTGTTCAAAACCCACTAAAACCTGTTCAAAACCAACTAAAACCTTTTTCAAAACCATCTAAAACCTGTTCAAAACCAACTAAAACCTGTTCAAAACCAACTAAAACCTTTTTCAAAACCATCTAAAACCTGTTCAAAACCAACTAAAACCTATTCAAAACCAACTAAAACCTGTTCAAAACCCACTAAAACCTATTCAAAACCATCTAAGACCTGTTCAAAACCCACTAAAACCTATTCAAAACCATCTAAAACCTGTTCAAAACCCACTAAAACCTATTCAAAACCATCTAAGACCTGTTCAAAACCAACTAAAACCTGTTCAAAACCCACTAAAACCTATTCAAAACCATCTAAAACCTGTTCAAAACCCACTAAAACCTATTCAAAACCATCTAAGACCTGTTCAAAACCAACTAAAACCTGTTCAAAACCCACTAAAACCTATTCAAAACCATCTAAGACCTGTTCAAAACCATCTAAGACCTGTTCAAAACCAACTAAAACCTGTTCAAAACCCACTAAAACCTGTTCAAAACCATCTAAAACCTGTTCAAAACCAACTAAAACCTGTTCACATCCAACTAAAACCTGTTCAAAACCCACTAAAACCTATTCAAAACCATCTAAAACCTGTTCAAAACCCACTAAAACCTTTTCAAAACCATCTAAAACCTGTTCAAAATAAAATAAAACATGTTCTAAACCATCTAAAACCTGTTCAAAACCAACTAAAACCTTTTCAAAACCAACTAAACCTGTTAAAAACCCATCCATCCATCCATCTTCTACCGCTTATCCGGGGCCGGGTCGCGGGGGCAGCAGTCTAAGCAGAGACGCCCAGACTTCCCTCTCCCCAGACACTTCCTCCAGTTCTTCCGGGGGGATACCGAGGCGTTCCCAGGCCAGCCGAGAGACATAGTCCCTCCAGTGTGTCCTAGGTCTTCCCCGGGGTCTCCTCCCGGTGGGACATGCCCGAAACACCTCCCTAGGGAGGCGTCCAGGAGGCATCCGAAACAGATGCCCGAGCCACCTCAGCTGGCTCCTCTCGATGTGGAGGAGCAGCGGTTCTACTTTGAGCTCCTCCCGAGTGACCGAGCTCCTCACCTTATCTCTAAGGAGCGCCCCCACCCTGCGGAGAAAAGCCCATTTCGGCCGCTTGTATCCGGGATCTTGTTCTTTCGGTCATGACTCAAAGCTCATGATCATAGGTGAGAGTAGGAACGTAGATTGACCGGTAAATCGAGAGCTTTGCCTTACAGCTCAGCTCCTTCTTCACCACGACAGACCGGTACATCGACCGCATCACTGCAGAAGCTGCACCGATCCAGTCTGTCAATCTCACGTTCCCTCCTTCCCTCACTCGTGAACAAGACCCCAAGATACTTGAACTCCTCCACTTGAGGCAGAAGCTTTCCACCAACCTGAAGGGGACAAGCCACCCTTTTCCGACTGAGAACCATGGTCTCAGACTTGGAGGTGCTGATGCCGCTTCACACTCAGCTGCAAACCTGTCCCAGTGCACACTGAAGGTCTTGGCTTGATGGAGCCAACAGGACAACATCATCTGCAAAAAGCAGAGACTCCCTCCGGCCCCTGGCTGCGCCTAGAAATCCTGTCCATAAAGATAATGAACAGGACCGGTGACAAAGGGCAGCCCTGCTGGAGTCCAACATGCACTGGGAACAGGTCTGACTTACTGCCGGCAATGAACCAAGCTCCTGCTCCGGTCGTACAGGGACCGGACAGCCCTTGCAAAGGGACCCCATACTCCCAGAGCATCCCCACAGGGCGCCACGAGGGACACAGTCGAATGCCTTCTCCAGATCCACAAAACACATGTGGACTGGTTGGGCAAACTCCCATAAACCCTCCAGCACCCTGGAGAGGGTATAGAGCTGGTCCAGTGTTCCACGACCAGGACGAAAACCGCATTGTTCCTCCTGAATCCGAGGTTCAACTATCGGTCGCATTCTCCTCTCCAGTACCCTGGCATAGACTTTCCCGGGAGGCTGAGGAGTGTGATCCTCTGTAAAGTTGGAACAAACCCTCCGGTCCCCTTCTTGAAAAGAGGGACCACCACCCCGGTCTGCCAGTCCAGAGGTACTGTCCCCGATCACACGCGATGTTGTAGAGGCGTGTCAACCAAGACAGCCCTACAACATCCAGAGACTTGAGGTACTCAGGGCGTATCTCATCCACCCCCGGTGCCTTGCCACTACCTCAGTGACTTCGGCCTGGGTGATGGACGAGTCCACCTCTGAGCCCTCGGCCCCTGCTTCCTCAGTGGAAGACGTGTCGGTGGGGTTGAGGAGATCCTCGAAGTATTCCTTCCACCGTCCAACAACATCCCCAGTTGAAGTCAGCAGGTTCCCACCTGCACTGTAAACAGTGTTGGCAGGGCACTGCTTCCCTCCTGAGGCGCCGGATGGGTTAAAAACTCACTAAAACCTATTCAAAACCATCTAAAACCTGTTCAAAACCCACTAAAACCTGTTCAAAATCAATTAAAACCTGTTCAAAACTCACTAAAACCTATTCAAAACCCTCTAAAACCTATTAAAATCCAACTAAAAACTGTTCAAAACCCACTAAAACCTATTCAAAACCATCTAAAACCTATTCAAAACCATCTAAAACCTATTAAAATCCAACTAAAAACTGTTCAAAACCCACTAAAACTTGTTCAAAACCATCTGAAACCTGTTCAAAACCCACTAAAACCTGCTCAAAACCAACTGAAAACTGTTCAAAACCCACTAAAACCTTTTCAAAACCCACTAAAAGCTGTTCAAACCCCACTAAAACCTTTTCAAAACCCACTAAAGCTGTTTAAAACTAACTAAAACCTTTTTTAAACCCACTAAAACCTGTTCAAAACCCACTAAAAGCTGCTCAAAACCATCTTAAACCTGTTCAAAACCCACTAAAACCTGTTCAAAACAAACTAAAACCTGTTCAAATCACTTGAAAACCTGTAGAACTTCTTTGTTGCTCTGGACATTAGTATTTTGTCTGAGGAGTGTGAACAGTTCATGTGTAGAGTCTTCTGTCTGAGAAAACAAGTTTTAGACAGGTGTAAACAGGTTTGAGACGGGTTTAAACAGGTTTTAAACAGGTTTTAGACAGGTGTAAACAGGTTTGAGACGGGTTTAAACAGGTTTTAAACAGGTTTTAGACAGGTGTAAACAGGTTTGAAACAGGTTTTAGACATGTGTGAACAGGTTTTAGACAGGTTTAAACAGGTTTTAAACAGGTGTAAACAGGTTTTAAACAGGTTTTAGACAGGTGTAAACAGGTTTGAGACGGGTTTAAACCGGTTTTAGACAGGTGTAAACAGGTTTTAAACAGGTGTAAACAGGTTTTAAACAGGTTTTAAACAGGTTTTAGACAGGTGTAAACAGGTTTTAAACAGGTTTAAACAGGTTTTAGACAGGTGTAAACAGGTTTTAAACAGGTTTTAGACAGGTGTAAACAGGTTTTAAACAGGTTTAAACAGGTTTTAGACAGGTGTAAACAGGTTTTAAACAGGTTTTAAACAGGTTTTAGACAGGTGTAAACAGGTTTTAAACAGGTTTAAACAGGTTTTAGACAGGTGTAAACAGGTTTTAAACAGGTTTTAGACAGGTGTAAACAGGTTTTAAACAGGTTTAAACAGGTTTTAGACAGGTGTAAACAGGTGTAAACAGGTTTTAAACAGGTTTTAGACAGGTGTAAACAGGTTTTAAACAGGTTTTAGACAGGTTTAAACAGGTTTTAAACAGGTTTTAGACAGGTGTAAACAGGTTTTAGACAGGTGTAAACAGGTTTTAAACAGGTTTTAGATGGGTTTAAACAGGTTTTAAACAGGTTTTAGACAGGTGTAAACAGGTTTTAAACAGGTTTAAACAGGTTTTAGACAGGTGTAAACAGGTGTAAACAGGTTTTAAACAGGTTTTAGACAGGTGTAAACAGGTTTTAAACAGGTTTTAGACAGGTGTAAACAGGTTTTAGACAGGTGTAAACAGGTTTTAAAGAGGTTTTAGACAGGTTTAAACAGGTTTTAAACAGGTTTTAGACAGGTGTAAACAGGTGTAAACAGGTTTTAAACAGGTTTTAGATGGGTTTAAACAGGTTTTAAACAGGTTTTAGACAGGTGTAAACAGGTTTTAGACAGGTGTAAACAGGTTTTAAAGAGGTTTTAGACAGGTGTAAACAGGTTTTAAACAGGTTTTAGACAGGTTTAAACAGGTTTTAAACAGGTTTTAGACAGGTGTAAACAGGTTTTAGACAGGTGTAAACAGGTTTTAAACAGGTTTTAGACAGGTGTAAACAGGGTTTAAACAGGTTTTAAACAGGTTTTAGACAGGTGTAAACAGGTTTTAGACAGGTGTAAACAGGTTTTAAACAGGTTTTAGATGGGTTTAAACAGGTTTTAAACAGGTTTTAGACAGGTGTAAACAGGTTTTAGACAGGTGTAAACAGGTTTTAAAGAGGTTTTAGACAGTCCCTGCTGAAGAAAAGCAGGCCCAAACCATGATGCAGCCACCACCATGTTTGACAGTGGGGATGGTGTGTTCAGGGCGATGAGCTGTGTTGATTTTACGCCAAACATAACATTTTGCATTGTTGCCAAAAAGTTTGATTTTGGTTTCATCTGACCAGAGCACCTTCTTCCACATGTTTGGTGTGTCTCCCAGGTGGCTTGTGGCAAACTTTAAACAACACTTTTTATGGATATATTTAAGAAATGGCTTTCTTCTTGCCACTCTTCCATAAAGGCCAGATTTGTGCAGTATACGACTGATTGTTGTCCTATGGACAGAGTCTCCCACCTCAGCTGTAGATCTCTGCAGTTCATCCAAAGTGATCATGGGCCTCTTGGCTGCATCTCTGATCAGTCTTCTCCTTGTATGAGCTGAAAGTTTAGAGGGACGGCCAGGTCTTGGTAGATTTGCAGTGGTCTGATACTCCTTCCATTTCAATATTATCGCTTGCACAGTGCTCCTTGGGATGTTTAAAGCTTGGGAAATCTTTTTGTATCCAGATCCGGCTTTAAACTTCTCCACAACAGTATCTGGGACCTGCCTGGTGTGTTCCTTGTTCTTCATGATGCTCTCTGTGCTTTAAAAGGACCTCTGAGACTATCACAGTGCAGGTGCATTTATACGGAGACTTGATTACACACAGGTGGGTTCCACACATTGATTGACATCATTAGTCAGAGTTTGCTGCACTGAAAGTAAAGGGGCTGAATCATTTTACACGCCCAATTTTTCAGTTTTTATTTGTTAAAGTTTGAAATATCCAATAAATTTCGTTCCACTTCATGATTGTGTCCCACTTGTTGTTGATTCTTCACAAAAAATGACAGTTTCATATCTTTATGTTTGAAGCCTGAAATGTGGCAAAAGGTCACAAAGTTCAAGGGGCCGAATACTTTCACAAGGAACTGTATATTATAGGCCATAACGAAACTTTCTAAATAAAAGTGAGATGAGCCTATGTTTCCTAACGCTTCATTTGTGTCGTGTTCAGCTCATCACTATTCTGCCCACAGCTCTGCTGGACTGAAGACTAAACGCAGCTGTAAATATGGCCTTTAAAGCGTGTTAAGGTTAGAGTCTCTGGGCTGGGACACTAAAGGTCTCGGCTTCGTGTTGTTCTTATTTCTGACAGGGATCTCTCCCGACGGCTACACCACCACACGGGGTTCAGCACGAAAACGCTGACCTTTCCTCGTACCATCACCTGTTTGAGCCGAGACTGAACAGCCCCAGAGCTAATGTCCAGGGCAGGAACAAACTGCTCCCGCACTTTCTACAGGCTTTAGAGGGATTTAAACAAGTCTTCTTTTGGTGTGTTCTGTTTAAATCCAAGAAAAATCTGTTCAAATCCAAGAAAAACCTGTTCAAATCCAAGAAAAACCTGTTCAAATCCATCTAAAACCTGTTCAAATCCATCTAAAACCTGTTCAAATCCATCTTAAACCTGTTTAAATCCATCTAAAACCTGTTCAAATCCAACTAAAACCTGTATAAATCCATCTAAAAACTGTTCAAATCCATCTAAAACCTGTTCAAATCTATCTTAAACCTGTTTAAATCTATCTAAAACCTGTTCAAATCCAACTAAAACCTGTATAAATCCATCTAAAACCTGTTCAAATCCATCTAAAACCTGTTCAAATCCATCTAAAACCTGTTCAAATCTATCTTAAACCTGTTTAAATCTATCTAAAAACTGTTCAAATCCATCTAAAACCTGTTCAAATCTATCTTAAACCTGTTTAAATCTATCTAAAACCTGTTCAAATCCAACTAAAACCTGTATAAATCCATCTAAAACCTGTTCAAATCCATCTAAAACCTGTTCAAATCCATCTAAAACCTGTTCAAATCCATCGAAAACCTGTTCAAATCCAACTAAAACCTGTATAAATCCATCTAAAACCTGTTCAAATCCATCTAAAACCTGTTCAAATCCATCTAAAACCTGTTCAAATCCATCTAAAACCTGTTCAAATCCATCTAAAACCTGTTCAAATCCATCTAAAACATGTTTAAATCCATCTAAAACCTGTTTAAATCCATCTAAAACCTGTTCAAATCCATCTAAAACCTGTTCAAATCCAACTAAAACCTGTATAAATCCATCTAAAACCTGTTCAAATCCATCTAAAACCTGTTCAAATCCATCTAAAACATGTTCAAATCCATCTAAAACCTGTTCAAATCCAACTAAACCCTGTTCAAATCCAACTAAAACCTGTTCAAATCCATCTAAAACCTGTTCAAATCCATCTAAAACCTGTTTAAATCCATCTAAAACCTGTTCAAATCCATCTAAAACATGTTAAAATCCATCTAAAACCTGTTCAAATCCATCTAAAACCTGTTTAAATCCATCTAAAACCTGTTCAAATCCATCTAAAACATGTTAAAATCCATCTAAAACCTGTTCAAATCCAACTAAAACCTGTTCAGATCCAACTAAAACCTGTTTAAATCCATCTAAAACCTGTTCAAATCCATCTAAAACCTGTTCAAATCCATCTAAAACCTGTTCAAATCCATCTAAAACCTATTCAAATCCAACTAAAACCTGTTCAAATCCAACTAAAACCTGTTTAAATCCATCTAAAACCTGTTTAAATCCATCTAAAACCTGTTCAAATCCAACTAAAACCTGTTCAAATCCAACTAAAACATTTTCAAATCCATCTAAAACCTGTTCAAATCCATCTAAAACCTGTTCAAATCCAACTAAAACATTTTCAAATCCATCTAAAACCTGTTCAAATCCATCTAAAACCTGCTCACAGCTCTCCCTCTTCCATCAAACATGAACAAGCGTCTAGGGTGGTCCCTTCTTTTGCCTCGGCCCCAAACCCAGCGCCGAAGGCGAAGTGTAGCTCTGAGTGTTTCTGCAGCGAGTGGAAGTGTTGGATTGAGCAGGAAGAGACCGACACAAACACACGGAGCTGAATCAAAGGCGCAGCGCGTCGAGGGGAAAACCGTAATCAAGACACACGCACATCTTTTATTTACACTCGATTTATTATTGAGGATATATCAGTGTAAATAATTCAGGCTGCTTCTTTCTTATGGATAAAGTTATGTTTGAGAACACTTCACCTGAAGGTCTGCAGCTCCAGGTACACCTGCCCTCCTGTGTTTCATCCACCTGCAGTCACTAGACCTGTTCAAATCCAACTAAAACCTGTTCAAATCCATCTAAAACCTGTTCAAATCCATCTAAAACCTGTTCAAATCCAACTAAAACCTGTTCAAATCCAACTAAAACCTGTTCAAATCCAACTAAAACCTGTTCAAATCCATCTAAAACCTGTTCAAATCCATCTAAAACCTGTTCAAATCCAACTAAAACCTGTTCAAATCCAACTATAACCTGTTCAAATCCAACTAAAACCTGTTCAAATCCAACTATAACCTGTTCAAATCCAACTAAAACCTGTTCAAATCCAACTATAACCTGTTTAAATCCAACTAAAACCTGTTCAAATCCAACTCAAACCTGTTCAAATCCATCTAAAACCTGTTCAAATCCATCTAAAACCTGTTCAAATCCATCTAAAACCAGGCCAGAGTAACAGTAATGTGTATTTGTGTTTTTGTTCTGAACTGTATTAAACTGAATCTGTGTTTGTGACAGTGTTGTAGATGAACTCATAAAGCTTATCTAAACTTCTGTTCTGATCCAACTCCAGTTCTGTTCAACTAAAGCCACTCAAACCAGTTCAAGTCCATTCAAAACTCCATAAACACTTAATTAAACCATGTTTTTCTGAAATATTTCACAAATAAAACCCCTGAGTGCCCTTTTCATTCAGACGATTTGTTCCTTTTCAGTCTGATATGAGCTGCTGCTCAGCCTTTTCTTTTCTCGAGGCTGCTTTGAGTTTGAATGGAATCACATCTGTCTCTAACCTGCCTGCCTCCAGACGCCTTTTGACTCGGATAAATGCCTTATGAATGGTGTGTTCATAAAGCGCTCTTAAACGCAGATGGAGATGTTTTAATTGTCGCCGGGTGAATGTATTAGCCGTGACCCCCGCTCGGTCTGCGTGTGCGTGGGCTCGCCCCGGGTCCTCGGAGGTTAATTAACCTCTGGTGGTGGACCTTTGCTTTGCTCTTAACGCCGCCGCGTCCTGATCGTGCCATTAACCCGCGCCTCGGCCTCTCAACCCACGCTTTCATCAGCGACGCCAAACCCATTAAAACCTACCATTGATTTTCTTTTTTGACATGTTCGGCATTGACATTATCTGAAAAGGAGTTGGCATTAGCATAAAAGCCAGCAGTAAATAAGAGGGAAAACTTCAGGAGAGGTTAAAGTATTTGCATTTTGAAAAGTGGCGTTGAGGCGTTCAGGGTCAAAAAGCAAACTGTAAAAGGATAAGAAGTGAAGCGTTAAAACGATTCAAAGCAGTAAAAGATGGATATAAAGTGTAAAAGACTGATTTGATTGAAAGAAGATGAGGTTATTTTTGGTTCATTTCCAGCAACTTCAAATCCAACTTAAACTATTTCAAACACAAGCTTTTTGAAAGGGTTTAAAGTGAGAGTTAGTGTCTGTGTTTCTTTAGGTGTGATCTTTGGACTGAAAACCCTCATGAGGCTCTTCTCAAGTCTGTCCAAACATGTCGAGAGGTAAAGCATCTAAAAAAATACTGCTCTGAAGGAAAACTCAAAGCTAAAAGAGTTTTAGATGGACTTGATCTGGGATTGAAGGGATTTGAGTTAAACTGGTTTTAAGTGGGGTTTGGTTAAGTTTGGTTTGGTTGGTTTTAACCAGTTTTATGCAGGTTTTATGTTGGATTATATAGATTTACAATATAATAAAGGAAAATATAAGTTAAGAATCACTGACAAACATTTGAATGAGACACTTCTTTGATTCTCATTAACGTATTTTCTGTTTAATCTCGTTTTTCTTCTGAGGTCATGTGATACCTCTGCCTCTCGTTTCATAAACCATCTTCGAGCTAAAGGTCCCCTCTTCTCCTCCTCCTCTTCCTCCATCCTTTTATTTCTGAATAATTCATGATCCGCAATCCAATACTTTCCAATACTTTCCAATACAATCGCATCAGGGAACGAGGGACTAAAAAGTTGAATTACAAAAACACAGCGCATTCTTTCATCCACTAAAGTTTCTGAGCGAGGAGCAGAGGTCAATTACGAGTCCTGTGGCGACGGATGAATAACCCACGAAGGCCGCGGCAGAACCTCAGGACCGCTCTGATTTGTGGAGATTATTGACGTGTTTTCTTCCTATCCTCAGGTAAAAACGGGCCCTTTGTCTGACTCGGACGCCTCCGGGCAAAAAGAAAAAGAGAGGGCCTCTGTTTTGGGGCCAATTATTAAAATCCAGAAAGGGAAGGAGATAAAGTGAAAAGCTTGAAGGTCTGGGAAAAGCATGCATTTGAATAATTAGCTCATTACAGCTGCGTTTTTACGGCAGAGGGTTGTTTGTTTTAGTCGAGACACATTCGCTCCAACAAGAGACGCTGCTCCAGGTCAACACACTGCTCTATTTGTCCCTGACCTGCATTTGAGTGTGTTTACTTGAATCTGACCTGCTTTTTTTCAGTGGCCTTCATTGGATTACAAGCAGTTTAAGAGGTTTCACGAGGACTTGAACAGGTTTTAGGCTGGACTTACAGTGATTTTAGTGGAACTGGTTGGACTTGAACTTTAAGTGTCTGTGGACTTTTGTTGGACCTGATTTTAATTCAAATGGTTTTGTTCTTTGACTTGTTTTGGTGCTAACGTCCTGCTCCTTCCTCAGAGTCACGTGATGCAGCTGAGACGCTCTGGAGCTGCTTTATTTGTTGTTCTACCTGGATCTCCAGGTGTGACAGCATATACGCCCCTCGTCCCGGTTCACCGTCCTCAGGGTCGCCTCCGTGATCCACCGACGGTCTCACACCAGGAGCCACCAGGGGGCGCTGTTGTCGCACTGATCCAGGTAGAACAACAACAGGGGGCGCTGTTGTCACACTGATCCAGGTAGAACAACAACAGGGGGCGCTGTTGTCTCACTGATCCAGGTAGAACAACAACAGGGGGCGCTGTTGTCTCACTGATCCAGGTAGAACAACAACAGGGGGCGCTGTTGTCGCACTGATCCAGGTAGAACAACAATAAACCAGCTCCAGAGCGTCTCAGCTGCATCACGTGACTCACTGCTGTGATTATGAGAAACCTTAGAAAAGGTAAACTTTTGTGAAAGACATATAATTAAAATTAATTATTTCTTTTCACTGTCTGTCGGTTGGACTTGAACTAGTTTTTAGGGACTTTTTTAGAACAGACAATAAAAATGTGAATTATGTGAAATGTAGTTCTATGTTGTCCAAGCACAGGACACACTCAGACTCAAAAACATTCTGTCATTTAGTTTATTACAAATATTATGTCAGTCTATATAAGTTTAGACGCAGAGACAAAGATAGAGACAGTTCTAAACTAAACTGTTATAGTTCCTCTCAGCTGTTACCAGCACTCACACAAAAATGTTTCTCCTGTTCTTCGGAGTGTTTGAAAGTGTCAGGTCTGTCAGCAGGGGTCACTGTTCTGTTCTCACTTCTTAATCTGATCCGATCAGAATATGTTTTTTATTATTTCTGTTTGAGGAAATGTTAAATGTATGGTCACTTTTCAAAAGCTATAAAACCTAAAATGTTATCACAATAAATGAAAACCTAACTTTTTTAGTTTTTGATTCGTTTTTTCCCCATGTCTTAGTTTAATGCAGCGTCATAGACCATCATCATCTTTTGGAATTAAACACAAAACGTCTTCACCTTGAAAACCTAGTCCAGAATCCTTTGCTTTAACCTTTTCTTCAAGATGACCTGGATGACTGAGAACCTTCACGGACAGCCTCGTACACCGCACCATTCTCTGTATGGTTTATTATTACAGTAGCCTCAGGACTGCTTTTGAATGAACTTAAACCTTTATATTATTAATAATAATACTAGTATTATTAATACTACTTTATTACTTACCTTTACTACAGACTTTTACTGAATGCGGAGATGCTTCATAGAAATACTTTGCAATTATATTTATTAATATTGTAATTTTAATATTGTTTTATTAAGTGAATATTTTGAATTAATTTACATTTAACTAATTTTATTGCAGTTTTAAGGTGTCTTACATAAACTTGTTGTTTTTCTTGTTTTGAACGAGAGGAGGGTTCTGACACTTACAGCCAATCAGAGCGCTCCTCAGAGTTACAGTCAGTTTAGAGCAGCCAATCACCGCGCTTTTCAAAGTTCAGGGTTTGTGTTGACCAGCCAATCAACGCGCTTATCTGAGGTACAACCGGAAATACGGAAGTGAGTTCTGAAAGAGCGCCGAGATTCAACTGCGGAGACGTTACATGAAGGTAACGCACTAAAACTTTAATATCTAAGGTTTTATTTCAGAGATAGGGATATATTTCTTTAAGCATTTACCTATTTTCATCACGAAAAGGCTGTGTTCAAATAACTTAGGCTTGTTTTTAATCGCGGAGCTTTGAAAAATTGTCCGTACGTTCAATTAAACGTGAATAGTTTTGTTTTGTTTGACCCTAAAAAGTTGTTTAAAGCGTATTTTATTCGTTTTCTGGCCTGTTTTTTCGTGAAGTGGTTTCGAGTGTCACATTAGGATATGCTGTAAAAAGACCCCACCCCAGTGTTTATCGCAGCAGAACAGTATTAATGCTTAAAAATAAAAGTGTTAAAGGCGTTATATACAAGACTTCTGTGCGACTGTTACTAAATAAACCTGGCCTTGTGCTCCATTCTCTATATTAGTGCTCAGCAGTATTTAAAAGTCCAAATACAGTATAATTATAGCCACTTGTATGTTTTTTTTTTCTTCTTCTTTTGTGCTGTTTTTGACTTAACTCACGTCCTTCTCAAGTGAAGAAATCAGAAAAAGAAGAAAATATTTAGCAACAGAATAACCTTTCCTGGTTTCATTTGTTGTTGACATCAGTGTCGACCAATAGGAGCGCTCCTTTTTCCTGACGATAGCTGTGATTGGACAAACACCTCCTGTGGGTGTTTTTTTAAACTCCTTCATAATAAAGCCCAGAGGACGTCTCATTTGTTCACAGATGATTCCTGTTACAATAAGTAACTTTACTCTCTCAAACTGAAGGCAAGAGTAAAAAAAAAAAATCATGTAATCCTCGTTAAACTTGTTATATTTAAAAAAAAAAAAACTGTAAAAAGAGCTCCTTGAGGCTAATGTAGCAATTATTTTATGTGACAGCTTTGTTTTTGTTTTTGTGTGATACTTATTTTACAGAAATCCTGACATTTGGAACCGGTCTGTTGTGGATATAAACCTTGTGGGAGTTCTGAGTAAAACAGGGACTCAGCAAAACAAAGGAAAATAAATCTGTGATTTACATTAGGGCTGTCGCTCTGCACGAAACCAAAAGGACCAAGATGAGTTTAGTTTGTAAACTGTGCTCACACTGTAAAAATAGCTCAGGAAAGTTTGGACTAAGACTTTAGAGCGGTTGTTCTGTAACCAGAGGGTTGGTGGTTTGATTCCCGCTCTCCCCAGATCATACTGTTGTGTCCTTGGGCCCTGCCTTCAGTGACGCAGCTCTGGTGTTTGAATGTTTGGAGGTTGGAGAGTCTGTAGACACAGAAATGGCTGTCACGTCTCCACCTCCAGTGTGTGACTGTGGAGTGAGTGAATAATGGACTTTGAGAGCCTTGAAAAGCTCTTTATAAATCCAATCCATGAGTATTGTTTTATTATTGAATGTAATCTGTATATTTTGCTTTTACTCATTTGTGGTTGGAGGCTGTATGTTTTTAGTAGAAGTTTTTAATGGCATTATAATACATATTTTTAACGATCTATGTTATTATCCAGACCTCTTGTTAAACAAATGTGTAATACTGGTGTAAATGTAACTTGTCCGTGCAGTGCCCAGGTCTGTGGTGAAGATGAGTTTCTCTCCGGGTCCGTCCAGTCCTCACGGCTCCAACAGCGTCCTGGAGCAGAGGGAGCGCTGGGAGAGGAAACGCAGCCGAACGGCCAAGGAGTTAGTGCAGACGGAGCAGACGTACTGCCGGCAGCTGCAGCTCGTCACCACTGTACGACTCTGTTATTTCACAGGTTTAAGGCACTGGACACTGGCTGTGCAAGGAACAGAGCTGACGTAACAAACAAGGTTTCAACAGGATTTAGATGGATTTGAACAGGTTTTAGGTGGATTTGAACAGGTTTTAGATGGATTTGAACAGGTTTTAGATGGATTTGAACAGGTTTTAGATGGATTTGAACAGGTTTTAGATGGATTTGAACAGGTTTTAGATGGATTTGAACAGGTTTTAGATGGATTTGAACAGGTTATAGATGGATTTGAACAGGTTTTAGACAAGCCTCTCCCATGGTACCTCTTAAATGGTCGTCATGTAAGGGCGCTGCCATACGTTGATATTCAGCGATATACCTCCGTCCACCAGAGGGCAGGCTCCAAAAGCAGAAATATAAGGAGAAACCCAATGGCGACTTTACAAGAGTAAAACTCATGTTTACAGCCTGGTACAAAAGATGGCTCCGGTCTCTAGAGCTAAGTTTTTACTACGTGACAACTCTGGGGGGGGTGAATTTTTGATTAATACGTTGGTTTATGCTATCTAAAAACTATTGTTTTACTATGGAGTAAAAGCCAAAAATCCCGGATGTAACGGCCATTTTATTGCCCATTCGTAATGACAATATTGGTGAATAGAGACCAATGGGCGGATATCATCCAAATTTATACAATCTATGGTTTCAGATGGTTTTGAACAGGTTTTAGTTGGATTTGAACAGGTTTTAGTTGGATTTGAACAGGTTTTAGTTGGATTTGAACAGGTTTTAGTTGGATTTGAACAGGTTATAGTTGGATTTGAACAGGTATTAGATCAATTTGAACAGGTTATAGTTGGATTTGAACAGGTATTAGATCAATTTGAACAAGTTTTAGTTGGATTTGAACAGGTTTTAGATGGATTTGAACAGGTTTTAGGTGGATTTGAACAGGTTATAGTTGGATTTGAACAGGTTTTAGATGGATTTGAACAGGTTTTAGGTGGATTTGAACAGGTTTTAGTTGGATTTGAACAGGTTTTAGTTGGATTTGAACAGGTTATATTTGGATTTGAACAGGTTTTAGATGGATTTGAACAGGTATTAGATCAATTTGAACAAGTTTTAGTTGGATTTGAACAGGTTTTAGATGGATTTGAACAGGTTTTAGGTGGATTTGAACAGGTTATAGTTGGATTTGAACAGGTTTTAGATGGATTTGAACAGGTATTAGATCAATTTGAACAGGTTTTAGTTGGATTTGAACAGGTTATCGTTGGATTTGAACAGGTTTTAGTTGGATTTCTTCTTGAATATGGCGTCTCACAAAAAACAAGACAAGTGAGCAGTATTTCCTTGTTTCTTTCAGTTTTTTGTGGAAATACTCACCGCCAAAGGAACCCTGAAGCCAGACGTGAGAGAAAGTGTCTTCAGTTCAATAAAACACATCCACTCTCTGAACCAGTGAGTAACATCTGAATAATTTAAACTGTTGACTGTAAAAGCAGTGGATAATTACTGCATCAATGGAATTAACACTTATCTCTCGAACAAAAAACACGGCCCTTATCTTTGTCGTTAAAACCCCACAGTTAGGCTCCAGAGCAGATACCTCTGGTTTGTTATTGCAGCACATGTCCACTACAGACAACCATTATTAAACACTTCAGACATGTAATTAAAAGCCACTTTCTGTAAATGGGGCTAAAACTGGGGACAAACGGGTCCTACCTTCCTCAAACATTCTAATGAAAAACAAAAGAATATTGCAGTAAACCTGAGCGTTTGATTCACTCTTGGAACTATTTAATTAATGCTCCTCATACATCTTCAAGAGCCTTATTAAATTAACATTTGAAAGGATTTTTGTCAAATTATTATCTTTGTAACAGATATTTGAGGTCTAGTTTTCACAGTGTTTTCTAGAGCTGCACATATTCATTTGGACACTGCGCTGCCTTGTGTTGTGGCTAATGCTGCTGTTAGCTCCGGAGCAGAGTGTCAACGATAAAGACACTGATAATCTCCAGAAACACGCTCTGAAATACTCTGGTTTAGAGAAGTGTCTCTGCAGCCGTGTACTTTTAATGATTTATGCAAATGATCCACAAGGCTTTAACAAGGCTCTGTGTGACGTGTAGATATATAAGACCTGGTTTATGGAGACAGAGAAGGGTCAAACTAAAGTATCCAACCTTAACTGCTTTGTTTTCGATCTAAGGGGAATGCACTCTGCAGCTCTGCTCTTGTTGTTATGTATTGGCAAAAATTAATAAAGTAAATAAAAATACATTAAACTTTTAAAAAAATTTGCCACACCTCGAAGTATTCCTTCCACTACTCAAGATCAGCGGTTTGACAGAATCTCTTTGACAATGACTGATGTTCTCCACGTCTCACCAAACTCCTGCCAGACCCAAGTGTTGTCCTTCTGAAGCTCCAGGCTGCAGTCCTCTTGGCCTGGTCCTCGCCTCAGTCCCACAGCCTCAGGCTCGATTAGACTCTTCTTCAAAGTCATGTCATCCTTTACTTCCTCTGACCATCCTCAGGGCCTGGCATTGCCACCTCGAACCAAGCTCCAGATCCTTATAGCCACAGCTCCGAGCAGCTGCGTCCACACTGGAGGAGGAGAACATGGTCCACTCAGGATCTGACTCCAGACCGGCCTCAGGATCAGACCCTCTCAGTTTGTTTGGCTCTGAGTCTGTTACCTGAGTGTCACAGATTTATGGCCGGAGGTCAGAAATTATTATTTTTTACTAAAAAGTTCATCCTGGACCTCCTGAGTCCTGGCGCCTCTGATGGACCTGAGGCTGGAACATGACAGTTATAACTAGGGATGGGTATCGTTAAGGTTTTAACGGTATTACTACTCTTACTGATACTGCTTAACGGTCCGGTACTTTAACGGTATTCTTATCGGTACTTTGTGTATGTGTAAATATGAGATATATATATATATTAAACTAACTTGAAGTGCTGTGCATTTAAGTTAGCCAAATAAATGTTTACATTTACATACTGATTTTTCTTTATTTGGAATTTTAAAAACAAAAGAAATCAACAGAATTTCTACATAAGGTTAACAAACCAGGGAGGTTTTACATTTATTTTAAATGACAACGTGAACAACGTTGATTAAACATGATTTTAGCATAACGTTACATACCAGACGTAGATGGGGCAACAACCAGAGACGAGCTAGGCAGTCGAAAACTTTGCATTTCTCTGTCTGCACATAATGCACTTTTGAAAGGTGCTTAGACAGATTGCTTGTGTTTCCGCCCTTACATGCAAACATTTTGTTGCACTTTGGAATGTTTTGCTCTCTTCGCCATCGTCACCTTTTGTGTTTTCGTACTGTTGTGTTTTCGTACTGTTGTGTTTTCGTACTGTTGTGCGTGTGCCGCGCTCGTTCTTGTGGTGTGTGTGTGACTGACAGACACACACACCGTCTCCGCGGCGTGCATGAGAGATCTCGCAGATCTCACAGACAAACGTCTTAATATGATCCACATTAGAAATGTTTGGTGAGATAAAATGTGCACGATAACATTATTAAGCAAAAATACATAGGACATAATTTTTTCCCCTCCAGTACCGAAAGCAGAACCGATAGCGTCAGATCTTACTGATACTACGGTCTTTCATAATTTAGCCCCGGGGCCAGTTTAATACCGGGTTTCAGTACCCATCCCTAGTTATAACAGGTCAGGGCTGTTCTTCCAGGTGTCGCTGTCATGGTCCACATACGCTTTGAAGTCCCGGAGTCAGAAGAGAGTCAAGCCTTTAGCGATATGTTGTTTAACCCTAATTCAGCCCATTGAAACTGAAACATCCTTAAGTCTCACTACACAACGCTGTGTTCTGTATATGTTCATCTTCCTCTGTTTAAACCTTCCACAAACACAGCCTCAGATGATTTGTTGGATTCCTGACACACTTTAAATGCTAGCGCTCCCTCTCTGTTCCTGCTGATGGCCAGACAATTTAATTGCAGTAAAAAGATAAAAAATGTACTCTCTAATTGTATATTTATGATAATGGCCTGTGGCAGTGAGAGGGAAGGAGCGGAAGCATGTTTTTCCCGGCCTTTGCCCTCGTTACAGCTCTCTCTTAAAAACCTAGGCTCTACCTTTGCTCGCAACTTCATTAAAATCTATTTAAATCAACTTCAACGGTGAAGTGCGAGGATGAACACGAGTCTCTGGGAACATCATTAGAGTGCCATTTGTGTGCACCGCCGCCTCTAACTTTGGATAACAAGCCTTTTTTCAAGTGTCAACACACCCACGACCGACTGTGTTACGGTAACACAGCTGACGGCTCGTTCCCGTTCCTCTACAAAGTGGCCCCGAAAGGTACGGCCCAGGGAAGTGTCTGGGTCGTGGTAAATATGTCGCCCACAGGAGAGTCTCAGTCTAAACGTGTGCCTCATATCAGAGCTTCAGATGATGACAGGGGAATGGATCTGTCAAAGTGACACGGCTTTAGACTTGTTTATTCTGCCATTATTACAGTTCAGTCTCAACGCATAGATTTAGCTTCACGTACACTTTATTTATACAAAAACTATAACGTGTTTTTGTTTTCTTGTGTGTTTGTGTCGAGGGCTTTTTAATAAATAGGATTAAATAATGATTCAGATTCCACATGAACTGACGAATAATGAACTTACTTTTGAGACTCCAGTCTGCTCCATGAGAGTCTTTCCAAAGGCCAGGTTCTTGAGGTCTCCAGGTCCAGGTAACAGGAAATCAGGAGCTTTGAAAGGCACAAGGTGGATTTAAACTCTCAGATCCTGCCAGAGTCCAGCTGCTGCACAATAAACACAGGCCTGCTGCCCAGTCCGAGTCTTTAGTTCTCAAGTCCGAGTCCAAGTCTTCAGTTCTCAGGTCCGAGTCCAAGGCCAAGTCTTCAGTTCTCAGGTCCAGGTCCGAGTCAAGTCACAGGTCCTTGTTTGAGTCCGAGTCATAAAAAAGCAAGTCATAGTTGAGTTATTGAGGCTTCCCCTCGAGACTCAAAATGAGCTGAAGACTTGACTTGAATCCAAGTCCAGGACTGGGCCAGGTACAGGTCTGACTCGCAGTGTTCTGTGAAGCTCTCTGGTGGTGGCTATTTAAGTGTGTTGCACAAAAATAAGAGCCGGTCAGGTGAAGACCTCATGTTGTTTGGTTACAGTTTAAAATGTGGACCTGGCTTTTTGCTGCCGACCAAAGAAAAATGGACCGTTTTCTGTTTGGTGTGAACTAAATAAAGCCTTTAACTGGTTTTAGTCAAAGTCAAAGTCTGCTTTATTGTCAATTTCCACATGTACAGTACATACATACAGAGAATCGAAATTGCGTTACTCTCAGTCCCCGGTGCATACAGATAACATTATCATTAAAACCTAAAAAATAACTCAAATTTAAAAATGTAGGTACAACTATACAATAAGTGATAAAAAAAGACATAATAAAATTAAAAAATAAAGCTAAAAATCAATTTAAATAAAGCAGCGCAAGGTGAGTGACAGATATTGTGCAAATCAATAAAGTGAACAACAGTGCAGTTAAAAGATTTTTTTTTAGTGACTGTACTGAGCAATAAGTGAACAGTTGATGCTTGCCCTGCAATTCTTCTTTATTTCTGACTGGTGTGGTTTCTAATTTTGTTTTGCAGGTCTCTTCTTGTTCATCTGGAGAACGGTTACTTTGGGACAGGCTTTGAAAAGTTCTGTCCAGACCTGCAGCACTACAGCACGTACGTGGACAACATCTACAGCGCTCACAGAGTCCTGCGGGTACGACTGCACTGTCTACCGTATGTATTCATCACAGAAACACACTCACCTGTCATTTTATGGTCTCCTCTCAGACTCAGCTGAAGAAGAACAAGGCCTTCAGACGCTTTAAGAAACTCCAGGAGAGCAGACCAGAGTTTAACGGACAGACGCTGGAGGAGCTACTGGAACAGCCTCTGCTCAGGATCAACCAGTAGGACTTCAGCACACTCTTTAACCACTATTGGAGGTCTATGTTAGGGATGTAACGGAATAAAAGTCCACAGTATTTATTGCGATACAATAGGGCTGCCCGAAAACCTACAGTTACGATACCTTTAGCTCTCGCAATATCTCTGATACATTACCAGGTTTTTCCTAAAGTCTGTCTTTAGTGTTCACAGCCTTTGTAAATAGATTACTGCTGTTGTATGTTAGCTTGTTAGCGCTGTTTCCCGCTCAGTGCTGAAGTGTTGAGTGTAGTGCTGTCTTCTTACATGGGTCACAGACTTCCTGCTTGTTTTCTCTTGTTTCCTGCTCCGCTCATCTGTGAGATCTTACTGTGACAGATGTAATTAATAGTATTTGATGTAGTGCCCAACTGTCAGCGTCTCTTTTCTCGAGCGGCTGTGTGTTCTCCGTCGTTACATGCAGTCTCGATCTCTCGTTAATTAGTCAAAGCAGAGGAAAAGCGTTCTTTTGGTTGTAGCAGGTTTGTGACTCTGGTTTGTGCAGCTGCCGGTTTGTGTCTTAATTAGGCCCCTCTTCTGCAGATGTCCCTCAGAGTGTCTTATCCGTCCGTCTGAGCAGAAACGACTTCTGACTTTAACACCGGAGACGCTGTTTGTGGAGTTGGTCGAACACAGATTGCAGATGAAGCTGCTGGATTCTACAAACACTGACAATATTTGACATTGTACAGTGTTTTAATATCAATATGGCTCTGGAGATTTTTTCAGGCAGATGCTGTTTACATTAAAATGATCATGATGTAAGGAAAGACCTACGTCCTTTTCCTATCCACTGTTCCCTAACCTTTTAAGATGTTAGGAGATTTAAAAGAGAGGCAGACTCCTCTAACCTCAACAGCACGTTACTTTTTTACACAGCATCTTACGTTAGCGCTACAACAAGCCCCTCCTCCTCCAGGTTCCATCACTTCATTATTACCAAAGCTGTCCACGATACGTCACGATTACGAGGTTTTAAACTAGTTCATAAGGTTTGAGTTTACTCCTCTTCAGCTCTTATGAGTCTGAAGTCCCACTCAGCAGAGGTCTGTGAGGTCTTGTTGAGAGTTTTGTGACACATAATTATTTATTTCCCACAAACATCTGTTTATAAATGCATTTGTCTACATTTAACTGCAGTTATCTTAGAGTAGCAGCCATTTTACACGCAACAAAGAATAGAGTAGATGTTGCATTGTCCTTTTTTATGAAGAACTCCTGGCGTTGGCCCAAAGCAGAGACAGTTTGCTGACCTCTGTGTGTTTTTCTCTGACACATAATCAGTGTGTGAGTGCCCTCGGAGCCCCGGCCGCTGTCAGCTCGACCGTCATCTGCATCGATTTATCCTCAAACCCAAACGCCACGTGTCTAATTATCCACTCGTTTTAAGTGGCTGCGTTAGATAATCGCCCGCTCTGATGCCTTCTGTGGGAAGAGCCGGAAAGTGTTGTCACCGTCGAACAGTGATGGATGAGAGTCTCCCAGGAGCAGTCGCAATAAAATCATCTCGTTTATGAAGTGGTCAGTCCCCACAGAACCACCGCCGCAACAAACGCTCCAGCATTTCTAATTCATTTATAGAAACGCTCGTATAAATCACTGAGGCCGTACTCACACTAGGCACGGTTGCCATGAACCGGGCCCGAGTACGATTGTCCCCCCTCCCCACTCCCCCTCTGGCCTGCACTCACATTGGGTTTCAGCATTCGTGCCGAGCACGCCACGTCATTATGGTGCGACGGTTTCGGGATAAACAGGAAGAGCGGCGCTCTCGGAACACAACGGAGTCCATCGCTCTGTTTTATTTGTGGATAATTTTGTGTCGTTTGGTACACGGTGGTCCACAGCCCTCTCACAGCCTGTTGTTAAACAGATTTGTCGCCTTAGTGGCGAATCGTGCTGCTATGAGGAGGTTTGCAAGGTACCAGCTGAAGTGCAGCAAGGACTTTGCAGCTTTGATTACGGACTACAGTTCCCGTACATCGACATGGTAAGAATTAATATAATGAAATGTCATTGAATACAATTGAAAAGTGTATTGTGAAATTTGAAATACAATATGTGTATAATGTTTTTTTGTAATTACGACAGTAGCGTTCTAAAGGTAATAATCATGTAACTTAATATAATTTGCTGGTTAATATTAGCTACATTCTTGTATTAAGACACCGTATTCAACGGGACACATAACTGTTATGTATGCACTGGAGTAGTAGTTTGTTGTTTATTTAATTTCACTTCAAAGTGCTGTAAGGTAATTGTGTATGCATAAACTATATACAGTTAACAATATTTTTCCATTCTGCTGCAGGACCATATGGATTCGGCAGAGATCTGCTGTGTGGTGGCAGCATGTTCTCAGCAGCTGGACAGACTGTGAGTGGAAGGCTAATTTCAGAATGAGAAGGACATCATTCTTGCAGTTGTGCAACAGCCTGCAGCCGCACCTTCAAAGACAGACCACTTCATTCAGAAAACCAGTGCCCTTGGACCAACGTGTTGCAATATGCATATGGAGACTGGCCACAAATGTAGAGTTCAGAACCATCTCCCATTTATTTGGGATTGGTCAGCACTTCTCACAAAAAAAAAAAAAAAAAAAAAAAACAGTATTTCACATAACACAACCATGTGCAGTGGTGAAACAAAATAGGCTACCTTGTGTGTGTGGTGTATAATTTATGGAAGTGTGTGGTATATATTGTAGAGGTTCGAGGTCGAATTATAAAGTGTAGAGGAATATATGCTACGGTATATTAAACAACTTCTGAAAGCAAATAAGAGTATTAACAACAACAACAGCCTCATCCTGGCTTCAAATACCCTGCACAGAAGACGTTAGATTCATGAGTTTGTTTGGACAAGACCTCAGTCCCATATGCCTGAGAGAAACCTGCCCTGGTGCATAGACACTGCAAGACTGGGTGTTACATGATGAAATGTTATGATTAAAATACATTTTTCATTTACATTTTCACTTCACTTTTTCTCCAACACATAATAGCAAAGAATAATCATGAACTGAATTGTCAACTTTGTCAATTCTTTTAACATGCCAAGGGAATGAATGTATTGTAATGACTTTACTGTAGCCCAATGATAAAGATGTAATATGTTGTCATTAAAGTACACTTTTAAACCAAGGAGAACAGGCACAGATGATTTACACTTTGGAAGCAAAAGTTAAATTTACAACTTAGGTAAAGCCTAAATCAAGTCTAAGTGCATTACCACATTGCAACATGCATAAAATGAACGGTCTGCAGACTAGCATTTAGAGAAAATAACAGGTATGTACATTAAGAATCCAAAGAGTGACATTTCCCTGTCGTGAAAAACACTAGTATTGCCAGAATCAAAAGAGAGTGTAGACTTGAGTTTTCCACACCAGACTAGTGTAAATGTCAGCACAGCTATAAATAATCCACTCAAGTACAGATTCAAGTTGTTTTGGAGCGTCGCATGGAGCGTCGCAAAACCGTGACGCCACGCCGCCTTGTTCCATGCTCCAGCACGGTTGGCGCTCACACTACATGCGAACCGCCCGAGCCCAACTAACCGTGCTCTGGCCCACCTCTTCCAAGCGGGCCAGGGGCGGTTAATCGAGCCGTGCCGGCACGGTTCGAGCACTCACACTAGTCAAACGAACCGCGCTTTGGTGGTCAAACGCGCTCGGGCACGGTTCAAACTGGCTAGTGTGAGTAGGCCCTAAATCAGACGCTTAAAGACACTTGACCTGTTTAAATCCATCTAAAACCTGTTCAAATCCATATAAACCCTGTTTAAACCCATTTAAAACCTGTTTAAACCCATCTAAAACCTGTTCAAATCCATCTAAAACCTGTTCAAATCCATCTAAAACCTGTTTAAACCCATCTAAAACCTGTTCAAATCCATCTAAAACCTGTTCAAATCCATCTAAAACCTGTTCAAATCCATCTAAAACCTGTTCAAATCCATCTAAAACCTGTTCAAATCCAATTAAACCTGTTCAAATCCAATTAAACCTGTTCAAATCTAAATAAAACCTGTTCAAATAAATAAAACCTGTTCAAATCTAAATGAAACCTGTTCAAATCTCAATAAAACCTGTTCAAATCTCAATAAAACCTGTTCAAATCCAATTAAACCTGTTCAAATCCAATTAAACCTGTTCAAATCTAAATAAAACCTGTTCAAATCCAATAAAACCTGTTCAAATCTAAATGAAACCTGTTCAAATCTCAATAAAACCTGTTCAAATCTCAATAAAACCTGTTCAAATCCAAATAAAACCTGTTCAAATCCATCTAGCACCTGTTTAAATCTAAATAAAACTTTTTCAAATCTCAATAAAACCTGTTCAAATCTCAATAAAACCTGTTCAAATCTCAATAAAACCTGTTTAAATCTAAATAAAACCTGTTCAAATCCAATAAAACCTGTTCAAATCTAAATGAAACCTGTTCAAATCTCAATAAAACCTGTTCAAATCTCAATAAAACCTGTTCAAATCCAAATAAAACCTGTTCAAATCCATCTAGCACCTGTTTAAATCTAAATAAAACTTTTTCAAATCTCAATAAAACCTGTTCAAATCTCAATAAAACCTGTTCAAATCTCAATAAAACCTGTTCAAATCTCAATAAAACCTGTTTAAATCTAAATACAACCTGTTCAAATCCAATAAAACCTGTTCAAATCTCAATAAAACCTGTTCAAATCTCAATAAAACCTGTTCAAATCTCAATAAAACCTGTTCAAATCTAAATAAAACCCGTTCAAATCTAAATAGAACCCGTTCAAATCTAAATAAAACCCGTTCAAATCTAAATAAAACCTGTTCAAATCTAAATAAAACCTGTTCAAATCTAAATAAAACCTGTTCAAATCTAAATAAAACCTGTTCAAATCTAAATAAAACCTGTTCAAATCTAAATAAAACCCGTTCAAATCTAAATAAAACCCGTTCAAATCTAAATAAAACCTGTTCAAATCTAAATAAAACCCGTTCAAATCTAAATAGAACCCGTTCAAATCTAAATAAAACCTGTTCAAATCTAAATAAAACCTGTTCAAATCTAAATAAAACCTGTTCAAATCTAAATAAAACCTGTTCAAATCTAAATAAAACTTGTTCAAATCTAAATAAAACCTGTTCAAATCTAAATAGAACCTGTTCAAATCTAAATAAAACCCGTTCAAATCTAAATAAAACCCGTTCAAATCTAAATAAAACCCGTTCAAATCTAAATAAAACCCGTTCAAATCTAAATAAAACCTGTTCAAATCTAAATAAAACCTGTTCAAATCTAAATAAAACCCGTTCAAATCTAAATAGAACCTGCTTCAAATCTAAATAAAACCTGTTCAAATCTAAATAAAACCTGTTCAAATCTAAATAGAACCTGCTCAAATCTAAATAAAACCTGTTCAAATCTAAATAGAACCCGTTCAAATCTAAATAGAACCCGTTCAAATCTAAATAAAACCTGTTCAAATCTAAATAAAACCTGTTCAAATCTAAATAAAACCTGTTCAAATCTAAATAAAACCCGTTCAAATCTAAATAAAACTTGTTAAAATCTAAATAAAACCTGTTCAAATCTAAATAGAACCCGTTCAAATCTAAATAAAACCCGTTCAAATCTAAATAAAACCCGTTCAAATCTAAATAAAACCTGCTCAAATCTAAATAAAACCTGTTCAAATCTAAATAAAACCTGTTCAAATCTAAATAAAACCTGTTCAAATCTAAATAAAACCTGTTCAAATCTAAATAAAACCTGTTCAAATCTAAATAGAACCCGTTCAAATCTAAATAGAACCCGTTCAAATCTAAATAAAACCCGTTCAAATCTAAATAAAACCTGTTCAAATCTAAATAGAACCCGTTCAAATCTAAATAAAACCTGTTCAAATCTAAATAAAACCTGTTCAAATCTAACTACAACCTGTTCAAATCTCAATAAAACCTGTTCAAATCTCAATAAAACCTGTTCAAATCTCAATAAAACCTGTTCAAATCCATCTAGCACCCGTTTAAATCCATCTAGAACTTGTATAAATCCATCTAAAACCTGTTTAAATCCATCTAGAACTTGTTTTTTCTTTGTGTCTCTCTTCATTAACAGAACGACTAAATGTGTGACTTCTTTTTCCATTATTTTGAACCATGCCTCATTAAAGTCTGCTCTTTTTGTTCCGTCTCTAATTAGATTCTCTGCTGCGGTCCTTAATTAGAGCGAGCGTTTGTTTCTAATAAAGACTGTATTTGTTCTAACAACGTGAGACAAGAGCAGAAGAAGCACAGTGCTCTGTTGAAGGAGGCTTAACCAGAGCCTGGTTAGATTCTGTTTCAAATGTGTAATCGACAAAACAAACCCTTATCAGGTTTATCGCATTTGTAATGGACTCAATCTGTTCAAATCCAACTAAAACCTGTTCAAAACCAGCTACGACTTAATCACATCCAACTTAAACTTTATCAAATCCAACTAAAACCTGTTCAAAACCAGCTACAACTTAATCACATCCAACTTAAACTTTATCAAATCCAACTAAAACCTGTTCAAAACCAGCTACGACTTAATCACATCCAACTTAAACTTTATCAAATCCAACTAAAACCTGTTCAAAACCAGCTACAACTTAATCACATCCAACTTAAACTTTATCAAATCCAACTAAAACCTGTTCAAAACCAGCTACGACTTAATCACATCCAACTTAAACTTTATCAAATCCACCTAAAACCTGTTCAAAACCAGCTACGACTTAATCACATCCAACTTAAACTTTATCAAATCCAACTAAAACCTGTTCAAAACCAGCTACTTACTTAATCACATCCAACTTAAACTTTATTAAATCCAACTAAAACCTGTTCAAAACCAGCTACTTAATTTAATCACATCCAACTTAAACTTTATCAAATCCAACTAAAACCTGTTCAAAACCAGCTACACTTAATCACATCCAACTTAAACTTTATTAAATCCAACTAAAACCTGTTCAAAACCAGCTTTTTAATCACATCCAACTTAAACTTTATCAAATCCAACTAAAACCTGTTCAAAACCAGCTACGACTTAATCACATCCAACTTAAACTTTATCAAATCCACCTAAAACCTGTTCAAAACCAGCTACGACTTAATCACATCCAACTTAAACTTTATCATCCACCTAAAAACCTGTTCAAAACCAGCTACGACTTTTAATCACATCCAACTTAAACTTTATCAAATCCACCTAAAACCTGTTCAAAACCAGCTACGACTTAATCACATCCAACTTAAACTTTATCAAATCCAACTAAAACAGTTTTTATTTAAACTAAAACAACTTAAAACCCTCCTTCCTTATGTCCTGGATGAACCTCCACAGACTCCAGCAGGTCACAGAGTGGTGCACTTGTCTGTGGCTCCGCTCAGTCCCAGACTCAGACTGAAGACCAGCGTGAGACAGAGACAGAGCTGGAGTAAATCAATGACACTTAACACGTCTGTTAAAGAATCAGTGTCACAGCTTTAGGCCCAGGCCTTGTTCCTCTGAATGAAGGGGTAGGACTATGATTATACCCACTGCAGCTGTAACAATATAAGATTATAAATATAAATCTATACAATACCAAATAATGATCAAATATATTAGTATTTTGACGCTTGAACGAGTGAACCACAATAAAAACCAAAAGGACTGTTACATGAACAACATAAAGCATTAATACACAGACTGTGACCTGTCGATGTGAGGCTAACGTTAGCAAACAGACAATATTTTCTGACCTCTGACCTTTCCAGAAAGGAGCAGGAAATGGATCAGAGCATAAACGAGTTCAGATTAAAGGAACACAAACAGCACTGTCGTCATTTAAAAGCTTTATAAATGTCAAAATTAGTCACATTTCTGAATCTCTTTCTCAGCCATGCAGCTGGTGAGCACATTGCATGATGGGTAATCTTTTAGGCCTTTGTTTGAAGGGGTCTGTAGGCCTTTTTCCTCGATCTGAAAGAGAACTGGGAAACCCTTATGCCTCAGTGTGAACGAGTCAAACTGAGTAGAGTTTAATGAGAACTGTGAGAGCTGTACTCTTGTGTCTGTACTCTGTACACAGCTGTACTCTTGTGTCTTTTGTTCATATTGTTGTTGAATAACAGTTGTTCTGTCCTGTTGTGTCTCAGGTATAAGCACTTCCTCCAGGACCTGACGGCGAACACCAGCCCGAACCACCCTGAGTTCCAGCAGCTCTCACGTAAGACCCTCCTCAATAAAAACAAGACTAGTCCAACGACACTGACATCCTTCAGACTCTAACAGTGAAGGATACAGCAGAGCTCTGCTGCTGAAGAAACGAGAGCAAAGCAGAGCTAAATATGCAGTAAGTTGTGGTTTGAAGTGGGTTTGGACATAATTAACTGGGAGCAGATCAGAGGATATTAAGCTAACGTCGTATTAATAAATAAAATCCTCAACACGGCTCTGGATAATGACTCATTTCAGACGTCAGATAAACAGTGTACACACAGAATTATTCATGTGGATCAATTAAAACGGCGTTGGCTGTGTGCCGGCTGCACTTACCAATGAAAACAGCGGCTGGATCTAAGACGAAGGTACAGCTCTTCCTCTTCTCATTAGAGCTTTTTAAAGTCGGATATCTGCGCGTAAATACAGTTTGTGGATGCCTGACGAGTTTATGTTTAAAGAATATCTTGTTGCCCCACTTTGAGTTGTTCTTATAGATGTTTTTTAAAACTAGTTTGAATCCAGCTCAGGCTCAGTTTCAGACGATAACTGCTGGTCATTTATTTAAATAACCAATCTGAAACAGAATGTTAACCCTGTGCACAAGAGTCGAGCGTCTGTCTTCACTGCAAAGAGAGGGTTCACCTGGGCTGATGAGGAGCTCCTCTGGAGGACTTCTTTAGTGCCTCGTGTTTGACAGTGTTTGTACTAAACAAGAGAAGTGTGTTCTTATGATCCTCAGAGTCTGGGTTCACACCTAAAAGATTGTCTTTCTTTTGTCTTTCTGTCGGAGTGTGAACTAAGGAGGCTTTACAGACTTAAGTGTAGCTCTGATATTTATTCATACTAACAATGGTAACGTGTGTTTAAAGCGAGCATGATGCTGCCTTTAAGTGCACTCTGTAAAACTCAGCGCTGTAGGCTTATGTACATCTTTTAGACCACGTCACTGGTATATTTTCTGGAACAAAGCCCCACTTTGTGAATTATTTATTTAAACACTAAGACGTCATTGTGCTGTATTTTTTTGGTCACATAATATTTTCATATTTTTCACTTTGGCCGCTCATCCAATTACAAACTGTCCAAAAGCAGAATATTCAGTTTAAGGGAAACTCTGAGGTCCTTCTTCAGCTCTTTTCCCAAAAACAGTGGAATATCGACCCGGTTCTTCTTCTTGTGTTGTACCTGATCCAAGACGTGACTGAAGACAGTGTCTCGTTAGGAACAACACATCCAAACTAATGTGTCTTGTATAATCATGGGGATCACTTTTGCAGATATTGTAAACAAATTAGAATCTGTATAATTATGCAAACAGTGAGTGAATGACCAGAGGCTGTTTGTGTTTTCCTCACAGTGTGGTCCAGCACAATTTAATTGCTCTAATTGCAGTGCTTCAGGACATTTTATTCACCAACAATAAAACAACAGAACAAACTATAACACAGCCTGAAGCAATGCTCATAATCTGTCAGACAAACTCAGAGTAAAAAGTCTTAGTCCCACGGCCGAACCTTGTCTAAATGTTGAATAAATGAAATAAATAGATGTAGAAAGTGGACGATGTGATAAGAATCTCTAATGAAGTCCATGTTTTATTTATGGCTCGAACAGAAGTTAAACTGAGAACAGAGTAATTAGGGCTCGTTGTTTTTTGTTTTGAGCCTCAGCAGCAAAAACAAAAGACAGATTTCACACACGACTGCTTTGGGTCATGTTCGAACGTTGAAGAAAACCCAAGTAAGTCATTCGTTTGTTGGGTCTCTTCAGATGAAACCTCTGTAGACTCTAATGTCCTGCTGCATCTGTCTCTCACACCTGTAGAACACCAGCCCCTCTCTTTGAGTGTCCTGTCCTGTATCCTGCTGGACCCAGAAGTAAACTGACCTGAGATCTGTCTTTCAACATTAATGCGAATGATGATTGATTAAAACAGCACTATTTCTATTGGACTGCTTCTGTTTGTGATCTGTTGTTTGAAATGGTTTTCATTAACAAACTACTTAAAGAGGCCTTCATTTTGAAGAACCGCCTATTTAAATCTTGTATAATTAACAGTAGATGGCATCATAAAGCTTGCTTTTCACAAATGTCTGGGCTTTAAAGTGGAGAGGAAAAACTGTTTGAACCCTGTCATAAGTCCTAAACAAAATTAAAGAATGACCACAAAAAGTGACTTGAAGAGTAATTACAAAAATAAGGTATAATAATAATAATAATGATGTGATGAAGCCCATCTGAAGGAGTCTGAATGTGCTGCTCTGTAGGAGCTGTGAGGGCTGTCTCGGACGTGTCCCAGAGAATCGAGGACAACGCACGGCGCCACGAGAACCACCTGCAGCTCTGCCGAGTCCAGAAACTGCTGAAGGGACGAAAGACGAAGCTGATGGCTCCAGGTTAGACTCTGATCAAATATTCTCTTTATCTTCTCTTCGGCTGAAGGTGATCTCATGAAAAAAACAACAGGGCTGCATGTTATTGAATCTGAATCAATGTCACAGCGAAGATTTATGTGAAGAAGACTGTCTTTATTAGTAAGATTTAGTTTAGAACAGGTTTTAGTTTGATTTGAAGAGGTTTTAGGTGGATTTGAACAGGTTTTAGTGTTTGAACAGGTTTTAGGATTTGAACAGGTTTTAGGTGGATTTGAACAGGTTTTAGGTGGATTTGAACAGGTTTTAGTTGGATTTGAACAGTTTTAGTTGATTTGAACAGGTTTTAGGTGGATTTGAACTGGTTTTAGGTGGATTTGAACTGGTTTTAGTTGGATTTGAACAGGTTTTAGGTGGAGTTGAACAGGTTTTAGGTGGATTTGAACAGGTTTTAGTTGGAGTTGAACAGGTTTTAGGTGGATTTGAACAGGTTTTAGTTGGATTTGAACAGGTTTTAGGTGGATTTGAACAGGTTTTAGGTGGAGTTGAACAGGTTTTAGGTGGAGTTGAACAGGTTTTAGTTGGATTTGAACAGGTTTTAGTTGGATTTGAACAGGTTTTAGGTGGATTTGAACAGGTTTTAGTTGGAGTTGAACAGGTTTTAGTTGGAGTTGAACAGGTTTTAGTTGGATTTGAACAGGTTTTAGTTGGATTTGAACAGGTTTTAGGTGGATTTGAACTGGTTTTAGTTGGATTTGAACTGGTTTTAGTTGGAGTTGAACAGGTTTTAGTTGGAGTTGAACAGGTTTTAGTTGGAGTTGAACAGGTTTTAGTTGGAGTTGAACAGGTTTTAGTTGGATTTGAACAGGTTTTAGTTGGAGTTGAACAGGTTTTAGTTGGATTTGAACAGGTTTTAGTTGGATTTGAACAGGTTTTAGTTGGATTTGAACAGGTTTTATCTGTAGACATCTTGCAGCTCTGTACTAAATATAAGTTCATACAGACGCAGTTCAAAGTGCAGTAGAGAACACTATCGTGCGGCGGATACGTCCTCCTCCTCTTCCTCTCGGTGAGTGTCTCCAGAGGCCGTCCTCGTCGCTGCTCCGTTGGCCCTGAACCCCCTCTGGACCAATTAAAGTGTCCCAGCTGCATAAGAACGGACCCTCTGCCTCAGTGAGAGTCTGTCTTTTATATTTAGTGAGCCCTATTCTCCTCTAAATACCACTTCTAATGAGTCTTTTCCACCAGAGTCTGTAACGTGTATCAGCCGCTCAGTGATGAAGGGTAAAGGGAGGTAATGAGAGACATCCATAACGTCAGCAGCAGATCCTACTCACTTCAAACCAGGATATTTTACTTAAATATACAGTTTCTAATTTTCTGGCTCATTCTTATGAACTTGTCTGTTTGGCACATTTAAATTTTAGCATCTTGAGCATCTCCAAAACCTGAGGGGTGGGCGGTTCCCAGTCTGCAGGGGTCAGACAGGTTCTGGATCCTGGTCTAAGGAACCTTGAGGAATTCATCTGGATCTGTAATAAATGGTTTGACCCTTATTGAAGAAAAAGAAAAAAAGCCTAAAAAACGATACACTGGGCTTTAGGTGTTTCAAATCAAAGCTTGTGGCCTGAAAAGAGTTCTGATGACCAAGATTTGCCATTTACACTGGACAGAACCACTTCTAATGAAGCACACATGCATCTGTTTGATCACATTAGATGGAAAAGGCTCTACACTCCAAGACAAAATGACCATATTCTACATTTAATTAAACACGAGTCCTAACCACTTCTTTAATCTGCTCTCAACACCTGTCAGAGCCACGGCCGCCTCTGAATATTTTCCCGCTCCAGACCCGTGGCATTTTAAAGTAATTTGACCCCTGCCTGGCCCTGCTCTTAATCTCAGTGGGTTCGTGAGCGGCTGAAGCCCCAGAGCGGCTATGACCACAGCAATCACAGACTCCTGAAGGGGCCAATTACAAACGCCCCAGACGCTGCACAAATTTACATCTTATCTCTCCAAATGTCAGCATCCTGCTTATTAACCGTCATCACGTCATGTCACAGCTCACTCCGACTCTGCCATTTTTACTCAAATGTCGTTCAACCTGTTTTTAAATGTTGTCAAATGTTTGATCGAAGCAGTACAACGTGGTTTTAGACGTGTTTTCATCGTCAAAAGTGATCCTTGGGGATTGAATTAAAAATGCCTTCTCAAACGGCCTTTTTCTTTTTCATGTCCTGATCGACTGTGCATGTAACTCGAGCAGAACCTGTGACATGAAAGAGTGAGGAAAGTGCTGCAACTCACTGGAAATGCTTTTTAAAACACAATATACTCGACTAAAAACACAACTGCGGCTGGAAAAAATATCATGTCAAAAGAACTAATCATGAGATTCAAACAGAGAAGACCAGAAGCAGAATCGGGTTTAATCCGCTTCAAGACTGGGTTGTAGGAGAAAATAAAAGCTTGTGGATTTGTAGAGAATACAAAGATAAACTAAATGAGCCAAAAAAAAAAAACAGTGTTGGTCTTCAGCTCTTTGTCAAAGAAGGTCCGCCCACTGCTTTAAGGTCAAAGGAAAGTCCAGATCTGAGTGAGCCTCTTGTGTTCCAGGCCGGTGGTACATCCGCGAGGCTGCCTGAAGGTGGTGCCCACTAAAGGGAAGGAGGCCAAAGCGAAGATGTTCTTCCTGTTCTCGGACGTCCTGCTGCAGACCACACGCTGCAGTCCTCTGCACCCCACCAACGCGGACAAGTTTGAGGTGCAGCAGGCCTTTCCTCTGAAGGACTGCTCTGTGGAGAAGGTGTTCGGCCACACGCGCAGCCAGGGAGGACTGCTGAGCGTGAGTACCTGCCCAAAAACTGTTAAAACTTAAGTACGACCGCATTTATACATAAAGGGCCTTTAAAATTCAACATTCAGAATTTACATGTGCCCTGGAAAACCTAAAACTTTATTATAGTAAGTGAATAAAAGTAGGAAACTGCTGCTGCCTCTGAATTTAAAGTTTAAAATGATGATATATCTACTCTTTAGAACTCAGTATGAGTCCTCATTAGGCTGAAGCTTTTTATTATAGTTTGTGTTGAACATTGGTTTAAAAAAAAAAACAATGCCCCATCTTTTTTTTTTTTTTTTTTTGTCTTTTTGTGGCTAAAGGTTGTAATACATGTCTAAAAAGGTGGTTTAACTATACCTTTTCACTTCCTAAATACATAAAACCAGAAGGTCTATGTGAAAGTAAAAGATTGAATATTTATGTTGAAAAGGAGGCGCTCTAAAGAGTTGTTGCAGCAGGTGTGGAGACAGATGTTCTCTGATTTGACATTGATTTGAGTTTTCACCTGAGTGAGTTTCAACCACAGACAGCATTTCCATCCTTTTATGTTCCCATTTTTACAGAACCTTATTAATGTCCCTCTAAAGCTACTGTAGTTTGAGTTCTGACCCTCTAAAGCTGCTGTAGTTTGAGTTCTGACCCTCTAAAGCTGCTGTAGTTTGAGTTCTGACCCTCTAAAGCTACTGTAGTTTGAGTTCTGACCCTCTAAAGCTGCTGTAGTTTGAGTTCTGACTCTCTAAAGTTGCTGTAGTTCGAGTTTTGTCCCTCTAAAGCTGCTGTAGTTTGAGTTTTGTCCCTCTAAAGCTGCTGTAGTTTGAGTTTTGTCCCTCTAAAGCTGCTGTAGTTTGAGTTTTGTCCCTCTAAAGCTGCTGTAGTTTGAGTTTTGTCCCTCTAAAGCTGCTGTAGTTTGAGTTCTGACCCTCTAAAGCTGCTGTAGTTTGAGTTCTGACTCTCTAAAGCTGCTGTAGTTTGAGTTCTGACCCTCTAAAGCTGCTGTAGTTTGAGTTCTGACCCTCTAAAGCTGCTGTAGTTTGAGTTCTGACCCTCTAAAGCTACTGTAGTTTGAGTTCTGACCCTCTAAAGCTGCTGTAGTTTGAGTTATGACCTCTCTAAAGCTGCTGTAGTTTGAGTTATGACCCTCTAAAGCTACTGTAGTTTGAGTTCTGACCCTCTAAAGCTACTGTAGTTTGAGTTTTGTCCCTCTAAAGCTGCTGTAGTTTGAGTTTTGTCCTCTAAAGTTGCTGTAGTTCGAGTTTTGTCCCTCTAAAGCTGCTGTAGTTCGAGTTTTGTCCCTCTAAAGTTGCTTTAGTTTCACACCTAAAGATTTTGCTGACGATCTAAAGTTGCTGTAGTTTGAGTTTTGTCCCTCTAAAGCTGCTGTAGTTTGAGTTTTGTCCCTCTAAAGTTGCTGTAGTTTGAGTTTTGTCCCTCTAAAGCTGCTGTAGTTTGAGTTTTGTCGCTCTAAAGTTGCTGTAGTTTGAGTTTTGTCCCTCTAAAGCTGCTGTAGTTTGAGTTTTGTCCTCTAAAGTTGCTGTAGTTTGAGTTTTGTCCCTCTAAAGCTGCTGTAGTCTGAGGTTTGTCCCTCTAAAGTTGCTGTAGTTTGAGTTTTGTCCCTCTAAAGCTGCTGTAGTCTGAGTTTTGTCCCTCTAAAGCTGCTGTAGTTTGAGTTTTGTCCTTCTAAAGCTGCTGTAGTTTGAGTTTTGTCCCTCTAAAGCTGCTGTAGTTAAAGCTGCTAGTTTGAGTTTTGTCCTCTAAAGCTGCTGTAGTTTGAGTTTTGTCCCTCTAAAGCTGCTGTAGTTTGGGTTTTGTCCCTCTAAAGTTGCTGTAGTTTGAGTTTTGTCCCTCTAAAGCTGCTGTAGTTTGGGTTTTGTCCCTCTAAAGTTGCTGTAGTTTGAGTTTTGTCCCTCTAAAGTTGCTGTAGTTTGAGTTTTGTCCCTCTAAAGCTGCTGTAGTTTGGGTTTTGTCCCTCTAAAGTTGCTGTAGTTTGAGTTTTGTCGCTCTAAAGCTGCTGTAGTTTGAGTTTTGTCGCTCTAAAGCTGCTGTAGTTTGAGTTTTGTCCCTCTAAAGTTGCTGTAGTTTGAGTTTTGTCCCTCTAAAGCTGCTGTAGTCTGAGTTTTGTCCCTCTAAAGTTGCTGTAGTTTGAGTTTTGTCGCTCTAAAGCTGCTGTAGTTTGAGTTTTGTCGCTCTAAAGCTGCTGTAGTTTGAGTTTTGTCCCTCTAAAGCTGCTGTAGTTTGAGTTTTGTCGCTCTAAAGCTGCTGTAGTTTGAGTTTTGTCCCTCTAAAGTTGCTGTAGTTTGAGTTTTGTCCCTCTAAAGCTGCTGTAGTCTGAGTTTTGTCCCTCTAAAGTTGCTGTAGTTTGAGTTTTGTCCCTCTAAAGTTGCTGTAGTTCTCTCATTTGTAAAAACAAACTTGGCTCTAAAACGTTGCTCTGACTCCAGCTGCTGTTCGATAAACAGTGTCTAAATGATGTAGATTCTGTCATGAAACATTCAAAGACAGAGTCGTGCTTTACTGAGCAGTCACCAAAGCGTTTAGTGCTGCTGCTGCAGCTTTTCAATATTCATCTCTCAGACTCTATTAATGCGCCTCTACACTCTGGGTTTCTTTCCAAAGCCCATTGTAAACAAAAGCATTTGTCTTAAATCTTAATAAAGTCCAAGTCTGATCTGTGTGCAGCAGATTAGAAAAATTTAGTTGGAGTTGCTCAAAACATTCTTAGCTCATGTTCACTCGTTAGAAAAGAGCTGACTCTGCAGTTATCCAAAAAGCTTCACAAGTTCTTAGACCTTTTAGATTTGTCCAAACAGGGATCTGATTAAAAAAAAGAGTAAAAGCAGAACAGATTATCTTAAATAAATATAATAAATAATAAAACATATTATCTTAAATAAACCTGGAAGCCAAAAACCTTTGTGGTGCTGCTCCAGTGAGCAGAGTCGGCTGAACACATGGAGCGGTCATTCAGGATCCTGTTCTAATCACACAAACATGTTGACACACTGTAAAGGCCACTTATGTCCACATTGTGTGCTGCTGTTTTGTGTTCTGGACCAATATGCCAAAACAACCTCATCGTATTGTGTCGACCTTTTCACTTTACCTGCAACAGAACTGATTCAGATTTTCACCTGGACCTGTGGGTCTCTGTGACGTGACCTCTGACCTGTGGCTCTCTGTGACGTGTGAACCCTGGGGTGAAGGCAGATTTTCACCTGGACCTGTGGGTCTCTGTGACGTGACCTCTGACCTGTGGCTCTCTGTGACGTGTGAACCCTGGGGTGAAGGCCGTGAATGTGGAGCTGAAGTGCTCTCTGCAGCTGTTTGGTTCAGTGTCACATGTTCCAATAACTTTAGTTTCAATATTAGCATTAATATCGGCGTCCTAGCTCGGTCTTTCTCAGTGAAACCACCGCATATTCATCACATGTACCGACACAAAGGATGTGAAGAGGGCTTTAGTAACTGAACAGCTCGTCTGAGAGGGTAACACTTTGAGCAGATATCTTGGTGTTTGTTTATGAAAACTGGAGCTAAAGCTGTAGCTCTGCGAGTGTTTTAGATCTGTCTGTTCAGAGTTAACTTTTCCTTCTGATGTTTCTTTTTCCCTCGCTGGTATCAAGCTCGACCCTTGTTTTTATATCTTTATATTTTCTTACATGTTTGTTCTTTGCTACAACCTGTGTGTCATTTCTGTACAGCACATTTTCATCGTCGTCTTTGTAGCATTAAAACCTGTGGGACTGACATAAATAAAGAGCGTTGGTTGCGTCTGTAATAAACCCCTGCTGTGAGTGAACACTGGTCTCCTCTGTCTCAGTGAATACATCTTCCTCACTCTTCCTGTTATCTCCCACACGGCTGCGTTTCATTAGCCCCTGCTCCCGGCCCCGGGCCCGATGCATACTCAACAGCATTACACCTAATTTCTCATAAGGACACATTATCGATCAGCGGCCGTTACCTGCGCGCTGTCAGCACTGCTCTGCTCCTCGGGGCCCTCCTCACGCGCCCACATGAAGAATTAAAGACAAATTAAGTTTGACGGCTGGAAATGCCACGCCAATCTATATGCAAACCTCGCAAAAGGCTCAAATTCATGCTCATTTGATTATTTTCCACTGGTTTGCTTAGATTTTTACATCAGACCTTTTTAAATAATAGCCATCACTCATGTTAAATCAATAAAAGACTGTTTAGTTTGATGCACAAAGCAGTTCTGCCTCAATTAAATCTATATGATTCTACCAGAAAATATTGATCTGTGCCCTTTTAATGTTTAATTCAAAAGAACAGGACAATGATTAATTTAAAATGTCCAGCCCCAGTTTGGTGTAAAGACGAATGCTGAGGCTGAATCTAAAGATTTAATCTGGAGACTGTGTTTTCTTGGTTTGTGCTGCCCTCTGCTGGTTGTGGAAAAATGTAACCATCACTAGACACTAGTTCAATCCAAATACGACCTGGATGTGTTCCATCTGTGCCTCGGCTGTAGACGAGAGCAGTGGGCGGGACAGTTCATAAACTTCTGTTTATGGACCTAATATAAAGGTTATAAGTTGTTCCCAGTGCCTTTAATTATGTTGAAGAGAGGAGTAAATAAGATTAAATTATTGAATTATTAAACATTCTACAAGGGTAGAAACGCGCTAACGAAGCAGACTTGTTGTATTTGTAATATCGATCTGTTGAATCAGTCCTGACGTCAGAACGCAGACGTTTCCTGTTTCTAGAATTCTGATGTTCCCGACTTGATCGAACGACTGTGGGGGTTCATGTGCTCTTCATGTCGGAAACTCTAAAGTAAAAAAACAGCATAATTATTGACAAATCCATGTCATTAGGTTGATTTTGATAATGTGTTCTCCATAATTTTGATGAAAGCCTGAGCAGTTCCCTCGGTCTGGAGTGGATTGTTTGTGTAGGATAGATTAAAATGAATAAAGGTGTGTTTATGGAGGAAAAGCTCAGGTCCGATCAGTCGTCACTGCTCACACTGACAGGACATCATTTCCCATCATGCACTCACACCTTGTTGTCCATGCAGGCGAGATCCTGATCCCTCTGGAGCCTCTGAGTGTAGGTGGATAAATGAAAGATCATGATCCTATAAATATCTGCATGAACATTATAAGAGACGTGATCTTTTGTTTAGTCAGAAACCAAACGCATAGACAGTACTGAGTTATAAATGTATATAGCACAGCTTTCACCAAAGCAGCTTACAGTCAGAGTCTAGAATAATAATTTGTAATTTTTCAGTTGTCAACATATTTCAAACCACTGTCATATTTCAGTAAAATAATATTTCATTAGTCCAGTCGTGTTTTAAAGCTGGAATTTCGTGTAAAGCTGTTTTAAAACCTTCCCAAATTAAAAATTCTTTGTACATCCACCTTTTGTCTCGTAAATACTGACTTATTCTCATCTTGTAGTGAGAGTTGGGGCCTTCTGTTGAAAGGTTTGAAGGTCTGTTGCTGGTTTGTCCTGCCCTCTGCAGGTTTGGTTACACTACTGCAGTCCTGAGGCAGATTTAAAAAGGCCTACAGATTAATATTAAAACAAAGGAAGGAGGTTTTATTCTTTCCTAGAGCACACACTGTTAACCTTTTATCAAGAGAAAGGTAGGAAATGTTCGGAAAGTTACTTACCTTGTGACTCCTCTCCAGACAGAACTAACCTCTGTCCTCTTTTCAGCTGACCTTCCCTAAAGCCAAGCTGCTGCTGATGTCCAGTGACAAGGAGGACTTCAGCGACTGGTGCCAGAGACTCACCGGGGCCGTCAGGTTTGTACCATCAGTCTCCATTCATCTAAAACACTGGTGTGGAGTCCATGTGAGGACACTGGAGCTGTGCAAAGGTTCTGAGGCCGACCTGTGTTCAATTTCACAGAACCATTTAGAATCCAGGTACTTTAGAAGAAAACCTGGAGGTGATGGGACCTAAAACAGCCGGAAACTGTTGAACAGCTGGTTCTAGTTGGATTAGAACAGGTTTAAGTTGGATTAGAACAGGTTTAAGTTGGATTTGAACAGGTTTAAGTTGTATTTGAACAGGTTTAAGTTGTATTTGAACAGGATTAAGTTGGATTAGAACAGGTTTAAGGTGGGTTAGAACAGGTTTAAGTTGGATTTGAACAGGTTTAAGTTGTATTTGAACAGGATTAAGTTGGATTAGAACAGGTTTAAGGTGGGTTAGAACAGGTTTAAGGTGGGTTAGAACAGGTTTAAGTTGGATTAGAACAGGTTTAAGTTGTATTTGAACAGGTTTAAGTTGGATTAGAGCAGGTTTAAGGTGGGTTAGAACAGGATTAAGTTGTATTTGAACAGGTTTAAGTTGGATTAGAGCAGGTTTAAGGTGGGTTAGAACAGGTTTTAGTTGGATTTGAACAGGTTTTAGTTGGATTTGAACAGGTTTAAGTTGGATTTGAACAGGTTTAAATTGGATTTGAACAGGTTTAAGTTGTATTTGAACAGGATTAAGTTGGATTAGAACAGGTTTAAGTTGGATTAGAACAGGTTTTAGATGGATCTGAACAGGTTTTAGTTGGATTTGAACAGGTTTTAGTTGGATTTGAACAGGTTTTCTTGGATCTGAACAGGTTTTCTTGCATTTAAACACCTCTTCATGTTGTTTGCGTGGTCTCTGTATCAGCCTGAAGAGCATCTGTTTTTCTCTGACATTTCTTTGACGTGTCACGGGCTGCTGTAGGAAACCTGAGGTGGTGGTCTCTGGGACCTGGACTTTGGCCTCGGTGCTCCTCTGTCGGCCCCAGCATCGATCAGACCTCGGTCCTGGAGGGTTTTAGTCGTCACACCTCTGACCCCTGCTGGACTAACGAGCGTCTGTGGAGACCGAGCTCTGTCCTGTCAGAGCTTTCAGAGACTGACCATAATGAGCCGTGTTCAGGTCCTGGACTGGACTGGGTCAGTGGGACTCGCTCCAGAGACCGACCTCTACTCGAGCTGAATTATTGATGGGATTGAGCTGATGTGTGCGCTGACAGCTGTGGATCATTATCACACAATCATTCTCAGTTTGTTTAAAAACTATGAAAGACAAATGAAGCTTTACAAAAGCCTTTACAAACACTGCTGAGACAGGATTTAAAATTCGACAGATACTGTGTAACCACATCATCAAATACATCCAGGATATTTTTGGGATATTTATGGGATATTTATGGGATATTTATGAAAATGGAACATTTCTATGTGGGCTTTGTCTCAGCATTTGTTTGTTTGCTTTAAAACCTGAAGGGTGTTAATCCAAGGACAAGGTTTTTTAGAAATTAATTTTGTCTATGATAGCTCCTCTCAGTCAGATGAACTGTTCCTGCTGGATTTGTGCTGTCCCGGGACATTATCGCGGACCGTATTCGCGCTGTCCCGGGACATTATCGCGGACCGTATTCGTGCTGTCCCGGGACATTATCGCGGACCGTATTCGCGCTGTCCCGGGACGTTATCGCGGACCGTATTCGTCCTGTCCCGGGACATAATCGCGGACCGTATTCGTGCTGTCCCGGGACATTATAGGGTTAGGGTTAGTCCGTTAGGGTTAGTTCGTGCTGTCCCGGACACATCTCTGTCCTGGGACTGGTTCCTCCTGTGCTTGAGGCTTGTGGTTTTGAGTTTTCCCTCTGACCCTGAAGGAGGGTCTCAGGATGTTGTCTGTTTTCGTTCAGCCCTTTTCTTTTGGGGATTTGGGGTTACATGAATAGAATAGAATGGGTCGATTGGTAAAACTTTAGGATAACACTTATTCAAGTTTGGGTTCTGGAAATCTGCTCACAATCCAAGATGACTTCTTTTTGGCAGCATTGCCACAATATACTTTTTTTCCAACAAATTGAATCATTGCTTCTGATTTTGTTTGTGTATGTTAAACCTGACTTCTGAACGTTCATGGGGTCTCACTCACCGGAACGGAACAATGTGCCAATCTTCTTTTTTTATTCAAATGTTTTTATCGAAAGAGACCTAACAATGCTATTCTTTAGTCGGTTCTTGTTTAGGGGGCCATGGTTCCTTTAGGGTCACTTCCAAAAGGTTCTTTGTCCTTTGTTCTTTGTTGAGTTTCTATTAAAGGTCAACTAAACAATAATCTTTGTATAACTTTGATGGACACTGAATATTGGAATATGGTTAAAGAGTTTTTTTGGGACCCTTTAAGATGTAGGACCCATTTAAAAACTGTGTGTGCAATCGAGGCTTTTAATGTAATCTGGTGCCTTTTCAACAAGTGGAAAATAAAGGTGCTGTACCTGATTCCAGTCTTTCCTAAACCATGATGGAGACAGTTGGCTCAGAACTCTTAGCCCCTCCTTCCAAGTCTCCACTCTCTCACAAACCCCCCCTTTTTCCTCCTGCTCCACCTGCATCAAGCACATCTGTCTTCTGTTAGCATTAGCATGACACAGATAACATTAGCATGACACAGATAACATGTCTGTGAATCTTCCACTCATTTAATAACACATTCTGACTAATTATGTTAAACTTCAATAGTTCCCGTTCCAGAAGATGTTCAGAAAGAACCATATTCTTAACTTAAACAAATGTACAAACTTTAAAAATCCATAAATAAGTGAGTTTTTATGAAAAGAGTGAATAATGTTTTTTAATAATTGTTTTCTGTTGGTTTGTTTTGTGGCGACAGAAAGCTGCAGTCTAAGTCCACTGTGGTTTATGAAAGAGAGAAGCCCACTCCTGAGAGCAGCAGCAGCGCCACCTGCAGGAAGAGAACAGTGGTGAGCAGTCACGTGATGAAAGGAGCTGCACTAAAACATACAAACACTCTGGCTTTTCTCTGTTCATCAGGTGAACACACAGAGCTCTGACGCTGTGGGTCCTCGCGTGGAGACGGACAGCAGCGCCCCCAAGAGGAGGAAACAGGACGCTGCAGCTGAGAGGTGGGTCCTCTGCTGTAAAAGAAAATCAAACTGAATCCTGAACTGAATCCATGGTATGTTCTGTTTCTGTTCAGTTTGGAGAGCTCCTCGTCCAGCTGTGTCATTCTCTGATGGACATCCTCAGGTTTTCTCCTGAAGTTCCACCAAAAAGTGCCTTTTCTCCTCATCTTTTTACCCTGTTACCACCTTCTATTAGCTTTACCTCTGCTCCATGTGCAATATTCATAAAAGTGTGTATCTACTGCTTTAAACCAAATTGTGTGAAGGTTTTAATGGGAGCCATGTCACTGCTAACGCCAAAGTTACCTTTACTCAACTTGTATACATTTTATTCAGCTGTCTTAACAAAGTGGCATATTTAATCATTTTCATGTTTATGTAGACGATGGTAAAAAGCCCTGTTTCCACCAAGTGTTAAATCAATATGGTACACTTTAATCATTAGTCATAGTTCCATTGTCAGAAAGAACACAAAAGTCTAATGAACGTCAAACTAAAGATGTTCTGGTGATGAACAGTCAACATTTACATGGATCTGAAATCTGAGTGTTTCTCAGGAAAGAATACGCTCCAGAGTCGTCTCGTAGAGGATTTGTTATTCCATCAATGATTAGAACATTCACTTTGATCTCAGCTATTTTTAATCCACACGCTTTTATCATCATCTGTCACTTTATTGATTTTAATTTGTGGATGTTTTTGTAAATTCTAGAAACTGTAGAAACCTAACTTTAATGCACGTGAGAGTTGTCTGTCCTGAACGGGAGTTTTAGCCGATCACAGCTCGCTTTGGGAGGAAACCAGAAAGGTCCCTCTGCTGCTGTGGGTCTGACAGAGTGAGGCCCTGAAATGTAGGAAACTACCTCTGATTTAAAGTTTAAAAAGATGAGAATAAAGCAGAAACTGTCTTGACAGTTCACCGACAGTTCACTCTTTCTTGATCGAAAACACAGTTTATTTTACACAAAATGAACTAAATTCCAGCTGCTTTGTGGGAACAGAACACAATATAACAGAACACATAAAAATAATACAGGTTTTCATTTAATCCAGAAAAGATTAAAACAGAATATTTATTTAGAAAAGATAAAGAATTTATTTTTTGGTTGTTTTTGACGTTGAGACCTTAACTAGATCGTCTTAAGTCCAGTCTCCAGAACGACAGAAGACCTGAGCAGTCGCTTAAAATACAAATCGATTTTTTAGACTTTCTTTGTCTGCGTCTCTAGAAACAAACGGACTGAACCTGCTCTCCATTAAGAATTATTATTGATCATTTCTGTTAATAATTATTCAGTCATAAACATGGACTGAACTGTGTTAGTAATACTTTAGAATAACTACACACTTTTGTTACTGACACTTAGTTTATCATTTACAAGCATTACTCTTGAATAAAGACCTTGTGTATAGCCATATACAAATATTACTTCAGAATTATTCATTACATGTTTATTAGAAATGTTAAATTGTGTGGAGGAATCAAAAAGGAATTATAAACCATTTATTTTCTTTGATTCTTTGACACTTGATAAATTGTGCCTTTTGCTCGGTTTGTGTCTTTAACAGATTTCATTTCATTCACATCATTCAAACTTTAAAGAGTCTTTCAGTTCTTTTATAATTTCAGTTTAAGTGAACACGTTCTTTACTTTTATAATGGGTTGCTATGGACAAGCTCCCTTTGGTTCTGCTAAACTCTTGTGTTTCGTGCTTTTTCTCTCCGACAGGTTTTACTCACATTCACAAATGATATATTCAAAATGTAGAGAAATATGTCCTCTTTCGTGAGATATGATGAGTTATAGAATCTGAATTATCAGCTCTAAAGCATCAGGAGTCCCTCCCACACACTCCATAGACTGTAAAGATAAATGACGCTGTGTGAAAACAGGTCGGATCGTTCTGGAGTGAGACGTTTGAAAGCTTTACTCGAGCCACAGGCCGTGGTTAGTGTTACCTTGAGCTCGAGAGTGAAATGTGAAAGTAAAGACGAGCGGGGGTTTGTGTTGGTGTCCTTCTGAGGTAATGTCCCAGGAACAGCCGTGTGATAATATATAAACTGTCTCAGATTTAAATCTAAACTCCAGGATTTATTCACTTCTGAAATTTAGTTTAGGGCAACATTTTACAAGTTCTTTTGAAATGTAAACTTTAGATTCACTTTTGAACAGGATAAAATATTATCTTATTGAACAAAATCAAATGTTATTTTAAATCTTATGTACATCTGTATTTTTTTTCCTGTTCTTGAACTTTGTATTTTAACATGCCTCCATTCTATTTTTACTGCATGGACTGTTTTCCTTTAAAGATGGTAAATAAAAGGCTAACGGTCTGAATGCTCTCGTCTGTTTTTACTGACGACACTGACCTGTACTGTCCACCGAGGGGCGCTGGAGACATGGGGCTAAACACAAATTTAACTGAACCGTTTGAAAAGAGTCTTAAAGAGTGCTCATTTGTAAAAGCTCTTGAAGTTATAGATTATTTTAATGTTGAAGGAACCAACTAAAACTAAACATCCAAAGTACCAGTGCTTTTGTTACAGGAAACAGAAATGCTCCGTGTCATGGTAATAACACACAAGTCCACTCTCTGTAGCTTTATAGAATCCAATAACAGCTGCCACTGTTCCACCAAACCGGCTCATTAGTGTCGTTAAAACACACTGACTCTAACCACCAAGCTTTTCAGGAGTCATATTAACACTGAGTCCCATCATTAGACACTTTATTATTTTATAGTTTATTATAGCCCTGTTCCTCTGAGTTACAGCACAACATGAACTGATCACATTATTACACGACAGTTGTTTTCAGGTTGAGCCTCGTTGATCCTGTTACTCTTTGTTCTTTGGTTTTATCTCACATTATTTTGTCGCGCCTCGAGGAAACAGAAAGTCTGCTTCTTTAGAGTAAAACAAAGGTCTGTCCACAGAAACAGACCAAAAAACTGGATCAAATGTGTTTGTATTGAGCTGGCAGCAGTACACATTACATTACACACATTTCAATCTGAAAAAGAAATGATAATGTTGATTATAATAATTAACTATACTCTATATAGCTTTAAAAATACAAATATAAAATAAGTCCCACAATTAAAACACTTTTAGAGATGAACAATCCCATGAAAATAATACAAAATTAATTATAAAGTAGTAATAAAACTGAGGATTAAAGGTACAATATATAAAAAATAACCATAAACAGTACAATAATAAGTGTGTGTTCTGTCTAACTGCGGCTGCAGTACCATGAGTGTCCACTAACTTCTAAAACATTATCTTAGACTTGTGTTTTGCAGCTAAACTGAGCTGTACAAATGTTTTAATAAAACCTCATATCGTCCTCAAACACTTTATTAAAGGCGCGTGTGTTGAGTTTATTAAATGTTGCTCTGATTTCAGGACCAACACAAACTCCAGCGAGCAGCGGCTGAGTGAATTTTGTCTTGACTCTGTGGAGGAGCATTAACGCTGTCAAAGGTCAGAACCCCTGCGTCGTGCTCCAGGTAAACCCCTATTTTGGGACAGGAACTGAGACCGAGTACTGACAGTGTTAAACCAAAAACTATAACTGGTTTGGTCACAATATAAAGCCGGATTTATCATTAGCTCCAAATCCACATTCATTAGAGCATCCTTTTCAAAAGTCTTGTAGGTCACAGCTTCACGAACCCATGTCCCGCTCCAACACACTCCAGCCACAGGGTCCAAGAAACTGATGGAGCTGCAGTAAAACCCAGTATGATCCAGACCTGAGCTCCCTCTGGTGGTGCACGTGGAGCAGTGGATCGTTGGAGGAAAGTCCCTCTGAGTCACTTCCTTCAGGTTTAATTGCAACACTTTCCTTTGAAATGCTGCGGCACATTCAGGGGCCTCAGGAGAACACAGTCTCTGCCGGAAACATGGCTCCAAATAATGAACACAGGATAAAAATATGTCTGGAAAATAAACAAGGGACAGACGGAAAGACAAAACAGTCTGTCCTCTGAGGTGGACAGGACAGTGTGGGACACTGAGGGCTTAAAACTCCAGCCACAGGTCTCTGTGCCGGTCCCAAGCCCGGGTAAACGGACAGGGCTGTGTCAGGAGCTGTTAAGATGGATTACTGAGCTGTGGGAAAAACTGAAAGGCGTTTTTATTCTTCATGTTGTATATTGTAAATAAATAAAGATTTAGATTTACATTAAAATAAGATGTTTGATGAAAATAGAGCGCTCCCATTGGTCCACACCAGCTTGTCATGTGACGTTCCAGGAAGTTTAAGTTTAAACTGCTGTTTAGTTTAAATAGTGTCAATTCAAAACGAGGAGGAGATAATAGTCGTCCTGACGCTGAAGTCGGAGTAGGCCAACGCTAAACTCTAAACTTCAGTTTGATAAAAGTGAATATGTTATACTTTATATGTTTCTTAATGAATCCAGTGACATTTTTCCTGTAAATTTAAACACAAAGACATTATTGAGGGTAATTACTGCTAGTGCCTGATATTGCAGTGATTTTCTCGTGTTTCTGTCAAAGTTCTACTGTAAACTATATGTATTTAATAAATTAAATATACTATTTAGGCTTTTACAGGTTTTTACTGTTTGACAGTATTTCATTGTAAATATATTCAGATCTTTACAGTGTATGAACTTGTTCATGTTGATTGTATACAGTTGTGGTCTAAAAATGTAATCGTATTTTTACTTTTCTTGAATATAATGTTACTTAGTGTATGTTTATCGATTTTATTTTTCTAATTTACAGTAATCTATTTGTAATTTCTTTACCTCAAATGATCTTTGTGCTGGAATTTAAACCTGAAAATACTGTAAAAATCATTTAAAGTAATGAGCTGAAGAAAACCTGCACAAATCTGAATCAGGCCATCATTAAAATGTATCCAGCTTCATTATTGAGCTGTCAATGTCAAAGAAAATAAAAGAAACAGATCATTTACAGCGGCTTTAACCCTTCACTCTTTTAAATACTGTAAATGTAAAAGCTTAAGACAATAAAACTACTCATTAATGTAAAGTTTAAAGAAGACTAAACCATTTTCTTAAATAGATTTGAGTTATTCTTAGTTCCTGTGTCCATGATATGTTAACAACCGACGTAAATCTGAACGTCTGCGTCCACAGCCTTAAAGTGACAGTCCAATATTTAATAAAAGTGGCTCTCTTCGACACTTTTGGGTCTGTTCTATACCTTTACAGTTTATTAATAATAAAAGGTTTGAAGTAAACACATAAATCAAACGTGAATGTCTTTTTTATCCGCTTCGAGTGAGCACCAGTTCCATTGATTCCCATGTGACATGAACGCAGCTCGTTGTAACTTACTGTAAACAGTTTTTTTTCCGACGGAAGTTCAGTGTCGGCTTCGCGCAGGTCCGTGTTTTTACCATAATTACAGATGAATATGGATCTGAGTCCACTTTAGTTCGAACAATGGCTCGTCTCAATCCAGGTTTAGTCCTTCTCCTGGCGCTGGTCCGTCTCTGCGGGACTTTATTGTGGTCCGCGAGCTTTTTACCTGAAACCTGCCCTCAACAGGTACGATCTGCAGAAGTCTATAGACCTGGTTTAGTCCTGGCTTAGTCCTGGTTTAGACCTGATTAGACCTGGTTTAGACCTGGTTTAGTCCCGGTTTAGACCTGATTAGACCTGGTTTAGACCTGGTTTAGTCCCGGTTTAGACCTGATTAGACCTGGTTTAGACCTGGTTTAGACCTGATTAGACCTGGTTTAGACCTGGTTTAGACCTGGTTTAGACCTGATTAGACCTGGTTTAGACCTGGTTTAGACCTGATTAGACCTGGTTTAGACCTGGTTTAGACCTGATTAGACCTGGTTTAGACCTGGTTTAGACCTGATTAGACCTGGTTTAGACCTGGTTTAGACCTGATTAGACCTGGTTTAGACCTGGTTTAGACCTGATTAGACCTGGTTTAGACCTGGTTTAGACCTGGTTTAGACCTGATTAGACCTGGTTTAGACCTGGTTTAGACCTGGTTTAGACCTGATTAGACCTGGTTTAGACCTGGTTTAGACCTGGTTTAGACCTGGTTTAGACCTGGTTTAGGTCTGGTTTAGACCTGGTTTAGACCTGGTTTAGTCCTGGTTTAGTCCTGGTTTAGACCTGGTTTAGACCTGATTAGACCTGGTTTAGACCTGGTTTAGACCTGGTTTAGTCCTGTTTAGACATGGTTTAGACCTGATTAGACCTGGTTTAGACCTGGTTTAGACCTGGTTTAGACCTGGTTTAGACCTGATTAGACCTGGTTTAGACCTGATTAGACCTGGTTTAGACCTGGTTTAGACCTGATTAGACCTGGTTTAGACCTGGTTTAGACCTGGTTTAGACCTGGTTTAGTCCTGGTTTAGACCTGATTTAGACCTGATTAGACCTGGTTTAGACCTGGTTTAGACCTGGTTTAGACCTGATTAGACCTGGTTTAGACCTGGTTTAGACCTGGTTTAGACCTGATTAGACCTGGTTTAGACCTGATTAGACCTGGTTTAGACCTGGTTTAGACCTGATTAGACCTGGTTTAGACCTGGTTTAGACCTGGTTTAGACCTGGTTTAGACCTGATTAGACCTGGTTTAGACCTGATTAGACCTGGTTTAGACCTGGTTTAGACCTGATTAGACCTGGTTTAGACCTGGTTTAGACCTGGTTTAGACCTGGTTTAGACCTGATTAGACCTGGTTTAGACCTGGTTTAGACCTGGTTTAGACCTGATTAGACCTGGTTTAGACCTGGTTTAGACCTGATTAGACCTGGTTTAGACCTGGTTTAGACCTGATTAGACCTGGTTTAGACCTGGTTTAGACCTGGTTTAGACCTGATTAGACCTGGTTTAGACCTGGTTTAGACCTGGTTTAGACCTGATTAGACCTGGTTTAGACCTGGTTTAGACCTGGTTTAGACCTGATTAGACCTGGTTTAGACCTGGTTTAGACCTGGTTTAGTCCTGGTTTAGACCTGGTTTAGACCTGGTTTAGACCTGGTTTAGACCTGGTTTAGACCTGATTAGACCTGGTTTAGACCTGGTTTAGACCTGGTTTAGACCTGATTAGACCTGGTTTAGACCTGGTATAGACCTGGTTTAGTCCTGGTTTAGTCCTGGTTTAGACCTGGTTTAGACCTGGTTTAGACCTGGTTTAGACCTGGTTTAGACCTGATTAGACCTGGTTTAGACCTGGTTTAGACCTGATTAGACCTGGTTTTGACCTGGTTTAGACCTGGTTTAGACCTGATTAGACCTGGTTTAGACCTGGTATAGACCTGGTTTAGTCCTGGTTTAGTCCTGGTTTAGACCTGGTTTAGACCTGGTTTAGACCTGGTTTAGACCTGGTTTAGACCTGATTAGACCTGGTTTAGACCTGGTTTAGACCTGGTTTAGACCTGATTAGACCTGGTTTAGACCTGGTTTAGACCTGATTAGACCTGGTTTAGACCTGGTTTAGACCTGATTAGACCTGGTTTAGACCTGGTTTAGACCTGGTTTAGACCTGATTAGACCTGGTTTAGACCTGGTTTAGACCTGGTTTAGACCTGATTAGACCTGGTTTAGACCTGATTAGACCTGGTTTAGACCTGGTTTAGACCTGATTAGACCTGGTTTAAACCTGGTTTAGACCTGGTTTAGACCTGATTAGACCTGGTTTAGACCTGATTAGACCTGGTTTAGACCTGGTTTAGACCTGGTTTAGACCTGATTAGACCTGGTTTAGACCTGGTTTAGACCTGGTTTAGACCTGATTAGACCTGGTTTAGACCTGGTTTAGACCTGGTTTAGACCTGGTTTAGACCTGGTTTAGTCCTGGTTTAGTCCTGGTTTAGACCTGATTAGACCTGGTTTAGACCTGGTTTAGACCTGGGTTAGTCCTGGTTTAGTCCTGGTTTAGACCTGGTTTAGACCTGATTAGACCTGGTTTAGACCTGGTTTAGACCTGGTTTAGACCTGGTTTAGACCTGGTTTAGACCTGATTAGACCTGGTTTAGACCTGGTTTAGACCTGGTTTAGACCTGGTTTAGACCTGATTAGACCTGGTTTAGTCCTGGTTTAGACCTGGTTTAGACCTGGTTTAGACCTGTTTAGACCTGGTTTAGTCCTGGTTTAGACCTGGTTTAGACCTGGTTTAGACCTGGTTTAGACCTGATTAGACCTGGTTTAGACCTGGTTTAGTCATGGTTTTAGACCTGGTTTAGACCTGATTTAGACCTGGTTTAGTCCTGGTTTAGTCCTGGTTTAGACCTGGTTTAGACCTGGTTTAGACCTGGTTTAGTCCTGGTTTAGACCTGGTTTAGACCTGATTAGACCTGATTAGACCTGGTTTAGACCTGGTTTAGACCTGGTTTAGTCCTGGTTTAGACCTGGTTTAGACCTGGTTTAGACCTGGTTTAGACCTGGTTTAGTCCTGGTTTAGACCTGGTTTAGACCTGGTTTAGACCTGGTTTAGACCTGGTTTAGACCTGGTTTAGACCTGTTTAGACCTGGTTTAGTCCTGGTTTAGTCCTGGTTTAGACCTGGTTTAGTCCTGGTTTAGACCTGGTTTAGACCTGGTTTAGACCTGGTTTAGTCCTGGTTTAGTCCTGGTTTAGTCCTGGTTTAGACCTGGTTTAGTCCTGGTTTAGACCTGGTTTAGACCTGATTAGACCTGGTTTAGACCTGGTTTAGACCTGGTTTAGACCTGGTTTAGACCTGGTTTAGTCCTGGTTTAGTCCTGGTTTAGACCTGATTAGACCTGGTTTAGACCTGGTTTAGACCTGGTTTAGACCTGGGTTAGTCCTGGTTTAGTCCTGGTTTAGACCTGGTTTAGACCTGATTAGACCTGGTTTAGACCTGGTTTAGACCTGGTTTAGACCTGGTTTAGACCTGGTTTAGACCTGATTAGACCTGGTTTAGACCTGGTTTAGACCTGGTTTAGACCTGATTAGACCTGGTTTAGTCCTGGTTTAGACCTGGTTTAGACCTGGTTTAGACCTGTTTAGACCTGGTTTAGTCCTGGTTTAGACCTGGTTTAGACCTGGTTTAGACCTGGTTTAGACCTGATTAGACCTGGTTTAGACCTGGTTTAGACCTGGTTTAGTCCTGGTTTAGACCTGGTTTAGACCTGATTTAGACCTGGTTTAGTCCTGGTTTAGTCCTGGTTTAGACCTGGTTTAGACCTGGTTTAGACCTGGTTTAGACCTGATTAGACCTGATTAGACCTGGTTTAGACCTGGTTTAGACCTGGTTTAGTCCTGGTTTAGTCCTGGTTTAGACCTGGTTTAGACCTGATTAGACCTGATTAGACCTGGTTTAGACCTGGTTTAGACCTGGTTTAGTCCTGGTTTAGACCTGGTTTAGACCTGGTTTAGACCTGGTTTAGACCTGGTTTAGACCTGGTTTAGTCCTGGTTTAGACCTGGTTTAGACCTGGTTTAGACCTGGTTTAGACCTGGTTTAGACCTGTTTAGACCTGGTTTAGTCCTGGTTTAGTCCTGGTTTAGACCTGGTTTAGACCTGGTTTAGACCTGGTTTAGACCTGGTTTAGTCCTGGTTTAGACCTGGTTTAGACCTGATTTAGACCTGGTTTAGACCTGATTAGACCTGGTTTAGTCCTGGTTTAGTCCTGGTTTAGTCCTGGTTTAGACCTGGTTTAGACCTGGTTTAGACCTGGTTTAGACCTGGTTTAGTCCTGGTTTAGTCCTGGTTTAGACCTGGTTTAGACCTGGTTTAGACCTGGTTTAGTCCTGGTTTAGACCTGGTTTAGACCTGGTTTAGACCTGTTTAGACCTGGTTTAGTCCTGGTTTAGTCCTGGTTTAGACCTGGTTTAGACCTGGTTTAGACCTGGTTTAGACCTGGTTTAGACCTGGTTTAGTCCTGGTTTAGACCTGGTTTAGACCTGATTAGACCTGGTTTAGACCTGGTTTAGACCTGGTTTAGTCCTGGTTTAGACCTGGTTTAGACCTGGTTTAGACCTGATTAGACCTGGTTTAGACCTGGTTTAGACCTGGTTTAGTCCTGGTTTAGTCCTGGTTTAGACCTGGTTTAGACCTGGTTTAGACCTGATTAGACCTGGTTTAGACCTGGTTTAGACCTGGTTTAGACCTGGTTTAGTCCTGGTTTAGACCTGATTAGACCTGGTTTAGACCTGGTTTAGTCCTGGTTTAGACCTGGTTTAGACCTGATTAGACCTGGTTTAGTCCTGGTTTAGACCTGGTTTAGACCTGGTTTAGACCTGGTTTAGACCTGATTAGACCTGGTTTAGACCTGGTTTAGACCTGGTTTAGACCTGGTTTAGACCTGATTAGACCTGGTTTAGTCCTGGTTTAGACCTGGTTTAGACCTGGTTTAGACCTGTTTAGACCTGGTTTAGTCCTGGTTTAGTCCTGGTTTAGACCTGGTTTAGACCTGATTTAGACCTGGTTTAGACCTGATTAGACCTGGTTTAGTCCTGGTTTAGTCCTGGTTTAGACCTGGTTTAGGTCTGGTTTAGACCTGGTTTAGACCTGGTTTAGTCCTGGTTTAGACCTGGTTTAGTCCTGGTTTAGACCTGGTTTAGACCTGGTTTAGACCTGGTTTAGACCTGATTTAGACCTGGTTTAGACCTGATTAGACCTGGTTTAGTCCTGGTTTAGACCTGGTTTAGTCCTGGTTTAGACCTGATTAGACCTGGTTTAGACCTGGTTTAGACCTGATTTAGACCTGGTTTAGACCTGGTTTAGTCCTGGTTTAGACCTGGTTTAGACCTGGTTTAGACCTGATTTAGACCTGGTTTAGACCTGGTTTAGTCCTGGTTTAGACCTGGTTTAGACATGGTTTAGACCTGGTTTAGACCTGATTAGACCTGGTTTAGTCCTGGTTTAGACCTGGTTTAGACCTGGTTTAGACCTGGTTTAGACCTGATTAGACCTGGTTTAGACCTGGTTTAGACCTGGTTTAGACCTGGTTTAGACCTGATTAGACCTGGTTTAGACCTGGTTTAGACCTGGTTTAGACCTGGTTTAGTCCTGGTTTAGACCTGGTTTAGACCTGGTTTAGACCTGGTTTAGACCTGATTAGACCTGGTTTAGACCTGGTTTAGACCTGGTTTAGACCTGGTTTAGACCTGATTAGACCTGGTTTAGACCTGGTTTAGACCTGGTTTAGTCCTGGTTTAGACCAGAACCAGTAAATACTCTTAGATACAATCAGGTCAGAGTTAGTCCAGACTTAGACCAGGTCCAGACTTAGACCAGGTCCAGACTTAGACCAGGTCCAGACTCACGGAGGTATTTTTAAATATAACATTGTTATAATCTAGTTTATAATATAGATTTATCCTATTGTTATGGAATTAAAATACTTTTTATTCGAGACATTTTCAATATGATTTATTTGATCAATAAAAATCGAACAAACGGAAAATGGCTTTTCTGTTTTTATTTGTTACTAAATAAAATATTTTTTATCAATTATTAATGTAACTGTGGCTCATTTTTAAATCACCCCCTTCTTTTTTTGACATATTATAATTTATTACAAAACTCATAAACGAATGCTTCTGTAATTTCCTGATTTAAAGAAATATTATCTTTACAATTTAAACCTTCGTTACTTTTATTATTATAGTTAATAACAAGGTTTAATCTCTCTGTTTTGTTTTGTTTTCCCAGGGCCTGAGATGCAACTTCAGCTCAAGTGAGTGTTTTCAGATTCACACAAACGGTTCATAAAGAGGATTGGAACAGGTTTAAGGTGGATTTGAACAGGTTTTAGATGGATTGGAACAGGTTTAAGGTGGATTTGAACAGGTTTTAGATGGATTGGAACAGGTTTAAGGTGGATTTGAACAGGTTTTAGATGGATTTGAACAGGTTTAAGGTGGATTGGAACAGGTTTAAGGTGGATTTGAACAGGTTTTAGATGGATTTGAACAGGTTTAAGGTGGATTGGAACAGGTTTAAGGTGGATTTGAACAGGTTTTAGATGGATTTGAACAGGTTTAAGGTGGATTTGAAAAGGTTTAAGGTGGATTGGAACAGGTTTTAGATGGATTGGAACAGGTTTTAGATGGATTTGAACAGGTTTAAGTTGGATTTGAAAAGGTTTAAGGTGGATTGGAACAGGTTTTAGATGGATTGGAACAGGTTTTAGATGGATTTGAACAGGTTTAAGGTGGATTTGAACAGGTTTTAGATGGATTGGAACAGGTTTTAGATGGATTTGAACAGGTTTAAGTTGGATTTGAAAAGGTTTAAGGTGGATTGGAACAGGTTTTAGATGGATTGGAACAGGTTTTAGATGGATTTGAACAGGTTTAAGGTGGATTTGAAAAGGTTTAAGGTGGATTGGAACAGGTTTTAGATGGATTTGAACAGGTTTTAGTTGGATTGGAACAGGTTTTAGTTGGATTTGAACAGGTTTGAGATGGATTTGAACAGGTTTTAGTTGGATTTGAACAGGTTTAAGGTGGATTTGAACAGGTTTTAGTTGGATTATGTGCATATATCCAGTGCTGACGTTAAAAGAGAAAGAGAAAGCTTGACTTGAAGTGCTGCAGGTTAGAGAGAGATTTGTCGTGTTTACTGTTGTTTATTCGACTTTTCATTTCCTCGTGTCTTGTTCTGATGCGTTCACAAATTCCCTAAAGTTCTCACTGTGTTTTTATTTCCTGGTTTTCAAGTAAGTCCTGCGTAAACATTAAAGCGACAGAAGCTTGAAATATGCCTGCTATGATAATATTTACATAACCCTCTGAGTGTTGCATTACTCTGTCTGTGTTCAGGTAACTGTCTGGACAAAGACTGGCTGAGGTCACATGACTACACTCCGTTTGGACCGGAGCAAGTCCAGGTGGTGCTCGACACTCGCAGAACCAAGACAGGGCGCCTGCTGCCGGTGCTGAACGCCACCTGGACGCTGAGGGACGATGGTGAGAACACGGTTTAGTGACTCCTTTAAAGAGCAGTCGGACTCAGTGAGTGAGCAGCTCCCACAAATAAAGAGGAGCCCCGCAATTCAGACTTTAAAAACAAGATCAGACACACCTGGAGGCCAACTGCAAAACAATGAAAATAGATCCTGAAGGGAAACATATGTAAAAAAAAAAAAAAAAACAGTACGGGGTTTAGAACAGATCCCTGAGGCACCCCACAGTCAATGGTCCCAGATGGACACAGAGTGGAACCATATGAGGGCAGCTCTAAAAGCAGACCAGAGGCAGCTGCTCAGATTAAACACTAGTTTTGTTCTTGTTTAGACCAGCTTCATTTGTGTTTAGCTCCATGTTTTAGGAAGAGCCGAGGGGAGACCACTGTGGGACAGTCACAAACTGTTTCTGTGTCTCTTTCAGGCAGCATCCGTTTCGTTACCGCCACTGAGCTCCAAGTCCTGGTCATTTCCACAAACCAGAACCTTTGTGCTCGATACTCTTTCAAAGACCCGCTGCTGATGAGGAACCCATCCGGAGACAAGGTGAGACAGAGAGCACAGACCCTTCCACCTTAATCTCAGGGACCCTCTGAACACGTGTTTCTGTCCCAGTGGCAGTTCTCCTCTGGTGTGGTGGTGGAGCCGGGACAGCGGTACAGAGTCTCTGTGTGGAACATCCCCAAACCAGAGCTGGACTACAGCAGCTACAACGTCTATCAGGACTTCAGCGTCCCCGGTGAGAGTTTAGAGGGGGTTTAAAGAGGGGACAGGACAAATCCAGAACGTGTGGAAAAGTGAGTCTTGTCTCAGTGAAAACATTTTCTATAATGTTTTAATTCTTTTGGAGATCATGGCTGCGTCTCATTTCAAACATGCCTCCTCGATGCCTCGACTAGTGCTGTCCTAAAGCTCTTAGCGCTGCTCCGAGGAGAGAGGACACACTGGAGCTTTGTACAGGAGTCAGACTCACAGCCCACACCACAGGCACAACAAGAGAGGAACTTAGGAACAAATATTCTTTGCCAACGTTTTGTTCACACTCAATTTTAAATTCTGAAGTTACTTTGAGATCTTACCACAGTCCCAGCTATAAATGTCATGAACAGAGGAGAGGACGTCCCACCATCTGTTCTCCTTTCCTCTCTGTGTCTCCTCTGTGTCTCTTCTCCTCTCTGTGTCTCCTCTGTGTCTCCTTTCCTCTCTGTGTCTCTTCTCCTCTCTGTGTCTCCTCTGTGACTCCTCTCCTCTCTGCGTCTCCTCTGTGTCTCCTCTCCTCTCTGGGTCTCCTCTGTGTCTCCTCTTCTCTCTGTGTCTCCTCTGTGACTCTTCTCCTCTCTGTGTCTCCTCTGTGTCTCCTCTCTGTGTCTCCTCTGTGTCTCTTCTCCTCTCTGTGTCTCCTCTGTGTCTCCTCTCTGCGTCTCCTCTGTGTCTCCTCTCTGTGTCTCCTCTCTGTGTCTCCTCTGTGTCTCTTCTCTCTGTGTCTCCTCTGTGTCTCCTCTCTGTGTCTCCTCTGTGACTCATCTCTCTGTGTCTCTTCTCTGTGTCTCCTCTGTGTCTCTTCTCTCTGTGTCTCCTCTATGTGTCTCCTCTGTGACTCCTCTCCTCTCTGTGTCTCCTCTCTTCTCTGTGTCTCTTCTCTGCGTCTCCTCTCTGCATCTCCTCTTTGTCTCCTCTCTGTCTCTTCTCCTCTCTGTCTCTTCTCCTCTCTGTGTCTCCTCTGTCTCCTCTCCTCTTTGTGTCTCTTCTCCTCTCTGTGTCTCCTCTGTGTCTCCTTTCCTCTCTGTGTCTCTTCTCCTCTCTGTGCCTCCTCTGTGTCTCTTCTCCTCTCTGTGTCTCCTCTGTGTCTCCTCTGTGACTCTTCTCCTCTCTGTGTCTCCTCTGTGTCTCTTCTCTCTGTGTCTCCTCTCTGTGTCTCCTCTGTGACTCCTCTCCTCTCTGTGTCTCCTCTCCTCTCTGTGTCTCCTCTCTTCTCTGTGTCTCTTCTCTGTGTCTCCTCTCTGCGTCTCCTCTTTGTCTCCTCTCTGTCTCTTCTCCTCTCTGTCTCTTCTCCTCTCTGTGTCTCCTCTGTCTCCTCTCCTCTTTGTGTCTCTTCTCCTCTCTGTGTCTCCTCTGTGTCTCCTTTCCTCTCTGTGTCTCTTCTCCTCTCTGTGCCTCCTCTGTGTCTCTTCTCCTCTCTGTGTCTCCTCTGTGACTCCTCTCCTCTCTGTGTCTCCTTTGTGTCTCCTCTCTGTGTCTCCTCTCTGTGTCCCTTCAGTGACACCTCTCCTCTCTGTGTCTCCTCTCTGTGTCTCCTCTGTGACTCCTCTCCTCTCTGTGTCTCCTCTGTGTCTCTTCTCCTCTCTGTGTCTCCTCTGTGTCTCCTTTCCTCTCTGTGTCTCTTCTCCTCTCTGTGCCTCCTCTGTGTCTCTTCTCCTCTCTGTGTCTCCTCTGTGACTCCTCTCCTCTCTGTGTCTCCTTTGTGTCTCCTCTCTGTGTCTCCTCTCTGTGTCCCTTCTGTGACACCTCTCCTCTCTGGGTCTCCTCTCTGTGTCTCCTCTGTGACTCCTCTCCTCTCTGCGTCTCCTCTGTGTCTCCTCTCCTCTCTACGTCTCCTCTGTGTCTCCTCTCCTCTCTGGGTCTCCTCTCTGGGTCTCCTCTGTGTTTCCTCTCTGTGTCTCCTCTCCTCTCTGCGTCTCCTCTGTGTCTCCTCTCCTCTCTGGGTCTCCTCTCTGGGTCTCCTCTGTGTCTCCTCTCTGCGTCTCCTCTGTGTCTCCTCTCCTCTCTGTGACTCCTCTGTCCTCTCTCTTCTCTGTGTCTCTTCTTCTCTCTGTCTCTTCTCCTCTCTGTGTCTCCTCTCCTCTCTGTGTCGCCTCTGTCCTCTCTCTTCTCTGTGTCTCTTCTTCTCTCTGTCTCTTCTCCTCTCTGTGACTCCTCTCCTCTCTGTGTCGCCTCTGTCCTCTCTCTTCTCTGTGTCTCTTCTTCTCTCTGTCTCTTCTCCTCTCTGTGTCTACTCTGTGTCTCCTCTCTGTCTCCTCTCTGTGTCTCCTCTGTCTCCTCTCCTCTCTGTGTCTCCTCTGTGACTCCTCTCCTCTCTGTGTCTCCTCTGTGTCTCCTCTCCTCTCTGTTTCTCCTCTGTGTCTCCTCTCCTCTCTGTGTCTCCTCTGTGACTCCTTCTGTGTCTCCTCTCCTCTCTGTGTCTCCTGTGTGTCTCCTCTCTGTGTCTCCTCTGTGACTCCTCTCCTCTCTGTGTCTACTCTGTGTCTCCTCTCTGTGTCTCCTCTGTCTCCTCTCCTCTGTGACTCCTCTCCTCTCTGTGTCTCCTCTGTGTCTCTTCTCCTCTCTGTGTCTCCTCCTTGTCTTCTCTCCTCTCTGGGTCTCCTCTCTATGTCTCCTCTGTGTCTCCTCTCCTCTCTGTGTCTCCTCTGTGTCTCCTCTGTGTCTCCTCTCCTCTCTGTGTCTCCTCTCCTCTCTCTGTCTCCTCTTCTCTGTGTCTCCCCTCCTCTCTGTTTCTCCTCTGTGTCTCCTCTCCTCTCTGTGTCTCCTCTGTGACTCCTCTCTGTGTCTCCTCTCCTCTCTGTGTCTCCTCTCCTCTCTGTGTCTCCTCTGTGTCTCCTCTCCTCTCTGTGTCTCCTCTCTTTGTCTCCTCTCCTCTCTGTGTCTCCTCTGTGTCTCCTGTGTGTCTCCGCTGTGTCCCCTCTCTGTGTCTCCTCTCTTCTCTGTCTCCTGTGTCTCCTCTCCTCTCTGTGTCTCCTCTCCTCTCTGCGTCTCCTCTCCTCTCTGCGTCTCCTCTGTGTCTCCTCTCCTCCCTGTGTCTCCTCTCCTCTCTGTGACTCCTCTCCTCTCTGTGTCTCCTCTCCTCTCTGGGTCTCCTCTCTGTGTCTCCTGTGTGTCTCCTCTCTGTGTCTCCTCTCTGTGTCTCCTCTCTGTGCCTCCTGTGTGTCTCCTCTGTGTCTACTCTCTGTGTCTCCTCTGTGTCTCCTCTCCTCTCTGTGTCTCCTCTCCTCTCTGCGTCTCCTCTGTTTCTCCTCTCCTCTCTGTGTCTCCTCTCCTCTCTGTGACTCCTCTCCTCTCTGTGTCTCCTCTGTGACTCCTCTCTGTGTCTCCTCTCCTCTCTGTGTCTCCTCTGTGACTCCTCTCTGTGTCTCCTCTCCTCTCTGTGTCTCCTCTGTGTCTCCTCTCTGTGTCTCCTGTGTGTCTCCTCTGTGTCTCCTCTCCTCTCTGTCTCCTCTCTGTGTCTCCTCTCCTCTCTGCGTCTCCTCTGTGTCTCCTCTCTGTGTCTCCTGTGTGTCTCCTCTGTGTCTCCTCTCCTCTCTGTGTCTCCTCTCCTCTCTGCGTCTCCTCTGTGGGCAGGACTAAGACGTGAGAAGAGGAGGTGTCGAGAATGAACTGGTCACTTCCTTTAGATCCATAGGAGCCCTGTTTGTTTTCCTTTTGTTTTTTCAAGGAACCCTGTGTTCTTTCTGGAGACTTGAATGATCTTGGACTAAAGCTGTTACACTGTTTATGAAATACATCTGGATTATGTAAAGTCAGGTCAAAGGTTAAAGGTTAAAGGTAGGGCTGCTGTCAACCAGTGAAAATGGCAGTCAACTAAAACCAACTCATCTGTTTGGACTTTAGTCTGTGTTAACAGTTCAGTAACAGAAGAAGAAGATGTGTTTAAATCTGTCTGTGTTTTTCAGACTGCAGAGATCCTCGACTGAGACAAACCCATCCGTGTATCGAGTCTGGTGTGTTTTTGTCATTTACCTTGAACTCTCACTCCACATTCAGCAACACCTCTGCCTCAGGAGTAACCCGCTCTTTTCCTTCAGGATTTCTGTGGCAACCCAACATCAGTGTGACCCAGACTTTTGACTCCAGACTCACCGTGAGCTTCAGTCCTGACCCTCTCAGTGAGCAATACACCGTCATCTGTCGCTGTGAACGCTCCATCCCTGACGTCCAGAACCTGTCCAAGGTCAGAGCACACCATTCCTTCTGCACTAAATAAGTCTAAAAATCTCAATTTGTGCTTCATAACAATAAAAGACAGACGTTTACTGAAACATACTGAGTTCTGTTTGGATGGATACAACGAGAAAATGGAGGATTGCCTTTAAAAAAAATATATATATATAATAAAAAATAAAAATAATAATAATAATATTAATAAAAATAAAATAAAATGAGGTTAAAAAAATTCCACAAAAATAACTTAACATAAAAACAAAATCCTGAAAAGCTGGACAAGAGGTGAATTCTGTGAGAAAGACTCAACGGGTTTATCTCAGAGAAGGAAGAGAAAGCAGAGCGTGGGTTTAGAGAACAGATTAAACCTGCAACAGAGACAGAACTGGGACAGAAACTGGGTTAGACTCAGAGAAAAAAAAACTGTGTCAAAGTGTGTTTTGGAACAAACAGAAAATAATAAGAGTCTGTGAGTAAAAGTGAAAGAACTGCTGCAGCAAAAGTTAAGTCTGTTTAAAACATCATAAATGTAAATCAATCCAAGTAAATACCTAAGTCTCATAATCATCTCAAAATAACAACGCATTTGTCTTTCCTGAAAAGTAGAGCCCCACTGAGCCAACAGGAAGTAGCTTTTATTTATTCCATTACTTCCTGTTTCTACACAAAGTGAAGAGGAAGAAGGAAACAAAATTAGCAGAAGATTTATTTGTTTAGGCCGCTGTAGGTTTGAAGGAAATGCATTAAATGAACTGAAATTTACCAGAGGTTTCTATTTAAGTGTAGAAACTTAAGCCTCTTTTAAAGGTCTTGGTTTTGTCTTGGTCTCTGTCTCCTTCAAACACTGACCTCCGTGAGTCTGGACCTGGTCTAAGTCCGGACTAACTCTGTCTCCTTCAAACACTGACCTCCGTGAGTCTGGACCTGGTCTAAGACCGGACTAACTCTGTCTCCTTCAAACACTGACCTCCGTGAGTCTGGACCTGGTCTAAGTCCGGACTAACTCTGTCTCCTTCAAACACTGACCTCCGTGAGTCTGGACCTGGTCTAAGTCTGGACTAACTCTGACCTCCATGAGTCTGGACCTGGTCTAAGTCTGGACCTGGTCTAAGTCTGGACTAACTCTGACCTCCATGAGTCTGGACCTGGTCTAAGTCTGGACCTGGTCTAAGTCTGGACTAACTCTGACCTCCATGAGTCTGGACCTGGTCTAAGTCTGGACCTGGTCTAAGTCTGGACCTGGTCTAAGTCTGGACTAACTCTGACCTCCATGAGTCTGGACCTGGTTGTTTCAGTTGAATTGATATTCTTTGTGGTTTTAGTATATTTAATTTATATATATATATATATATATATATATATATATATATATATATATATATATATATATATATAGGAGCTGGAGGAGGGATCATCATGGGAGGACAAAGCCCTACATGGGATGTACCACCGGAACATAACTGAAGTGGCTGATATCATGAAATCCTACCAATGGCTAGAACGGGCCGGACTGAAGGACAGCACAGAGGCACTCATCATGGCTGCACAGGAGCAGGCCCTGAACACCAGAGCAATAGAGGCCCAAATCTACCACACCAGACAAGACCCAAGGTGTAGGCTGTGCAAACAGGCCCCTGAGACAATCCAACACTTAACTGCAGGGTGTAAGATGCTGGCAGGGAAAGCATACATGGAGCGCCATAACCAAGTGGCTGGCATAGTGTACAGGAACATCTGTACGGAGTATGGACTGGAAACCCCGAGGTCAAAGTGGAAAACACCTCCAAAGGTGATAGAGAATGACCGAGCCAAGATCCTGTGGGACTTCCAGATTCAGACTGACAGAATGGTAATGGCGAACCAACCAGACATTGTGGTGGTGGACAAACAGCAGAGGAAGGCCGTTGTGGTTGATGTGGCAATACCAAGTGATTGCAACATCAGGAAAAAGGAACATGAGAAACTAGAGAAATACCAAGGGCTCAGAGAAGAGCTGGAAAAGGCTTGGAAGGTGAAGGCAACAGTGGTGCCTGTGGTCATCGGAGCACTCGGGGCAGTAACCCCCAAACTGGAAGAGTGGCTACAGCAGATCCCTGGAAGAACACCAGACATCTCGGTCCAGAAAAGTGCAGTACTAGGAACAGCAAAGATACTGCGCAGAACCCTCAAGCTCCCAGGCCTCTGGTAGAGGACCTGAGCTCGAAGGATGAGAGACCACCCGCGGAGGGTGAAGGACAAAGTTTTTTTTTTTTTTTATATATATATATATATGTATATATATATGTATATATATTATATAGTAGTATTTTATATAATGTGTGGGATTCAGTCTTCCCTCAAATACTGCTGTTTCATTCAGTGAATGAAAATACACTTTCTGAGTCAGAGAAGACAGTTAAAGCAGAACCAAGTGACATTTCTAACCTTCATAAATAGTTTATGAGCTTAGTTTTCTACTTTTCTGGTGCGTTTTAATAAGTTTTGAATCCGTTTTTCTTTTTTGTTACGTCTTCGTGACGGAGACTGTTCATAGCGTAATTATTAGTGAAACTAAACTTTTGTGACCCGTGTTTGGGAACCACACACAGACAGTGGAGTTAATGTGGTCCTGAAACAGTTTATTCAACTGGTTCATGTTAGATCTTGTTCAAAAAGACAGAGCCACTGAAACTGGAGCCTCATTAGTTCATTTCTGTTTTCTCTCCAGAGGAATGAGTCGAGGCTGACGACTTCCTTTAACCTCGACAAGTGGCCCAGATCCTGCTGCCACTTCAACGTCGACGTAAGCCTCCTCGTTTCTGTTTAAACTACATTTCTGTTTGAGTTTTCTGACAGAAACTGAGCTGACTGTCGTCCACAGGTCAAGCCCTTTTTCCCTCGCTGTGGAAACGACTGCAGACGACACAATCTCAAGGTCAACATCTGCCCCACAGCTCCAGGTGAGACGCAGCGTGATATGCTTTATGAATGAATGTGTTGGAGTGGATTGGGCAACATTTTTCTGCAATGAAACAAACGCAAGTCAATTTAAAAAGTCTGAAATATACTTTATTAAAGATTAAAAACAACTCTGAGTGAATGAACAGGATATAAACCAGTCAAACAGATGGTGGCCGCGGTTTTAAGCTCTCGGTTTTGTCACTACAGATGAATAAAAATAATATAAAAAAAACTAACATGAATCTAAAATAAAAAGTAAAAGAATAAAAAATAAAATGCATATAAAATAAAAAAGATATAAATGTAATTAATATAAAATAAAAATACAATATATATATATATAAACAAAACAGAAATGACACGTACTATTGATCTTGCCATATATGTGACTTTTTTTTCTTTTACAATTTAACTCCACACTGTAGTGTCAAAACTGACCTCTCAGTCTTTGTCACTATTGTATGGAATAAGTTATGAACGCAACACCAGATCCAAAGCCATAGAGTCTTTATTGTTCATAACCAACACAATAAACGACCCGAGTAGACTTCCCAGCTCTACTGATGTTTGAACAGTAGATATAAGCTTTTATACAGTTCTGATATGACAGGACAGTAATAACTCTTTCTGACATCATCCTGTAAGGCCTGGTAGATCTCTTCATTAACTCCCTGATGTAATTCTGTGAGGCCTTGAGGACTCTCCCTTCCTGTGTGTCCTTCGATAACAGACACCTGCGTCTTTATCTAGACCTTGTCTGTCTGGGAGTGTGTGTGTGTTAAACTTACTCTCTGACATTATGTTTTCTTCTTTTATATTAATATGTTTTTATATGTATTAATATAACATTACATTAATATGATTATAAACCATCCATAAGTATACCATAACACAACATTCAGTTGAATTTAATACAAACCTTTTATTTAATTTCTCTGACACATTTTTGGCCTGGTTTGGAAACATAAACAATGACATTGACACTGGTTTTATTTCAGTTTCTTTAAAGACCAAGGCTCTTAAAGAGGTGTTTTCCATCTTAATGAACCTTGATTGTTTTACATTGGTCTGTAATAAAAGTGTCTTGTGTCTCCAGAGAAGTCCACCGCTGAACCCTCGACCCCTCTGCCCCTGGCTCTGGGAGTGACCGCTGCTCTGTTTGTGTTTGTGGCCGTCGGAGTTTCTGCCGCCATTCTCTGCCGAAAAACAGGTCCGTCTCCGCCTCACGCTTTTCTCATCCTTGAGTTTCTTGTTTTCCGTGGTTTTAGAGTGTGTGTTGTTTTATTGTATCAGACACATTTTTACACCACAAGGACCTAAAAGAATTTGTGGTACCTGTGTGGTTTGCATTTCCACCGCAGCTACCCCTCCACAACAGTAGGAGGCAGGACTAAAGGCCAGACAAGCACACTGACCACATAAACAAGTTTGTTCTACCAATCAGTGTTCTTCTTAAGTTTAATCCTCTACATTCACCTTTTTGTAAAATGTCCAAATGACTTTGGGGTTTGTTATCGGTGAATGGAGCTGGATAAAGAAGCGTCCCTTTGTGCGTGGAGTAGTTGAGTTTTTGTCTCTTCTCAGGATATAAGGCGGCTCCAGTTCTCAGTGAAGACAGTGTGAGCCAGCTGCCTCCGCCGAAGCGTCCCAAACTCCTCCTGATCTACTCCCAGGACCACCCTCTGTACCGGGACGTGGTCCTGAAGCTGTGCGCCTTCCTCCAGGCTCAGTGTGGCATTCTGGTGAGTCCCAAAGACGATCACTGATTAGTCTCTGACACAGTCTGTGGACACGGTCTGAAGGACGCGGTCTGAGGACGCGGTCTGAGGACGCGGTCTGAAGGACGCGGTCTGAGGACGCGGTCTCAGGACGCGGTCTGAGGACGCGGTCTGAGGTGTGGAGCTAAAGCCTGCAGTCAGCTGATCAGATCCAAAACTCGAGAGAAAAACAGAAAACATGATAAATGTACTTTTTTGCCTCAAATACTGTTTCCATGAATGAGAATGTTTTGAAAGATGGGATTGTCTCTGATTTAGATTGAATATTAACAATGATCCAAGTTTATGAAAGTGTGCTTCAAACATGTGTCTCTGGAGCCACAGAGGCTCTTCAGGAGAAACTCAGGTGTGTGTGTAATGTCCCGGTTCTGTTTCCCTCAAGGTGCTGCTGGACCTGCTGGACTCCTCGACCGTGGGGGCAGTCGGTCTGATGCGTTGGCTCGAACTCCAGCGACAGAAACTCTCTCCGTCCGATAAGATCCTGGTGCTGTGTTCGTGCGGCGTCCAGGCCAAATGGAGAGCCATGTGCGGTCAGGGTCACATGACCTCCCAGCCGGACGACCTCATCGCCCCGTTCCTCGGCCTCTGCCTCTCCGACCTGCACCGCCCGGCTCCATGGGGGGGACGCGTGGCGGCATACCGCGAGATCGGCTCGGAGCAGGACGTGCCCTCGTTTTTCGACATCGCCGTCAAATACAAGCTCATGAAACACTTCGAGGAGCTCTACTTTCGGATCCTGGACATGGAAAAGTACGAACCCAGGAAGGTGAACCACGTGGAAGGCATCGGACCAGACGAGTATTTCCAATCTGAGTCGGGACGGGAGCTGAAGAAGGCCGTCGAGAACTTCCAGGCGTTTCAAATCGACAATCCGGACTGGTTTGAAAAGGAGTTCAATGAGAAAGAAGAGAATTTAGAGAACGAAGCGAATGTTTTAATCAATAGTTTAAACATCGCTCCAGTGTTAGAGCAGGTCCCTGTCATCAGCGAAGGCCCTCCGATTTACACTCACAACGTTGTAGTGGAAGAAAACACCAGCGATTTCTACGTCCTCACTCCCGAAATAAACCCTCACCCTGGGATATCGTTGGCCGAAAACACCCCGGTTCTGAATTTAAATCCAACAAACCGCTCTGTGTTTGAGTCTGTGTGCGAGCTGGAACCGATGCTGCGCCCAGAAACTGAAACACCAGGGTCTATCTTTTATGCCGATGTGATTTTACAAGCTCCAATCGAGTTACACCAAGAGGACATCCCGAGTCGTGAGCTCCATGGTGTGGCGCTGGAGAAGCCCGAGCAGAGGAACAGGTCTGAGCCGGTGGAGACGGACGAACAGGAGTTAGAGGAGGTTTATAAAGGTCCCAGCAGTGGCTCGGATCAGGGGTACATGTCCAAAGTGTCGACGGAGCAGGACTCGGAGGATCTGAAGGCTCTGCTGAAGCTGCAGGTGGAGCTGATGCAGGGATTCGGCCCTTTGGACTAAAACAGACAAAAGAGTTTGATCAACAGTGCAGAGTTTGCAGCATTTGAACGTTATCATGAACAAATGCTGATTATCAAAATCTTCAGAGTTTTTATCTTTGACCCAAACATGTGATTAATAGATCAAACTCTAACTAAATGAAACGTAAATGGTATGTTGTTCCTGTTGTGGACAGATTGATAAATGTAAATACAATACACAAAGTATTAAATGTAAAGAAACACAAATATCCGAGTCAGAACCCGGTCAGAGCTCAGTGGGACTGGACTTGTTTGGGACAGAGACCAGCATGTCCTTAAGTCCAGGACACTCTGTGCTTTCAGTCGGTGTTACGACCATAGATTGTAAATAAACATGGATGTAATCCGCCCATTGTTCCCCTATTCACCGATATTGTCATTACGACAACAATAATGTTACATCCAGGCTTTTTGGCTTTTATTCCAGAGTAAAACAATAGTTTTCAGATAGCATAAACGAGCCAAACGAACCAGGACTAAACCAGGTTTGAACCAGGACTAAACCAGGTTTAAACCAGGACTAAACCAGGTCTAAACCAGATCTAAACTAGGTCTAAACCAGGACTAAACCAGGTTTGAACCAGGACTAAACCAGGTCTAAACCAGATCTAAACCAGGACTAAACCAGGACTAAACCAGATCTAAACCAGGACTAAACCAGATCTAAACTAGGTCTAAACCAGGACTAAACCAGGTTTAAACCAGGACTAAACCAGGTCTAAACCAGGACTAAACCAGGTCTAAACCAGGTTTAAACCAGGACTAAACCAGGTCTAAACCAGGACTAAACCAGGTCTAAACCAGGTCTAAACCAGGACTAAACCAGGTCTAAACCAGGACTAAACCAGGACTAAACCAGGTCTAAACCATGTCTAAACCAGGTCTAAACCAGGACTAAACCAGAACTAAACCAGGACTAAACCAGGTCTAAACCAGGTCTAAACCAGGTTTAAACCAGAACTAAACCAGGTTTAAACCAGATCTAAACCAGGACTAAACCAGGTCTAAACCAGGACTAAACCAGGACTAAACCAGGACCAAACCTGGTTTAGACCTGGTTTAAACCAGGTCTCGGTTGAAAGACTCGCCGGTGACGAGGCTGTTTTGTTGCTGTTTTTTACTTTTACTTCTGTAAATAAAAAAACTTCAATTAAAAACTATATTGATTTTTCTTTTTTTAACCTTTTGTTTTATGTAGGGTTTTGGCTTCTGTGTGGACGGGTCCATAGCATCTCAGTGTTTATGCTTAAATAATAAATGCAGTTTTTTCTTCATAAATTCTGCTTTTATGAATTCTTGAGAGAGGACCAAGTGGGATTAAAGAGGACTATTCCAGCCCAGAGTCCGATAAATACAAATGATGTGAAGGAAAGGTCTAAACCAGGTCCAAACCAGATCTAACACGGGACTAAACTAGAACTGAAACAGAAGAGCTGACGTTTTGCTTCAAGTCAAATGGTAGTTAGCCTTAAAGGCACATATTTCAATCAGTCTGTTTAATATAAGAAATGTACTTTATACAGTTATTGTCCACTTCCGTCTGCGTCGCCGCGTTAGCTCGGTCCTGCTGCTCTGGCTCTGCCCTGTTCCCGTCCATGGGCCGTCCATCCCTCTGGAAAAGGCACAGTTTTTTAGTTCTGCTGCTGCTTTACAGAGAATATCACCTCTCTTCGTTGCTCTTCAGAGGAGGTTCACAGGGGGGTCAAAGCTCAGAGTTAGGAGGCACCGGCCACCCCTGGCCACCCCCTAGAACCGCCCTTGCCTACAACAGGAGATAAATCAGGACTAAACCAACAACAGGAAGATAAATCAAGTCTAAACCATTTTCAAACGTCTCTAAAGCAGGTCCAAAGAAGGTCTAAAGAAGGCCTGAAGGAGGTGAACTGGGTCTAAACTAGGACTACAGTTAACAGGGTCCGTCTTTGAGAGGACCCTCCTGAAGGACTGTTCCATCCAAACCCATGTCCCTCACCTTTGGACAGGTCTGTTGTAAAAGACACACTGAAGAGTCTAGTCCGAGTTTTGCAGTGATTTATTTCCAGTGAGTTTACATTTACAGCGACACATGAGAATATTACAGCAACAGCACATTTCACCAGAAACTCCTACAAACTGTCACTGAACCTCAGACCAGAGTCAGACCAGAGTCAGACCAGAGTCAGACCAGAGACAGACCAGAGTCAGACCAGAGTCAGACCAGAGACAGACCAGAGACAGACCAGAGACAGACCAGAGTCGGACCAGAGTCAGACCAAAGACGGACCAGAGTCGGACCAGAGTCAGACCAAAGACGGACCAGAGTCAGACCAGAGACAGACCAGAGTCAGACCAGAGTCAGACCAGAGACAGACCAGAGTCAGACCAGAGACAGACCAGAGTCGGACCAGAGACAGACCAGAGACAGACCAGAGTCAGACCAGAGACAGACCAGAGACAGACCAGAGTCAGACCAGAGTCAGACCAGAGACAGACCAGAGACAGACCAGAGACAGACCAGAGTCAGACCAGAGTCAGACCAGAGACAGACCAGAGTCAGACCAGAGACAGACCAGAGTCAGACCAGAGTCAGACCAGAGACAGACCAGAGTCAGACCAGAGTCAGACCAGAGTCAGACCAGAGTCAGACCAGAGTCAAACCAGAGTCAAACCAGAGTCAAACCAGAGTCAGACCAGAGACAGACCAGAGTCAGACCAGAGTCAGACCAGAGTCAGACCAGAGTCAAACCAGAGTCAAACCAGAGTCAGACCAGAGACAGACCAGAGTCAGACCAGAGAGTCAGACCAGAGTCAGACCAGAGTCAAACCAGAGTCAAACCAGAGTCAGACCAGAGACAGACCAGAGACAGACCAGAGTCATACCAGAGTCATACCAGAGACAGACCAGAGACAGACCAGAGACAGACCAGAGTCAGACCAGAGTCAGACCAGAGACAGACCAGAGTCAGACCAGAGTCAGACCAGAGACAGACCAGAGACAGACCAGAGTCAGACCAGAGTCAAACCAGAGTCAGACCAGAGTCAGACCAGAGACAGACCAGAGTCAGACCAGAGTCAGACCAGAGTCAGACCAGAGTCAAACCAGAGTCAAACCAGAGTCAGACCAGAGACAGACCAGAGTCAGACCAGAGTCAAACCAGAGTCAAACCAGAGTCAGACCAGAGACAGACCAGAGTCAGACCAGAGTCAGACCAGAGACAGACCAGAGTCAGACCAGAGTCGGACCAAAGACGGACCAGAGACAGACCAGAGACAGACCAGAGACAGACCAGAGTCAGACCAGAGACAGACCAGAGACAGACCAGAGTCAAACCAGAGTCAGACCAGAGACAGACCAGAGTCAGACCAGAGTCAGACCAAAGACGGACCAGAGACAGACCAGAGACAGACCAGAGACAGACCAGAGTCAGACCAGAGACAGACCAGAGACAGACCAGAGTCAGACCAGAGTCAGACCAAAGACGGACCAGAGACAGACCAGAGACAGACCAGAGACAGACCAGAGTCAGACCAGAGACAGACCAGAGACAGACCAGAGTCGGACCAGAGTCGGAGCAGAGACGGACCAGAGACGGACCAGAGACAGACCAGAGTCATACCAAAGTCATACCAGAGACGGACCAGAGTCGGACCAGAGACAGACCAGAGACAGACCAGAGTCATACCAGAGACAGACCAGAGTCATACCAGAGTCATACCAGAGTCATACCAGAGACGGACTAGAGACGGACCAGAGACGGACCAGAGTCGGACCAGAGTCGGACCAGAGTCATACCAGAGACAGACCAGAGTCATACCAGAGTCATACCAGAGTCATACCAGAGTCATACCAGAGACAGACCAGAGACAGACCAGAGTCAGACCAGAGACAGACCAGGGTCATACCAGAGACAGACCAGAGTCATACCAGAGTCATACCAGAGACAGACCAGAGACAGACCAGAGTCAGACCAGAGACAGACCAGAGACAGACCAGAGACAGACCAGAGTCAGACCAGAGTCAGACCAGAGTCAGACCAGAGACAGACCAGAGACAAACCAGAGACAGACCAGAGTCAGACCAGAGACAGACCAGAGTCATACCAGAGACAGACCAGAGACAGACCAGAGTCATACCAGAGACAGACCAGAGTCAGACCAGAGACAGACCAGAGACAGACCAGAGACAGACCAGAGTCAGACCAGAGACAGACCAGAGTCATACCAGAGTCATACCAGAGACAGACCAGAGTCATACCAGAGTCAGACCAGAGTCATACCAGAGACAGACCAGAGACAGACCAGAGTCAGACCAGAGTCATACCAGAGTCAGACCAGAGTCATACCAGAGACAGACCAGAGACAGACCAGAGTCATACCAGAGTCATACCAGAGTCATACCAGAGTCAGACCAGAGTCATACCAGAGTCAGACCAGAGTCATACCAGAGTCAGACCAGAGTCATACCAGAGACAGACCAGAGACAGACCAGAGTCATACCAGAGTCATACCAGAGTCATACCAGAGTCAGACCAGAGTCAGACCAGAGACAGACCAGAGACAGACCAGAGTCATACCAGAGTCATACCAGAGTCAGACCAGAGTCATACCAGAGTCAGACCAGAGTCATACCAGAGTCATACCAGAGTCAGACCAGAGTCATACCAGAGTCATACCAGAGTCAGACCAGAGTCATACCAGAGTCATACCAGAGTCAGACCAGAGTCATACCAGAGACAGACCAGAGTCAGACCAGAGACAGACCAGAGTCATACCAGAGTCATACCAGAGTCGGACCAGAGACGGACCAGAGACGGACCAGAGACGGACCAGAGACGGACCAGAGTCAGACCAGAGACAGACCAGAGTCATACCAGAGTCATACCAGAGTCAGACCAGAGTCATACCAGAGTCATACCAGAGTCAGACCAGAGTCATACCAGAGACAGACCAGAGTCAGACCAGAGACAGACCAGAGTCATACCAGAGTCATACCAGAGTCGGACCAGAGACGGACCAGAGACGGACCAGAGACGGACCAGAGACGGACCAGAGACGGACCAGAGTCGGACCAGAGTCATACCAGAGTCGGACCAGAGACGGACCAGAGTCGGACCAGAAACGGACCAGAGACAGACCAGAGTCGGACCAGAGACGGACCAGAGACGGACCAGAGTCGGACCAGAAACGGACCAGAGTCGGACCAGAGTCGGACCAGAGACAGACCAGAGTCAGACCAGAGTCAGACCAGAGTCGGACCAGAGACTGAGAGCTGCTCTGGGTGAATACAATCACATTTAGAGACAACTGTATGTAGAATGTCCTTCTACAAAAGCCAGCTCAGTATTTAATGTTATTAAAATGTCAGACCACAATTTCTCTTCAAACAAAGTCTTTAATGCATTTTTAGTTAAACTTCAGACAGGTTTTATTTAACCAAGACTTATTAGACCCTTTTCTGTCTCTGCTATGTCTCACTTTGTCATAAACCAAGTCTAAACCAGGTCTAAACCAAGTCTAAACCAGGTCTAAACCAGACCAGAGAGAAAGTCAGAAAACTAGAGCAGAATTAAATATAAATCGTGCACAGATTGAGTTCTGACGTTGAGTTTGATTTTAATTCTAGAGAAAACCTTCTGTAAATCCTCTGGTCGTAATAACTCCACATTCACACATATACTGTAGATATATATTTAACTGCCACAAAATAAACCCTGTATTGAGATACAAAAATAAGACTTTAGACTTTGGCAGAGGAAGAAGCAGTAATAATCTAATAATAATCTATATTTAGTGCAAGAGGAGGAAAGAAGAGAAGCGCAGACGGATTTGTGCAAACTGTACAAAGACAAGGAAGTGGCCACAAAGTACTTTTCACTGATTAGAACGAAAGCACATACATTTTCCATTCAACTCTTTCACAAAAGCTTGTTGAAAAAAAAAGTATCAGCACATTTGAAAACTGAAAATATCACGTGGCAGATGTGAGAGCGTCGTCCTAAACCCTTCAAAGGCACACGTCTGTGACCTCTGACCTCTGTACACAGCATCAGACTTAAATCAGGCACAAACTTGTATCTACACATATTCATATTTACAGCTGTTTCCTGGTCACGTGACACTGGGCTGGGGTTTTAAAGGTCTTCTGTTGGGTTTTTCCTCTGACGTCGAGTCCAGAGCTGGTTTTTGGTCCATGTTAGTGTTAAATATACAGCATTACAGTTTATTCAGAAGAGTTTATGAATGCAGTGCAGAGATTGTGTTTGGATCTGTTTGTTCTGAAGTGTTCTCTTCTACTTTGGGGTGTTTGACCCATTTTTACAAAAAGGTGGACACTGCAGTTTGTTTATGGGACGTTTTAATGTTTTTTTTCAAATAAAGCTGGTCTTGCTTTTGTGATAAACGTCATATTCAAGAAGAAGGTTGCTCTAGTGTTTATTCTCAGCAGCTGTTTCTGATTTTAGCGTGGGGTCTTACTTTGTGAAATCCTGACACAACCCTCTCCATTTATCCAGACTTGGGACTGGCACAAGGCTGTACAGACTTGTGTCAGAGACAGAGAGTATATACTGTCTCCAGCATTTATCAACACATTCAGGTTTTCCTCCAAACATAACCAAACTGAACCACTCCAGAGGAAACAAGGCTATTAATGCTGCACAAAATGTTCAATAAACAGAAGAGAAGTGTGCCCTTTCTTTCACACTTCTACACTTTATCTTGTCTAAATAAAAAGATGTAGCATAAACACACTTAGTAAGTGTTAGCTGAAGACCAACTAATGGGTTTTATAGATGCTCCCTCCTTCGTCAGACTCAAAGCACTGTGGTTCATGATAAAAAGGTGTCTAGAAGACTATAAAGAATTAAAAAAAAAAATGGTGACAGCATTTACCTCTGAAGGTCCATAAGTAAAGTCTATTTACACAGGCCCAGCTCTAAAGTCTGTCCTCTGTCTTAAAGAGGAGCTGTTCAGTGTAAATCCATCTGTAGAACTGAGCAACATCCACACTAATAGTTCTTCACAAACCACTCTCGACTCTGACAGACCTTAAAATATTGTTAAAAGCAATAACAGTGTACATGAAACATGTGTCTTAGGTATTTGTGGATCTAATGTGTGGAAAGAAAAAGTGTGGTTTTTAAATGAAAACACATTAGTGTGGACACAGCCTGTCATTCTTCAGCCTCAGGAACATGAGCAGGAAACAGTGGAGCAGCCTGGGACTGTTCAATATCCTTATCAACCTTTAGAGAGCTCTACTGTTGTTGTTCTGAGAGCTTCAACGCCACAATGACACTGAGCTAAAGGAGAAGAGGTTCAGACAGGTCCAGTTCCTCTGCAGCAGAATCTTCACAGCTGGACGTTTGAGGCTGGAGCAAATCCACTCAGACCACAGAACTTAAAGGTCTCCAACACACACTGCCCCAGAGGAGCTTCCACTGTTCCTCTGACCAGTCCCCCAGAGTTCCCCAGAATCCATCATAGAGTCCCTCAGAGTCTCTCAGAGTCCCTTAGACTCCCCCAGAGTCCTACAGAGTCTCTCAGAGTCCCACAGAGTCCCGACTCAGGCAAAACTCAGGCCAGACTCCGGGGGAGGTCTACATCACGTTTAACTGAAACTGATCTGACCTTGACCTGGTTCCAGCTCAGACTCTCAGGTGTGGTGCGCGTGAGGCGTCAGGACTGGTTGACGGCGAGCGTGTTGACGTATCCGTGCGGACACATGTCGTTTTCGGAGACGCCGTGAGAAAACTGCGCCGGGTTCGAGGCCGCGAGCCTGCGTACGCCGCGCGCGGTAAGGCACTGCTCCAGCAGCTCGAGCGCGTGGCACGTGAGCATAAACACGTTCTTAAACATAAAAACAGACACGGGCGCGCCCTGCGCGTACACTTGGAAGCCGCGCACCGCGAGCAGTGGCGCGTTTACAAGCAGGCCGGTGCAAAAGCGCGCGCACAAGCATCGGCACGTAAGTTCGGAGCCGGTAAGCTCGTGCAGCCAGATGACAGGCCCGAACAGTGCGAGGAAGTACGCGCACAGCACAGCGTACCGCAGCGGCGGCGCGGGCAGCTCGTGCCGCAGCAGCAGCTCCACGAGCGTGAAGCTGTCTAGCAGGTCCAGGCACGTGCTTAGGAAGTAGGCGTGCGCGCGGTGGCGCGTTGCTCCGGTGCTGTCTTCGGTGACGGCGTTGATGAGGCAGAAGAGCAGCGGTGCCGACAGAAGCACGGTGCCGTTGAAGCCCGTGAGGCCGCACGGCACCTTCAGCGTCAGCAGCTCGAGGATCGACGTCTCCACCACAAGCACCACCTTCGGCGTGCACGCGATCACGTAGATGAGCCAGGCCAGGTACGCGTACGTGAACTCGCCCAAACCCGCGAGCGCAGAGCTCTTCTGATGGAAACCACACGCGCGCTCCCGCTTGCTGCGCGCGTTCTTGATGAAGAAGATGACCCAGCCCGACAGCACCACAAGGTCCGTGGCGATCCACGAGCACCAGGACAGGTCCGTGAAGGCGATGAGGTAGAAGTCCAGCACCGCGCCCTGCAGCGCGAGAAACGCAAAGCACAGCACCTTGTACAGCGCGCGGCCGCGTGGCGCGAGCGGCAGCGCGCTCTGCAGCAGCTCCGCGGAGGTCATCGGGCTGTCGGTTGGACCGGAGCCGGGACTGGACCCGGAGAAGGAGGCAGTGGCTGCGGATCGGTGACTGTGGAGCTGAAGGAGGCTGCCGCTCTGTGACATCATTCCGCTTCTGCCGTTGACGCTGCCGCCTCTGACGGTTCTGACGCGGAGAGAGGAGCAAAGCGCGGCGCAGATCTAAGGAGCGGATTCACCTCAGTGTCAAACTTCAGGAATAATCCAGTCCGCTGTGGTCTCCAGAATATACTAGTGTCTATTAGCATTACACAGAACGAGGCGTATAATGTTCAAGTACAACCTTTACTTAAAAGATTCATTCCCATTAATAACCATAATCACAGAAACACCAGAGTTCTGCCTCTATTCCAGACCTCAGCAGGATTTATAAACGTCCCAGTCCTGTCCACTCATGTTCTAGTCCAGTCCTGTCTTTTCCTAGTCCCAGTCCTCTCCAGTCTCAGTCCTGTCCTAGTCTTCTCCAGTCTCAGTCCTCTCCAGTCTCAGTCCTGTCCCAGTCCTCTCCAGTCTCAGTCCTGTCCCAGTCCTCTCCAGTCTTAGTCCTGTCCCAGTCTCAGTCCTGTCCAGTCTCAGTCCTGTCCCAGACCTCAGCAGGATTTATAAAGGTTCCAGTCCTGTCTTTTCCTAGTCCCAGTCTTAGTCCTGTCCTAGTCCTCTCCAGTCCTATCCCAGTCTCAGTCCTCTCCAGTCCTGTCCCAGTCTCAGTCCTGTCCCAGTCCTCTCCAGTCCTGTCCCAGTCTCAGTCCTGTCCCAGTCCTCTCCAGTCCTGTCACAGTCTCAGTCCTGTCCAAGTCCTCTTCAGTCTTAGTCCTGTCCCAGACCTCAGCAGGATTTATAAACGTCCCAGTCTAGTCCTGTCTTTTCCTAGTCCCAGTCTAAGTCCTGTCCCAGTCCTGTCCCATGACTAAACCCTGAAGGCTGCTGTACTGTGTGAAGACAGCCACAGACTTGGAGAACGTGATTATGGTAAATTTATTAAACATCAGCACAAATAGAGTTGCCGTCAGCAGCTTTAATAAAGAAACAGAGAAGATCCGGCCTTCGGTAGCGCAGTAAAATCTCACGACATGACCATCATTGAGTGCATTAGAGACATATGTACAACACGACCCACGGCTACCCACAATGCTTAGAACATATTTGGATATTTTAGGGTGTTTATTTCGGTTAATCTATTATGGAGTGAGTGTTTTTATCTTTTTATTTGATTTTCTCAACATCGCACAATAGACAAGTCACAAGGATGGATGTTTGGAGGTGTGTGCCCTGCTGCAAGGCCTCGGGGTGACTACAGCTCACAGACGCTCCACTCTAGTGTCTACACTTGGATCGGGAGAGAAGGGGCAGGGCAGACACTACGGGGGTACTGCTATAGGTAAATCTCATAAAAATCGTCCAACTCCTCGTGAAACAAGTCCCATTCGTCCTCGGAGTCCGTGACCTCGTCGTCGGTGCCGGCGGCGAGGAGCATCAGCAGCATCTCACTCAGCTCGAACGTCACCATCTCCTCGTCCTCGTTGTCGAAGGAGTCTGTGCTTTCCCGCTCGTCCAGGAGGTCCCACAGCGGCGTCCGCCTCGAGTTCTGGGGAAACAGAGACATTTAGCATTGGTTCAATGAGTTGTAGGAATAAATAATGGTACCAATGAAACAAAAATGTATTACAGCGTTTTGTTTTGGGACAAGTTGAACTCTCTCGCTTATTGTAACAGAATCATCTGTCCTCTAGGCTTTATACAGAAGTATTTTAATGAGAATGATCACCCTCTGAATCACAGCTCGAGTCAGGAAAAAGGAGCACTCCCATTGGTCGACACTAGGGATGCACCGAAAGGAAAATTCTTGGCCCGAAACCGAAAACCAAAAATGAGGAAATCAAGGCCGAAAACCGAAAGAAATTATGCCAATTATTAGTACCATTGCATTTATTTGCTATGACTGTGTACTAACTAAAATCAATCATAAATTAAGATTAAATCAATTACAAAGTTTGCAAATATTTACTTAGCACATTAGAACAATGCACAATATATAATAAAATTATTAAACTAAAATGTATACATTAAATAATAATGTACAGGCCTACAGAAAGGTTTTAAAATTACATTCTCTCTCATAAAAACAAAGTGCATTTAGATCAAGTACATTTAAAAAGCGCTTTGAGTGCCTACTAGGTGGAAAAGCTAGCTGTTGAGGTTGAGCTTGTCATCTGCCTGACATTTGAGAAAGATTTTAGAGTGTATTTAAATAGTGCCAGTGCATAAATAATTTTTTTAATCCACGCGTGTTCTCCTCATCCATTACGGCCAGGATCATTTCTCGTTCGCGCTGCTTTATTTCTGCATCCAAGTAGGCTTGGTCTTTATAACGCGGATCAAGTACAGTCGCGATGAACTGCAGAGGATCCGAATAGATCTCAACGTGTGCTGACAGACTCTAAGAGTGTACTTTTTATTGTTTTCACTCCGTGGCCCTCTTTGATTAGAAGACGCTTTAGTGCTGCGATTAAAGGAATAATGTCAGCTACAGATGCATCAGAGGAGTTGATCTCTTTAGTTAGCTGCTCAAAGGGGCCAAGAAGAGAGAAAATGTTCTCTATTAAGACCCACTGGTGTGAATTAAATGTCGCGGGGAGCTCGCTATAAGCAGTCAAGACTCACTTTTGCAACATCATGTAGAAAGTGCTGTTCGACAGCGTCCGTGTGTCTTTCTCAGAAATACTGAAATACATCCACACCGCAGACATGTTGCTTCAGACAAGCACGTGCAGGTCGGGGTTTCTGTTTGCGTCATCAGAACATTTTGGCCGTATCGTTTCGGTAATAAAAGTCTTTCGCCGAAAACCAAAAATGCACTTTTGGGCCATTTTCGGCCGAAACTTTTCGGTGGCCGAATATTCGGTGCATCCCTAGTCGACTCTGATGTAAAAAACAAAAGAACCAAGAAAAAAAAAATCAGGAAAAGCCTCTGTTTAATGGAATGTATTGTTTTGTGGAAAACAGGTCCAGGTTCACCTTTTTAAATAGTAAAAGAAGCAGCTGGAGAAAAAGTGAGGTTGAGGGAGAAAAGGCTTCTTTGAAATGGTCCAAAACCCTCTAAACTGGAACTAAAAAGGAAGAGTCACATCTGACTTGTTGTAGCTTCACCCCATCAGACTCTTCTGAACATCCGCGATTCAGTCATAAAACCTGCAATCATTGTTTGTAATGGCCAATCTAAGACGCTCCCATCATTTTGGATACAACCATCCCAGCCCCCCCGCAGCCTGTGAGGGTCTTCAGACGAGGCTTCGTGAGAGAATCTTTGCCCGCTCCTTCGTGGATCCCAGGAAATTGACCACACACGCACTGATGTTTTGATTAATACACGATTAAACAAATAAAACGTTCTAAATGACTTTTTCCTCAACACGGACTGGATTTCCTTCTGTTGACGGAAACTTGGATTAAACCAGGTAATGCCAGAAAAGTAACCCAAGCAACACTAGCGACAAAGTTGAACATGAGTTCTGTGAACACAGGGAAGAGACAGGCCTCCAGTCGAAACCAGCAGCTTCTTCTTCAGGTGTTGTTGGTGCTCGTACAAGCGTGAGCACAGTCAACACACACCACACTGGATGCAGTACCGCTAACACCAGAGGGGGCACTAGAACAGAAACTCTGGATCTTCTGTAACGCACCTTTAAGGACACGTGGTAATGCAAGCCTTTACATGTAAATAATTCTTTTGAAGTACAGTTCATAATCGAGTTTGCCTGTCCTGTTGTATGTGGTATTGTTTATTGTCCACTTAAATATAAACAGAATTCATTCAGAAGTTTTGAGTTCTTAGCTGAGGTGGTCATCAAAGATGACCATCTCCTTATCAGTGTCGTTCATCTGATCAGCTGGACACCGTTTCTAAACGTCTGACCTCTTTTGACTTAACTCTGTGGATAGAAAACAATGCTGGATCTTTGGATCTGAGTGTTTCTCCAGTGTCACTTGTAGAAATATCTGTGACTTCAGCTCAGATCACTTGGCCATTATTTTCAAAGTCTCAGCTCCACATCGTGCGTCGCGTTGCTTGGTTGAAGACACGACCCGGGCCCTCAGACAGCGCTGTGGCAGGCAGAACGTCAGCATTCTGAGGGACAGTCTTGCTCATTATCAGAGGGTCTCATGTTATGTTCAGGGTCAATCATAGCCACTGCAGATGATGTACAGATTTATCTACCCGTGATGCACAAACAAACAAACAAAAAAACAAAACAAAAAAAAAAAAGGACAAAACAGAATCTATTTTATTTGTTGACCCTTGACTTTGTAATGTTGGTGCATTAACAGCAAGACTACTGTAAGAAACCTTGGAGTTATCTTTGATTACAAATTCAATAAACAGATGTGGTCAGAGCTCATTCTAAACTAAAGTTTAACCATTTTTTTTAAAAATAGCACTGATCTAGAAAAAAACAACATTTATGCTTTTATCAGCTCGAGAATAGACTACGGCAGTGCTCTTTGTGTGGGTGTCTCCCAGTCCTGTGTCAGCCGCCTCCAGCTGCTGCAGAAGGCATTTCGGTTTTTAACACATCACCCTGTTCTTTACTTACTCCATTGGTTTCCACTTTCTTTTAGAGTTGATTTTAAAAATTTAGTTCTTGTTTTTAAAGCTTTAAATGGCCTTGCCCCTCTTTATTTATCTGAACTTTTAAAAGAAATTCAAAACAGGGCTTTAAGATCAGTCAATGAACTTCTGCTGGAAGCCTCCAGATGCAGAACACTGGGCCTGTCACTATTCAGACTTGAACACTCAGTGGCTGTGACACTTATCATCTGTATGTGTGATGGAGTTCTGAGGCAGAAGCTATTATTTTTCCGTTAACATAATCTTGTGATGCTCCCATTTTAAAAACAGTACCATTCACAGATCAAGGTTTTTCAACATTCTCAGGTCTCACAAATGTCTCACTGTTACTTCCGGGGCGGCAGTAGCTCAGTGGTAGAGCGGCCGTCCTTCAACCGGAAGGTAGTAGGTTCGATTCCCGCTCTCCCCACAGTTCATACTGTCGTTGTGTCCTTGGGCAAGACACTTAACCCACCTTGCCTCGTATGAATGTGTAAGAATGTTGAAGGTGTTGGTCGGAGAGGCCGTAGGCGCGGAATGGCTGCCACGTCTCTGTCAGTCTGCCCCAGGGCAGCTGTGGCTACAGATGTAGCTTACTACCACCAGTGTGTGACTGTGGAGTGAATGAATAATTGATATGTAAAGCGTCCTTGAGCTCTGGAAAGGCGCTATATAAATATAACAATTATTATTATTATTATATTCTGTCAAACTGAAAGACACAACACAAAGAGGAGTTGTGTCCCTACACTAAAGCTGCCTTCAGCTCCATTATTCCTCATTTTAGACTCTTAATGGGTAGATCTTGTCATTGTTGGTTTATTTTGTGCTAAATACAATCAAACCTTTTCAGAATGTGTCTCTAAAGTCCTGATGGTCCCACAGTCCTTGTGTCTGTCAGTGTCTTTACCCGGTTCCTGTTGGATCCGTTCTGTCGTCTCTGCGGCTGAGCCTCCTCCAGACGGCCATCAGGAAAGGCGTGTTTGTAGAAGCAGTTGGAGCCGAAAGGACACGTGCCGCGGCCTTCGTCAAAGTATCGACAGGGTTTACTCCTGAAAAAGGCACAGATTAAAACATCAGACCCTGAGCCGGACCGGAGGGCGTCCAGTGTGTGCTTTGTTTGAAACATACCCCATGCCGTCCTTGTATTTCTGAATGAGTTTCTGTTTGTCGTCTTTGTCTTCCACCCAGTACTCGCTCGGGATGACGAAGTTGGACGTGATTCGACACTCGGGGCAAGACCTGAGGAACAGAACAGAAGAAAGTCATCAACAAAGCACCAAGAACGTTTCTCTTTCTGCTCATTCTACAAACAGAGACCAGTTTTTTTTTTTAATCAAACGTGTGTTGAACACTGTTTTTTTATTCCAACATATTGGGCCTCACAGATATTTCTCAAAATAAATAAATCTATTTTTTCCTTTTTTCTTCTCAGAGCGAGTGTTTCTGTTTATTCACTGTCCACACTTTGGTCAGAGGTGTTAATTAGTCACTGGGCTATTTCCAGCTACAACAGTGCTATAGCTCCCATGGCCTTGTCCTGTGCTCGTCTTCAGCCTGCTTTGTGCATAGCTTCTGGTGTATTTTGGATAATTTGTCTGAATGTCTACCAGAGCTTTAAAAAGTTACTATGACTATGTTATTACAGCTCTTATAGTTAGTAGTATACAGTCATGTCTCCAGCTGCAGTAAGATGCTCACACCAACACCGAGTTTAATTACCTGAAGAAAACTGGCAAAACTTTGACAGACTTTAAAGATTATTAAAAACACACAAATGTCAGAAGAGAATACAATCCTCCTTTTAAAAGTGTGTATACAACAAATGCAGCAGGAAACACACAAAGTGAACAAATATTAGTTCAAATCCTAAAAACCCACACTTCCACACTTTAGTTCCTCTCACAGGAGGACTTCAGAAGAGCCGTTACGAGTGACTCACTTGATGATTTTGCTCTCGAACTGCTTGGCGCTCCTCCACTTGCGGATGCACTTGAGGCAGTAGCAGTGGTTACAGTTGGAGAGGATGCCGAAGCGGCGCTCGCTGGGGTTGGCTTTCTCGAACACCACCTCCATACACACCCCACACATCATGTCTTTACTGCGTTGGATGGCAAACGAGATCTCCATGTCCTTCTCGTGGGCCTCGATACACGCCTGAGGGAGAAACAGGAGCACGACGTTAGACCCAGACTTTGTTGTCCCCAACAGGGCAAAGTGCTACAGTGTTGCTAGAACAGAAAGGACAAAGACAAGTCAATATAATTATGATCACATATAACCACAATAATAAGGAAAATGTATTAAAAAAAAACTGAATAAAATAAGTGCTAGTATTACAGGCAAGATGGCGCCGCTGTGTACGAGTTTATTATGTGTATTTTGTATATTTGTGTAATTAAAAAAAAATTCCCATTTTAAATAAAAGTACCTTGGTCTTCTTGAGCAATTTAAAAAGCAGTCTGAGACAAAAGAGAGCCTCAGTCTGTTTAAGCTACAGCACGAGCTCAGGTCGCTGCTGTGCCGCCACCGGAAGTGTAGTTTAATAACATTTATAATATTAACTCTACTTTCATCTCAGACACATGTTCTTAAGAATCAATTAAACATTAACCAGCTGAGCTCTGTGTTTAAACAGGCTTTATTTGGATTCAAACAGGTTTAAAGTGGATTTGAACAGGTTTAAGGGGCAGAAGGCGGTCACGCTCCCACATAACCAGGGATGTTGTCTGGTCCAGCAGCCTTGTGTGTGCTGATCCGGCTCAGTGCCTTGCAGACATCAGTGGATGAGAGTGTGAGTGGAGGGTGGTCAACTGAGGGTTTGAGCTTGGTTGCAGTTTCTCTGTTGTCTCTTTCAAAGCGAGCATAAAAGTCATTTAGCTCATTCAGGAAGTTGACATCGGTGGCTGCAGGGGTGGAGTGGGTGGGTTTGTAGTCACTGATGGCCTGGATGCCCTGCCACATGCGTCGAGGGTCAGAGTTGGAAAAGTGTCCTCTATCTTCAGCTTGTAGCAGTGCTTGGCCTTTTGATGCCCCTCTTCAGGTTTGCTCTGGATGTGCTGTAGGCTTGTCGTCTCCTGATCTGAAGGCAGTATTGCGTGTCTTCAACAGGAGTCGCACTTCCTTGTTCATCCATGGCTTCTGATTTGGGTATGTGGTGATCTGTTTCTGGGTTGTAACACTGTCAATGGTGGTATTAATATAATCCAACACAGAGGAGGTGTAGCAGTCAATGTCTGTGTGAGCACCACTGGTGGCTTGGAAGCAAACATACTCCAGTCTGTGTGTAGAAACTTTTCCTGGAGTGTGAAATCTACCCCATGAGGCCACACCTTGATGGTCTTCACTGATGGCTTCACACGGTTGATGAGGGGTGTATATTTGGGAGTGAGGAACAGAGATATGTGATCTGATTGTCCCAGGTGGGGGAGGGGTGTCGCCACGTAAGCACCAGCCATGTTTGTGTAGACATGATCTAGGGTTTTGTTCCCTCTGGTGTGACAGGAAACATTCTGATGAAATTTGGGTAGCACAGTCTTTAAGTTAGAGTGATTAAAGTCACCCGCAACAATAAGCGCGCTGCTTCGGGTGAATAGTCTGTTGTTTACTGATGGCTGCATAAAGTTCTTTCATAGCAAGCTTGGCATCAGCGTCCGGGGGAATATAAGCTGCAGTTATAATGGTGGAGGTGAACTCCCGCGGCAGATAGAACGGTCTACATTTAACCATGAGAAACTCTAGGTTAGCTGAACAATGGCTCCAAACAACAGCGGAGTTTGTGCACCAAGCTTTGTTAATATAAATAAACACTGCTCATTATTACACTCCGTCACTGGTAGATCCGGTTCACACGCGTGTGTCCTGGGTTTAAATGATCTGTTCATACACTTTTATGTGCAATAATAAACTGCAGACTGGCCACAGAACAAAATCACATGCACCTGGTGAGGAGCATCTACAGCACACACACGTGGACAAAAATGTTGGTACCCTTCGGTCAATGAAGAAGAAGTTTATATAGCGCCTTTCCGTAGCTCAAGGTCGCTTTACATTTCACAAATACATACAGACAAGACAAGACAATCACTTACATATACATCTATATATACACATCACATGAAACATATAGTTGTAATTACCCAAAATGCTTGTTAAATAGATATGTTTTTAACTGAGACTTAAATGCATCCACAGATGAGATGTTTCGTAAAGTAAGAGGCAACGCGTTCCATAGACCTTCCACCAACAGTAGACAGATGGAAACGTGGGGTGGATAACAGACCGAGTTCGGCTGATCTAAGGGACCGGACAGGGCGGTGGGGGAGAGTAGGTCAGACAGATATTGGGGAGCAAGACCATTTAATGCTTTGAATGTTAGAAGCAATACTTTAAAATGTATACGTGATGCTACAGGTAGCCAGTGCAGGTCATGAAGCAGAGGAGTAATGTGAGCAGAGCGCCTAGTGGAGGTTAGAACTCTTGCTGCTGAGTTTTGAACATACTGTAGTCTAGCGATGAGTTTTTTTGGAAGACCAAGAAATAAGGCATTGCAATAGTCCAGACGTGAAATGATTAATGCATAAATTAAGGTTTCAGTATCAGCAATGGTGAGAGAAGATCGGAGACGGGCAATATTACGAAGATGGAAAAAACAGTTTTTAACAAGAGAAGAAATGTGAGGGCCAAAAGATAGATTTGAATCGAATAAAACACCATGGTTACGGATCAGTGACGAAGGCTTAATGTGAGTTCCATGAACATCAAAAGTGAACAGTGACGATTCTCTCTGGCCAATCAGCAGTTTGTCGTGTGTTCACGTCACAATTTAGTATCGCCTCAGCCCGCTTAGAACCTCGCCGGAGGTGATACGAAAAAAAGTACCAGGAAGCAGGTACAGGTACAACTTTTACGCAGTGGAAAACCAAACAAAGGCGAGCCGAGTCGAGGCGAGTCGAGCTGGTACTGTGTAGTGGAAAAGCGGCGCTTTTCCACTACACAGTACCAGCTCAGAGAGAATTGTCACTGTTCACTGCGTCATCATTGCACGCGCCAGACGGAGTATCCTGAATAACCCCGCCATTTTTAAATAGTTTGGCCAGAGATTGCGTGATAATTTACCCAGTCCCAGACTTTAGTATTATGGCAACTCGGAAAAATGCTCCGTGGTCAAACGAGGAGGTGCAGACTTTTCTTTGTTTGGTTGCCGAAGAGAAGATCCAGCGAGTTCTATGTGTGTGAGTAGCGGGTGTGTGTCGCGTAGAAGATTACGTCACGACAGGTTCTTGCGGGCGTCGCTATGGATGACGACTAGGTACTATTGTGGAGGTACTATCTGCAATGGAAAACGGAGCGAAAAGCGAGCCGAGCCGAGGCGAGTCGAGTCGAGCTGATACTGGTAGTGGAAAAGCGCCATAAGAGGCCTGTCACAGTAACTACTTTTTGTTCTGGGATATAATGCACCAGAATTAATTGCGATAAACAATATTATTACGCTGTTAAACATAATTTGCAGTGTTATGGGCAAAGTGTGTGGTGGCCAAATGTCACATGACCCGTTATACTGGGGTTGGGAGCAGGGAGGGGTAAAAGTAATTTATCTACTACATAATCCCCGTCTGTGAGCGCGCGGCTCCAGGGCAGCTCCTGTTGGCTCGTCTCAGAGCAGAGAGAGCAGCAACGTCTGACGCTTTGTACTCAATAAATACCGGAAGCATTTTAAAAAAACGTAGTAGACTAAAGCTCATCGCAGGTTAATAAATTGGGCCTAAACGGGGACTGCGGTTCCTCTCAGCTGAAGTTCACAGTTTGTCTGAGTTTACACTGTTTGAAAAAAATAAAATTAACTAATGTTAATGGGGCGGCAGTGGCTCAGTGGTAGAGCGGTCGTCCTTTAACCGGAAGGTAGGCGGTCCGAATCCCGCTCTTCCCACAGTTCATACTGTTGTTGTGTCCTTGGGCAAGACACTTAACCCTCCTTGCCTCCAGTGGTGTTCCAGCTGTGACAACTGGTGAATGGTACCTTAATGTAAGTCGCTTTAAATGAAAGCGTCTGCTAAATGACTAAATGTGAATGTAAATGTTAACCCTGACTCGTTTGTAGCGCTGAATCCTAAAATACATGGCTGATTTGTTCAGTAATAAAATAACAGTAACACACCGTCTAAGTCACAACAAACTAAGAACGCATGTATTACTCCATCTATAGTGCTTTGTGTTTTTCAGTTTACGTGAGACTTTGTGCTGCTGTCCGGCTCAGGAGCATGCTCAGTCCGGTGTTGACAGTAGTTTAAAACTAAAGCAATACCTTGGTGTGGTCGGAGCGCTGCGTGCTGTCGGTCGGGTGTAGAACCTGGAGCCCACACAGGTCGCACACGTCTCCGTGGAGGTAGGCACAGTTGAGTCCGTAACGACACTCTCCGACAGCGGCGTAAGGACACAGCTGTTTCCTCAGGTCTTTGTTCTCCACTGAGTCAGAGTCCAGCTCCTTGATCAGAGGCACAGAGCTGTCCGCCTTCACAGGCTCCGCTGCAGAAGGAACAGGACAGGCACAAGGTCAGAGAACAACTTTGTGTTTTTTGGGAAAAAAAACAGCAGAAGAGGATTACGTTTTGAGAAGTTTTTGTCCCGTGCCCCGAAATGTTTTCATAGACAACAGTTTCATTGTTTTCTGGAACCTACCCCGTCCACAGTAGGGCTGTCCCGGCACGAACTCAGCGGCGTTGACCCAGTCTTGAGCCCCGGGCCTCGGTGTGGGTGAGGCCTCTGGGTCTGCGGGGCCCGACAGCAGGACAGTGGGCAGCTGCAGGGTCTGTGCAGACGGCTCCTCCTGCTTCGGTTTGCTGTGCTCAAACCTGACGAGGAACAAGAGGACAGTTTTATTTTAGTATGACCTGAGCAGGTTTTAACGTGATCTGAGCAGGTTTTAACAGGTCTAGTCCTCGTCGACAGGTGTAATCAGGACAGATCGTGTGTCAAACCCTCTGAAGACGTTCGTTGATAAAGTGTGCGTGAGGACAGATCTGTTTTCTCAGAAGGTCTTTCCTCAGAGCTGCAGAGGTGTTTCTAGGAAGTCTCCCCTGAATGTCAGGAATGTAAACAGTTATCTGAGCTGCTGTTTTTAGGAGACTCCTCAGACATGAGAAGGTTTTAAAACTCCACTCATCGTTATCCTTGGCACTCAGACACAGTCAATGATTGTTTTTAAAAGAACAAATGACAAATTATAATTTAACTGTGCTGTAAAACAATAATGTCTGCAGGGTTCGCGGTCGACAGCTGGTGCATTGTTTAAAGACATGGTGCAACAGGGAGGAGCTTCCCTGACGTTTGGACATTACAGATGTTTAATGTCCTTTTTCCACCTGCAGACTTGGACATGTATTTCAGGAACAACAGTGGTTTTACCATTTACAGTTTTATACATGTGCCTCATGTCTGAACAATTAAAAATATATATATATAAAAAAAAAACACTAGACACAAGTTAAACACACGCTGTGTTTACAAAAGACTTTGGGTGCAGCCGAGTCAAGGACAAACAGTGTTCAATGGTAGACCAAAGGGATAATGTGCGTAAATCAGAACTTGTTGTGGATGGATTTACCTTTTGGAAAACTGAGTCCATTCTCATAAAAAAGGACTCGAGGACACACTTAATGAGCTACTCCTATAGTGTTAAATCAACGTTTCCCTTGCTCGCACTCCACATGTGTCGATGTAATTATGTGGAGTTAAGTTATTGTGTTCCCTTCTTTGAAGACAGATTTTCCTGAGATAAACTAAACTGTCACAAATAGACGGCACTGTGCTTTGAGGATCTGTTCCAGTGGAACAGTCACAGCAGCTCTATTCTTCCTCCTCTTCGACGGTGAACAGACATTGTTGCCCTCAGCCTTTTCCCAGAAGCCACTGAAGAGATGACTCCAGACTGAGGCGTGAGGAGGGGGTTTAAATGAATTCAGAGTGAACCCGGAGACCCACCCACAGCTGAGAGGAGGGGGCAGCAGACGAATGCATGGCGCGTTACACAAGAGCAGCCAGACAGGAGCCGTCAGACCGCGGCGTCTGGAGCCGAGCGCAAACAGAAGAAAAGGCACAAAAGACCTGCAGCTCAGGGTGATTCAGCCGCTCGACCCCCACCGTGTGCTGTCTGAGGAGGATCGGGGGTCACCGCGATAGTGAGGAGGCTCTGTTAATGTTGAGCCATCACAGACACGAAGGAATGTCACCAAAAACACCTCCACAAAAACATTAGCATATTAGTATTTGGCCTGTATTACAAAGAATGGCTCATTGTCAGAGCTTTAAATCACACTGAGGAACGAGTAAAGGAGGAAAAGCAGTTTGACCAATGACTGAAAACTGTTGGAGAGTCTTGGATCCAATTAGACTTAGTTACAGATCAGGTTCTAGTCCAACGGGAGCAGGTTCTAACAGATCTTTTTTTGTTTTTTTTTCTGAACTATTTAGGTTTTAGTCAAACTGATACAATCCTATTTTTTTTATAAATATATAATCTGTTTTTTTAGTTGGAATTTATTTTTTTTTTAAAACGCACTCGTCTGAGTAACTGATTCTGTGAGTAAGATTGGAACTATGCTCAAAAAAGACAATAGACTAAATGTTATGATTGAACATTTGAGTAAAGAAAATAATTTAAAATAAACCTTCATGTGAGCCATTTAGCAGATTCCAGAGCAGGTAGACTGTGGCTGGTGCTGAATGGGTCTCGTATGTGTCTGTGTCTAACTGTGGGGACTCTCCAGGGGCCGACTCAGAGCGGTGTCTACAGACTCAGAGAGGAGCCGTCTGAAAACACTCCCCACACAGTCTGAGAACAATACAGTCTCGACTCATAACAGCAGCAGTGATAGCACGTCAGCGTCGGCCATTTCTCTGAGAATCAGCTCAGGGTAATTTTTAACTTTAGATCTGAAAACTGCAAAACAGAATATGCTTTGGCTTTTTATGAATTTCGAAATATTACCCAGATAACAGGTTTTTGTTCAATACAAAGAGGTCTCAGTTGGATTTGAACAGGTCTCAGTTGGATTTGAACAGGTCTCAGTTGGATTTGAACAGGTCTCAGTTGGATTTGAACAGGTCTCAGTTGGATTTGTACAGGTTTTAGTTGGATTTGTACAGGTCTCAGTTGGATTTGTAGATTAGATTCAGATTAGATTAGATTCAACTTTATTGTCATTACACAAGTACAGGTACAAGGCAACGAAATGCAGTTTAGGTCTAACCAGAAGTGCAATAGCAGTAAAGTGCAGGATATATACAATGGTTGCGTACGTGCAGGATATGGAGATGTACAGGATTTACAGGTAATATGTACAATGAATATAAATATACAGATGGTTATTACTATAACAGGTGAGTGTGTGCCATAAATATAATTACAGGTGTCTCTTTTCTATAAACAGCATTTACAGGTGAATATGTACTCTAAATGTAATACATACACACACTCACTCACGCACACACACACACAACCATACACACATACACACACCACCATACACACATACTCACAGGGGAATTAAACCGGGAGAGCTATACACACAGACACTCACATACACACATACACATACGCTCGCATACTCACACACACACTCACACATACTCACACATACACACACTCACTCACATGCACACGTACCCATACATACACTCACACACCCTCACATACACGCACTCACACACAAGCACACACACACACAAACACACACATACACGTGATATACAGATGTCTGTGACTATGAACAGAATTTTACAGGTAGGTGTATACAATTGTATGTTAGCTTAAGGTAAGCAGTAGATTTAAGGTAGTGCAAACAGCGAAATGTAAACAGTTGGTACTGTATGAACAGTGGTAGCAAAGGTGCAGTAGTGCAGGGGATGGTGGGATGGTGGGGGATGAGAGGAGAGTCTGTGAGGGGAGTGGGATGGTGGTGGGGGGGTAGAAGAGTCTATGAGGGTAGTGGGATGGTGGGGGTGAGAGGAGAGTCTGTGAGGGGAGTGGCATGGTGGGGGGTGAGAGAGGAGTCTGTGAGAGGTGTGGGGTCAGCAAGGGTTAGAGTTCAGTAAAGACACAGCTCTGGGGAAGAAACTTTAGTCTGCTGGTTCTTGTCCGGAGGCTCCTGAAACGCCTGCCGGAGGGGAGGAGGGAGAACAGTCTGTGGGCTGGGTGGGAGGAGTCCTTAAGGATGCTGCAAGCTCAACGCAGACAGCGTTTCCTCTGGATGTTTTCGATGGCAGGAAGTGGAGTCCCTGTGATGCGTTGGGCAGTTTTCACCACCCGCTGCAATGCCTTGCGCTCCGCGACAGAGCAGCACCCATACCACACTGTGACACAGTTCGTCAGGATGCTTTCTATCGCGCAGCGGTAGAAGTTCACCAGGATGGCCGAGGAGAGCTGGTTCTTCCTCAGTGTCCTCAGGAAGAAGAGGCGCTGGTGAGCCTTCTTGACCAGGCTGGAGGTGTTGGTTGTCCAGGTCATGTCAGCCGAGATGTGGGTCCCCAGGAACTTGAAGCTGGAGACACGCTCAACGTCCCATTCCATTGATGTGGATGGTGTCGTGTGTGCCTCTAGACTCTTTCCTGAAGTCCACGATGAGCTCCTTCGTTTTGGTGGTGTTGAGGAGCAGGTTATTTTCGTTGCACCATGTGGACAGGTGCTGGATCTCTTCCTGTAGGCAGTCTCATCCTTGTTGCTGATGAGACCAATCACTGTAGTGTCGTCTGCAAACTTGAGATGGCGTTGGATCCAAACACAGGCTTGCAGTCAGAGGTGAAGAGGGAGTAGAGAAATGGGCTTAGCACAGCCCTGTGGTACACCAGTGTTAAGTGTGATGGATGTGGAGCAGGTGGATCCAGATCGGACATTCTGGGGTCTGTTGGTCAGGAAGTCCAGAATCCAGTTGCAGAGTGAGGTATTGATGCCCAAGTCTTCAAGTTTGGCTATTAACTTGGTCGGGATGATAGTGTTGAATGCTGAGCTGAAGTCAACAAACAGCATACGTGCATAAGAGTTCTTATTGTCCAGGTGGGTGAGCACAGAGTGCAGTGCCATAGCAACTGCATCCTCTGTGCTCCTATTGCTGTAAGCAAACTGATGCGGGTCCAATGTGGGTGGTATGGAGTCTTTTAGGTGTTCCAGGATCAGCCAAAGCACTTCATGATGATGGGTGTGAGTGCTACAGGGCGGTAGTCGTTGGGGCACCTTGGACTAGAGTGTTTTGGCACTGGCACAATGGAAGTGCATTTGAAGCATGTTGGTACAGCTGCTTGGGCAAGAGACAGGTTGAAAATGTCTGTAAAAACCCCAGTGAGCTGCTCCGCACATGCCATGAGAACACAACCAGGGATGTTGTCTGGTCCAGCAGCCTTGTGTGTGCTGATCCGGCTCAGTGCCTTGCAGACATCAGTGGATGAGAGTGTGAATGGGGTGGTCAACTGAGGGTTTGAGCTTGGTTGCAGTTTCTCTGTTGTCTCTTTCAAAGCGAGCATAAAAGTCATTTAGCTCATTCAGGAAGTTGACATCGGTGGCTGCAGGGGTGGAGTGGGTGGGTTTGTAGTCACTGATGGCCTGGATGCCCTGCCACATGCGTCGAGGGTCAGAGTTGGAGAAGTGTCCCTCTATCTTCAGCTTGTAGCAGTGCTTGGCCTTTTTGATGCCCCTCTTCAGGTTTGCTCTGGATGTGCTGTAGGCTTGTGCATCTCCTGATCTGAAGGCAGTATTGCGTGTCTTCAACAGGAGTCGCACTTCCTTGTTCATCCATGGCTTCTGATTTGGGTATGTGGTGATCTGTTTCTGGGTTGTAACACTGTCAATGGTGGTATTAATATAATCCAATACAGAGGAGGTGTAGCAGTCAATGTCTGTGTGAGCACCACTGGTGGCTTGGGAAGCAAACATACTCCAGTCTGTGTGTAGAAACTTTTCCTGGAGTGTGAAATCTACCCCCGCAGGCCACACCTTGATGGTCTTCACTGATGGCTTCACACGGTTGATGAGGGGTGTATATTTGGGAGTGAGGAACAGAGATATGTGATCTGATTGTCCCAGGTGGGGGAAGGGTGTCGCCACGTAAGCACCAGCCATGTTTGTGTAGACATGATCTAGGGTTTTGTTACCTCTGGTGTGACAGGAAACATTCTGATGAAATTTGGGTAGCACAGTCTTTAAGTTAGAGTGATTAAAATCACCCGCAACAATAAACGCTGCTTCCGGGTGAATAGTCTGTTGTTTACTGATGGCTGCATAAAGTTCTTTCATAGCAAGCTTGGCATCAGCGTCCGGGGGAATATAAGCTGCAGTTATAATGGTGGAGGTGAACTCCGCGCAGATAGAACGGTCTACATTTAACCATGAGAAACTCTAGGTTAGCTGAACAATGGCTCCAAACAACAGCGGAGTTTGTGCACCAAGCTTTGTTAATATAAATAAACAATCCGCCTCCTTGTCTTACCGGATCCATCTGTTGTTCTGTCCGCGGAGCATGTGATGTCCCGTGAGCTCAATAGCAGAGTCTGGTATTCCACTATTTAACCACGTCTCCGTGAAGATAAGGACGTTACAGTTCAGAAGTCTTTTGCTGTGTGTCATGTTGAGTCGAATCTCATCCATTTTGTTCACTAGCGATCGTACATTGGCGAGGAAGATACTGGGTAAAGAGAGCCGGTGAGGTGTTAGCTTTAGCCTAGCTCTAAGTCCTCCACGTCTACCCCTTCTCTGTTTACGTTCTCGACGCCGCCTGCGAGCACTTCCGCCCGGCCGGGAAGAATGAGCTGCCACGGGCGTCCTAGTGATTTCAGGAGGGAGTCGAAGGTTGTCCATAAAACCGTCGGAAATTGCAAACCAATATCCAAAAGCTCACTCCGGGTGTACGATGTAAAGGCACAACTGTTCTGCACAAACAGACCCGAGATAAGCAAGAGTAATACTGCAAAATTGCAGAAACTGGAGAGAACCCGAGCCTCGCGATGTACTCGCGCCGCCATCTTGGAGAAATTGTACAGGTCTCAGTTGGATTTGTACAGGTTTCAGTTGGATTTGAACAGGTTTTAGTTGGATTTGAACAGGTTTCAGTTGGATTTGTACAGGTCTCAGTTGGATTTGTACGGGTTTCAGTTGGATTTGAACAGGTTTCAGTTGGATTTGAACAGGTTTTAGTTGGATTTGAACATGTTTCAGTTGGATTTGTGCCTTCCGTGTTTAAATAAAGATGGAATAATTAAATTTCTGCTATAATTGACCTGATAAAGTTGCATGTTTAGAAACCCAAGACCTTCTCTTCGAAGACGGCCACAGCTGTTCAAGTGTCGCCTTTACTCAACACTGCTCCAGACAGAAATAAAACAGCAGTGGACACTTTTAGAAACCATGGCCCCGACCCGTGACTCCGTCTAGTTTTTGTTTGATTTCTTTACCTGCAGCGGTCTCCGAAGGCGCAGTTCCCCTTCTGAAAGAACTTGCAGATCATGTTCGCCGGTTTGCTGGTGGCCAAGTCGTGGGAGTAACGGCAGTTTTCTCCTTCTTTGCAAAGACCGTGCATGAAGTATCTGTGACAGAAAAAGAATACATTTAGTTGGATCTGGGCAGGTTTTAGTTGGATTTGAAATAGTTTTATGAAAACATGTTTTTTGTCTGTTTTGAACTGGTTTTAGAAACAAATACCAAAAAATGCCTTTATCTCTAAAAAGACATTTAAACCCATAGAAAACACCTGCTTGTTGTTGATGCAGTTAAAGTCAGTGCAAGGCTATAGCTGCATTAGATGAACTGTACTGAATGCAGGGTATCTGCAGGTTTCTGAGACTTAGATTCAAGACTTTAAGACCTTTTTAATAATCTAAAATTAAATTTAGGACCAATTTCATAGCAATAATGCGAACAACAGGTAATGTCCAGTCCACGCACCTAACGAACCCGCTGCGAACGTGTAATTTGTTAGTTGGTTCCGCTTATTTTGTTCTGCGTGACAAAGAAGTATCGTTACATTATTTAAAAACCTTTGAAACATGTATTTAAGACATTTTAATGCTAATTAAGGCCTTATTTTTACATTTAATACCTTTTAAGACTTTAAGGATCCGCAGATACCCTGTGAATGACACAGTAATTAAATTTCAGTCAATGGGGAGCAGTGAACTCTTCCCTTTGACCCATGCTGTCATACTCACACCTGCTGTTTGTCCACTTAAAGACAACATTTAAAATAATTCTGACAGCGACACACCACATGATGTTAAAATGATGAATCAGGAAAGAGTTGACACACTTGGGGCTCCACTGAGTCACTTGAAGAGGACTGACTAAAGGCTTCTCAAGAGTCCACTCACAGCTAGAATTAAAATGAAAGCAGATGCAGAGTCTGAACAGTCAAAGGTAATACAAGGAATTAATTTGGGTTTACTTCGGCAGACAATGGACCAACAGACGTACAACGACAACACTTCCACTTTTTAAAGAGAAAACAAGAACCGAATCAGTTTCACCAATAACAACACATACATTCAGCACGGTAGATGTCCCTTGCAATAGATGCACGTTATAAACATCTATGGAGTAATAAAACTAGGCCACATTCAATACACAATATTAGATAAACAGATTACATAACATGCATCACACACAAAATAAATAATTTATGAAAAGGCTGATAAGAGCCGAATAAAAGGATACAAGTTAAATACATAAAATTATAAGTAGACAAATGCAAAGATACATTGAAAACATAGACTTTTAACTGTTAATACATTGTTAGATATTGTGAATAAAACGCAGGAAATAGCAAGTGACAACCGGATTTTTCTTATTTAGGCTAAGGTTTACAAGCTAAAGGTGGACGCTGTTCGCTGCTGCGACACAGCTGTCTTTTATTTTAGTGCATTAAAGGAGCCAGCCTTGTCCGTTGTCCGCCGCAGGAGGAACACAACAGTCCGGAGCTAGCCGTTAGCCATTAGCCGCTAACAGCTGAACGGAGCCAAACGCCGCTGTCAGTCGCTCTTGCGCACTTCCCCGCGGTTTTTTCACCAACAAACCCTCGATAAAGCCCCCGCGGTCGACATTAAGACATCGTCGGCCTATGTCTCACCTGCAGGTTACGTGTTTGGTCCAACCTCCCGTCCCCGCTGGAGCCGCCGTAGACGCTGCTGCTGCCTCCGCCATCACTGTTTATGTTGAAGCCCGACCGGAAGTAGCCCACTCGGCCTTTTCCGTCAAACTTCGGCTTAAATCGGAGGCTTCCCGCAAAGGGGCGCCATTGTTCTACCCGAGGCTCTGACACATGCGCAGTAGCTCATTAAGCAGTTTTATGGAACTGCGCCGAAGCGCCTTCACTCCTTGTGTTATAAACGATTGCATTTATTTCTGTAAATTATTTAAACCCTCCGGGTCTTCTTTCTTGAATGAGTTTGGAGTTTTCCTCTCGGACTTAATAACCCACGCTGATAACATCCTTTTAGTTGGTGACTTTAATATTCATCTAAATAAGGAGTGTGATCTTTCAAAGGTGGTTTCTTCATGTAAAGCAACTGCGTGCATCTGGATATCCTGCCAGCAAAACAGCTTAATAATAATACAGGTTATAATACAGCAGGCCTATAACTGTGTGTGGTGTTTGCAGGTTTGCTGCTGAGACTCATGGTTGTCAGTGTGGCTTAAGCAGCTCTCATCATGTGTGTTGGTGCAGTTCTGGTCTGCACCAGGACTAAAGGTAGGACTGGTCCCAGAGTCACATGAAACAAAGCCAGTGGACTGTGGAGCTAAAGACTGTGTGCTTTGTTTCAGGCCCAGAGCTCAGAGGAAGCAGCGCACTGTGAGTAAAAACACACTTCATCACTAATCTACAAACAAGATTGTCACAAAGAGCAAGAAGTCATCCTACAGTTTGGGTTCAAGTTTGTGAAAGCCCAGGTGTGTTTGTGTCACAGGTGGACACTAAAGGTTTCACAGTGGAGTATGAAAACGTCAGAGAGCCTTGTGTTTCTTTAAGATTTCTCACTGAGCTTGTTTTCTGAGACTCACCTCAGACTCTTTGTTCTAAAGCCCATCAGTGAGTTTGGTCTGAGCAGCTCCAGAACACAAACGAGTCCTGCACATCACTGTCAGACTGGACGCTGTTGTCTGCTCCCATCTTTCTGTGTCTTCAACAAACACTTCAGTCAATCACCAGACCATTACTTGTCTTTTCCAAAAGGTTTTATTCTTTTTTTGGTTTTCAAACAAAGAACAAAAAGCAGGTATGTTCCAGAAAATAATGCAGGTGACAAATTCAAATGATGAACAAAAGCACACAGCCACAAACTCAAGATAATGTTTCTTCAACTGGACGTTAATATAAAATAAAACTGTAACAGAAACTTTAACTGTGTACAACTTGTAGAGAATAGAATCCTAAATGTATTTCTGACATAATACTTTTATTATTTACAGACAGTTGTGTCTCTCAAAGAAAAACACCTCAACAGTGGAATTATGATACAATAACAGAAATAGATGTAACATTATTTAATAAGTAGGATTAGAGTTAACATTTAAAAAGAAACTTGTAAAAAATGTTAAAAAAAACATCCTTTTACACAGTTTTGCAAAAACTAATAAAACAGTCTAATAATATTTATCATAAAAATATTAAAAAAGATCAATCATGCAAAAGCCTTTAAACCAGTTCTAAACCAGGACCAAACCAGGTCTAAACCAGGTCTAAATCAGTTCTAAACCAGGTCTAAGCAGGACTTGATGTGAGATGCTGCAGTCTTCAGTCTGAGACACTTTTGATGGAATCACTGTCGTTCCCTCTGCATTTGTCTCCGCCCCCTGGCCTGAAAAAAACATGACACAAACATCTTCTGTTACTAAACCAGGACTAAACCAGGACTAAACCAGGTCTAAACCAGGTCTAAACCAGGACTAAACCAGGTCTAAACCAGGACTAAACCAGGACTAAACCAGGTCTAAACCAGGACTAAACCAGGTCTAAACCAGGTCTAAACCAGGACTAAACCAGGACTAAACCAGGACTAAACCAGGACTAAACCAGGTCTAAACCAGGACTAAACCAGAACTAAAACAGGACTAAACCAGGACTTAAACAGGACTAAAACAGGACTAAACCAGGACTAAAACAGGACTAACCCAGGTCTAAACCAGGACTAAACCAGGTCTAAACCAGGACTAAACCAGGTCTAAACCAGGACTAAACCAGGACTAAACCAGGACTAAACCAGGACTAGACCAGGTCTAAACCAGGACTAAACCAGGACTAAACCAGGACTAAACCAGGTCTAAACCAGGACTAAACCAGAACTAAAACAGGACTAAACCAGGACTAAAACAGGACTAAACCAGGTCTAAACCAGGACTAAAACAGGACTAACCCAGGTCTAAACCAGGACTAAACCAGGTCTAAACCAGGACTAAACCAGAACTAAACCAGGACTAACCCAGGTCTAAACCAGGTCTAAACCAGGACTAAACCAGGTCTAAATCATGACTAAACCAGGACTAAACCAGGACTAAACCGGGACTAAACCAGGACTAAACCAGGTCTAAACCAGGACTAAACCAGGACTAAACCAGGTCTAAACCAGGACTAAACCAGGACTAACCCAGGTCTAAACCAGGTCTAAACCAGGACTAAACCAGGTCTAAATCATGACTAAACCAGGACTAAACCAGGACTAAACCGGGACTAAACCAGGACTAAACCAGGTCTAAACCAGGACTAAACCAGGACTAAACCAGGTCTAAACCAGGACTAAACCAGGTCTAAACCAGGACTAAACCAGTTCTAAACCAGGTTTAAACCAGGTCTAAACCAGGACTAAACCAGGTCTAAACCAGGTCTAAACCAGGACTAAACCAGTTCTAAACCAGTTCTAAACCAGGTCTAAACCAGGTCTAAACCAGGTTTAAACCAGGTCTAAACCAGGACTAAACCAGTTCTAAACCAGGTCTAAACCAGGTTTAAACCAGGTCTAAACCAGGACTAAACCAGGTCTAAACCAGGACTAAACCAGGTCTAAACCAGGACTAAACCAGTTCTAAACCAGGTCTAAACCAGGTTTAAACCAGGTCTAAACCAGGACTAAACCAGGTCTAAACCAGGTCTAAACCAGGACTAAACCAGGTCTAAACCAGGACTAAACCAGGACTAAACCAGGTCTAAACCAGGACTAAACCAGGTCTAAACCAGTTCTAAACCAGGTCTAAACCAGGTCTAAACCAGGACTAAACCAGGACTAAACCAGGTCTAAACCAGGACTAAACCATGTCTAAACCATGTCTAAACCAGGACTAAACCAGGACTAAACCAGGTCTAAACCAGTTCTAAACCAGTTCTAAACCAGGACTAAACCAGGTCTAAAGCAGGTCTAAACCAGGACTAAACCAGGACTAAACCAGGTCTAAACCAGGTCAAAACCAGGTCTAAGCAGGACCTGATGTGAGATGCTGCAGTCTTCAGTCTGAGACACTTTTGATGGAATCACTGTCGTTCCCTCTGCATTTGTCTCCGCCCCCTGGCCTGAAAAAAACATGACACAAACATCTTCTGTTACTAAACCAGGACTAAACCAGGACTAAACCAGGACTAGACCAGGTCTAAACCAGGACTAAACCAGGTCTAAACCAGGTCTAAACCAGGACTAAACCAGGTCTAAATCATGACTAAACCAGGACTAAACCAGGACTAAACCGGGACTAAACCAGGACTAAACCAGGTCTAAACCAGGACTAAACCAGGACTAAACCAGGTCTAAACCAGGACTAAACCAGGTCTAAACCAGGACTAAACCAGTTCTAAACCAGGTTTAAACCAGGTCTAAACCAGGACTAAACCAGGTCTAAACCAGGTCTAAACCAGGACTAAACCAGTTCTAAACCAGTTCTAAACCAGGTCTAAACCAGGTCTAAACCAGGTTTAAACCAGGTCTAAACCAGGACTAAACCAGTTCTAAACCAGGTCTAAACCAGGTTTAAACCAGGTCTAAACCAGGACTAAACCAGGTCTAAACCAGGACTAAACCAGGTCTAAACCAGGACTAAACCAGTTCTAAACCAGGTCTAAACCAGGTTTAAACCAGGTCTAAACCAGGACTAAACCAGGTCTAAACCAGGTCTAAACCAGGACTAAACCAGGTCTAAACCAGGACTAAACCAGGACTAAACCAGGTCTAAACCAGGACTAAACCAGGTCTAAACCAGTTCTAAACCAGGTCTAAACCAGGTCTAAACCAGGACTAAACCAGGACTAAACCAGGTCTAAACCAGGAATGTCTAAACCATGTCTAAACCAGGACTAAACCAGGACTAAACCAGGTCTAAACCAGTTCTAAACCAGTTCTAAACCAGGACTAAACCAGGTCTAAAGCAGGTCTAAACCAGGACTAAACCAGGACTAAACCAGGTCTAAACCAGGTCAAAACCAGGTCTAAGCAGGACCTGATGTGAGATGCTGCAGTCTTCAGTCTGAGACACTTTTGATGGAATCACTGTCGTTCCCTCTGCATTTGTCTCCGCCCCCTGGCCTGAAAGAAACATGACACAAACATCTTCTGTTACTAAACCAGGACTAAACCAGGACTAAACCAGGACTAGACCAGGTCTAAACCAGGACTAAACCAGGACTAAACCAGGACTAAACCAGGTCTAAACCAGGACTAAACCAGAACTAAAACAGGACTAAACCAGGACTAAAACAGGACTAAACCAGGACTAAACCAGGACTAAAACAGGACTAACCCAGGTCTAAACCAGGACTAAACCAGGTCTAAACCAGGACTAAACCAGGTCTAAACCAGGACTAAACCAGGACTAAAACAGGACTAACCCAGGACTAAACCAGGACTAAACCAGGTCTAAACCAGGACTAAACCAGGTCTAAACCAGGACTAAACCAGGTCTAAACCAGGTCTAAACCAGGTCTAAACCAGGACTAAACCAGGACTAAACCAGGACTAAACCAGGTCTAAACCAGGTTTAAACCAGGTCTAAACCAGGACTAAACCAGGTCTAAACCAGGTCTAAACCAGGACTAAACCAGTTCTAAACCAGGTCTAAACCAGGTTTAAACCAGGTCTAAACCAGGACTAAACCAGGTCTAAACCAGGACTAAACCAGGTCTAAACCAGGACTAAACCAGTTCTAAACCAGGTCTAAACCAGGTTTAAACCAGGTCTAAACCAGGACTAAACCAGGTCTAAACCAGGTTTAAACCAGGTCTAAACCAGGACTAAACCAGGTCTAAACCAGGTTTAAACCAGGTCTAAACCAGGACTAAACCAGGTCTAAACCAGGACTAAACCAGGACTAAACCAGGTCTAAACCAGGACTAAACCAGGTCTAAACCAGTTCTAAACCAGGTCTAAACCAGGACTAAACCAGGACTAAACCAGGTCTAAACCAGGACTAAACCATGTCTAAACCATGTCTAAACCAGGACTAAACCAGGACTAAACCAGGTCTAAACCAGTTCTAAACCAGTTCTAAACCAGGACTAAACCAGGACTAAACCAGGTCTAAACCAGGTCTAAACCAGGACTAAACCAGGACTAAACCAGGTCTAAAGCAGGTCTAAACCAGGACTAAACAGGTTTAAAGAGGACCAAAGCAGGTCTAAACCAGGACTAAACCAGGTCTAAATCAGGTCTAAACCAGGACTAAACCAGAACTAAACCAGGTCTAAAGCAGGTCTAAAGCAGGTCTAAACCAGGACCAAAGCAGGTCTAAACCAGGACTAAACCAGGTCTAAACCTGTTTACATCAGTTTCTAGGCAGTGCTTGTGGAGTCCCTCAAGGATCAGTATTGGGTCCTAAGTTATTTAATCTTTATATAAATTAAATGATGATTATAACACACTTAAAATAATAAATATAGTAAAGGATGAATTAATAAAAATAAAATGGATATTATTAAATTATCCCTGATTTTAAATATAATAAAGTAAAGATGTTTGGTAATTATAAAGAAAACTCAGAAGTATTAATAATTATAGATGGTGTTGCAATAGAAAAGTGTCAGAATAAACTATTGACAGTAAATTAATCTGGAAACCACATCAGACACAAAGTAAAGTATCCAAGAGTATCTCAATAATTAATAAAGCTAATTATGTCCTGGATTATAGTATTAACTGTGGTTTAAACTGTTATTAGTGACTTTACCACCTGAGCCTCAGAGTGAGACGCTGTGTTGTGTTGATGCACAGAGTGTTGATGGTGATGGTCTGAAAGTGGTGGCACTGGGGTTTGTTTGTGCTTTGTTTTGTGAATGTAGTTTGTTATAATAGTTCTGTCTTTTCTCTTTTGTGTTGTTTTGTTGTATTTAACTTTAATTTAAATATAAAGGGGTAGGCCAAAAAATAACTCCACACTACAGCCTACACACTTTGGTCTGTGTCTTTTAGTTGATAAGATCTTGAATAAACTAATTTAAATTGTATTTTTTTAAGTGACCAAAATTAACTAAACTAAACCAAAACGTTATGATTGATAATATGTGGAAAATAAGGACAGCTTTGCAGAAAAAGACAAAGTGCAGCAGCGGATGTAGCTTAAAATGGGTTTTATAATTGAAACAATGACAGTTTTAGCTTTTAAATGGTGTATAACAGTGATCAGTGATAGGGTCATGAGCAGGGCGACCTTTCAGATGATTGCGTGTGTACAGTCTATAACACAGCAATATGTTTATTTTGTCTTTTTTATCAGAGGCTTTTACTCACAATTATGAACAACCCCTCCTTGAACCGCAACCTTATCGTGGTGGAGGGGTTTGGGTGGCAGTCGAAGGTGGAGGCCTGAGAGGTTGAGAGATACTGACTAGAGATAGTCAAGCTCACCTCCACGCACAGCTTGGGCTCTGGAACCCAAATCTCTCTCCACTACTCTGGAGTTGCCTGCGGTGAGAGGCGGCGGGCTGGGGTGGGCTTGCTCATTGCCCCCCGGCTCAGCCATGTGTTGGAGTTTAATCCGTGAACAGAGGGTCGCTTCCCTGCGCCTTCGGGTTGGGGATAGGTCTCTCACTGTTGTTTGTGTTTACGAGCCAAATGGCAGTGCAGAGTACCTGGCCTTCTTGGAGTCTCTGGGAGGGGTGCTGGAAAGTGCTCTGACCGGGACTCCGTCGTTCTACTGGGGACTTCAACGCTCACGTGGGCAGCGACAGTGACACCTGGAGGGGCGTGATTGGGAGGAACGGCCCCCGGATCTGAACCCGAGCGGTGGAGCTTCTGGAGAAGGCATTCGACTGTGTCCCTCGTGGCGCCCTGTGGGGGGTGCTCTGGGAGTATGGGGTCCGGGGCCTTTTGCTAAGGGCTGTCCGGTCCCTGTACGACCGGAGCAGGAGCTTGGTTCGCATTGCCGGCAGTAAGTCAGACCTGTTCTCAGTGCATGTTGGACTCCGGCAGGGCTGCCCTTTGTCACCGGTCCTGTTCATTATTTTTATGGACAGGATTTCTAGGCGCAGCCAGGAGCCGGAGGGAGTCTCTGCTTTTTGCAGATGATGTTGTCCTGTTGGCTCCATCAAGCCAGGACCTTCAGTGTGCACTGGGACGGTTGGCAGCCGAGTGTGAAGCGGCTGGGATGAGGATCAGCACCTCCAAGTCTGAGACCATGGTTCTCAGTCAGAAAAGGCTGGCTTGTCCCCTTCAGGTTTGTGGAGAGATCCTGCCTCAAGTGGAGGAGTTCAAGTATCTTGGGGTCATGTTCACGAGTGAGGGAAGGAGGGAACGTGAGATTGACAGACGAATCGGTGCAGCTTCTGCAGTGATGAAGAAGTGTCGTGGTGAAGAAGGAGCTGAGCTGTAAGGCAAAGGTCTCGATTTACCGGTCAATCTACGTTCCGTCATGAGCTTTGGGTCATGACCGAAAGAACAAGATCCCGGATGCCTGTTTCGGATGCCTCCTGGACGCCTCCCTAGGGAGGTGTTCCGGGCATGTCCCACCGGGAGGAGACCCCGGGGAAGACCTAGGACACGCTGGAGGGACTATGTCTCTCGGCTGGCCCTTGGAACGCCTCGGTTTCCCCCCGGAAGTGCTGGAGGAAGTGTCTGGGGAGTGGGAAGTCTGGGCGTCTCTGCTTAGACTGCTGCCCCCGCGACCCGGCCCCGGATAAGCGGTAGAAGATGGATGGATGGATGGTTATGAACAATGACTGATTTAGAGTCAGTTTTATGGCCAGGGCTCATAAACTATATGAGATTATATATAGTCTATATTATAAAAACTTGTATATGTTTTATAATGTCTAGTCCTAATATTATTATCTTTTATACATCTGTGCCCCGACAGGTGTGTGTCCTGATTCTTAGAGGTCACCTATAATCTTAGCACAACCCCTTTCTTTGGAGCAACAAGGGGCAGGTATGAGTTAGAGATTTGGGCCTAAACCAGGTCTAACTGGACTGAACACAGGTGAGAGCGGTACCTTACAGTAGAACGGACCGAACACAGGCGAGAACGGTACCTTACAGTAGAACGGACCGAACACAGGCGAGAGCGGTACCTTACAGTGGACCGGACCGAACACAGGCGAGAGCGGTACCTTACAGTGGAACGGACCGAACACAGGCGAGGGCGGTACCTTACAGTAGACCGGACCGAACACAGGCGGGGGCGGTACCTTACAGTAGGCCGGACCGAACACAGGCGGGGGCGGTACCTTACAGTAGACCGGACCGAACACAGGTGAGAACGGTACCTTTACGGTAGAACGGACCGAACACAGGTGAGAACGGTACCTTACAGTAGAAGTAGAGGGCAGGGATGTATATGAGCTTCAACAGGAGGATGACGAGGACCCTTATGATCAGTTTTGAGTCAGAGGCTGAAACACATCAACACCATCACATGTATAAATGGAAAATGTTTTTGTTGCTACAGTGGCTTGTATCTTTTTAGGACAGGGTTTATAGACCTTTATTAAAACATAAATGTGTGTCTGGGTGGATAAGACACGGGTTTGTAGAGAGTTACCTCCGAGAGTGAGATAGAGGGTCTGGCTCTGAGACGAGAAGTTGTGGGAGAAAACATGGAGATGATAAACACAGGTGTAGCCTCCTCTGTGGGCGGAGCCAGCGTCAGAGAACAGGAAGTGGGCAGAGTGATTGACAGCTGGCAGGGTGTGGTTCTGAGCTGGGTCCACAGTGGGAGAGATGAGCTGTAAGGAGCCTCCTGGGAACTGAGGCTGGACAGAGCATGTGACGCTGAAGTCTGAGCCCAGCAGCACCCGGAGCCCCTGAGGCTGGGCCTCGGAGACCCCGTCAGCAGAGACAGACAGGGAGATGTTCGGAGGAGTCAGTAAATCTGTGAAGAGACAAGAACCAGGGCTAAACCAGGTCTAAACCAGGCCTAAACCAGTGGCCTTCTATGAGCCCTGACCTCGTCTGATTGCAGTGATAGCCTCAAAAGGTTGTTCAACAAAATATTAAGTTAGGGGTACCAACAATTTTGTCCAGGCCTGTTCCATGAGTTTATTTTTTTAAATAATTCTGTTGAAGCATGTTTGAAAAGCAATGTCTGAATTTCATTGGATAACATTCATAGAATTTTTATTTATTATTACTTTTGTCAGAATAAAGTTTTTTCTGTGACCATTGTGAGTTTTTCTTTCATTGACCGAAGGGTACCAACATTTTTGTCTACGTGTGTATATGCCTATTTTTAAACCTTTATTTCATCTTTATTTAACTTTTATTTAACCTTCATTTAACCAGGAAGGTCCCATTGAGATTACAAACCTATTTTTAAAGGGACACAGCAAAGCAACAGTGTGTGATATATTTGCTCTAAACATTGTGTAAATGCTGATAATATGTTCAAAGACAGATGTAATGTGAGTCTAAAGCCTGTGACAGTGTTATTCCACACATGTCACAGCTGAGGACAACTGCACTTCAGTTTTTCATCTCAGTCTAAATTTAGTTAGTTTAAGTTTAATGTCCCAGTTTTGTCCAGAGAGGCCAGATGGTTTGAGAGAGGGGTGAAGGAAGACATTTGTGTGAAAATGGAAAGCCCTCTTTGAACAGAGGAGGTGGCCTCAGATTCACGTTGCCTAGTATTTATAACAGTGTTCTAAAACCAGAGATAAAGCTCAGCTCTCTTACAGTTTATCTCAGAATTTACAAAGTTTATTGGAATTAGAGACAAAACGTCTTCACCTTGAAACTAAGTCCAGATGCTTTTACTGTGACCTTTTTTTTGTCTTTTTTATATATTCAGACAGTTTTTTCATGACTAAATTCAAATGGAACAAAAGTGTGCCAAAATAGATATTTTCAAAATCGTGCCTGATCTGTCTGCACTAAAACCTTTGTAGTTTTATTCTGCTTCACATTATCAGTTTCAAACTTTGCAGAGATAATTTTCACATGCTGTATTTACCAGTTATTAAGTAAAAGAGCTTCATCAGCAGCATTCCAAAGAGTTAGTCATCATAAAATTGTGTTTTTTTTTTAGGCAAAACTAAAAAATATTTTTAGGCTAACGCTAAACTCTTAACTTCAGTTTGTTCTGGTTTTATTTGTTGAATAAAAGAGAAGCAGGAGAGGTCCCTCTGCTGCTGTTGGAGGAGAGTGGCTCTGAGACAGGGACAAAAAAAGAAAATGAGGGAGTGGAGCTTTAAGTTTCACTGAAGATGTACCTCAATAAAAACCAACCAGGTTCAGACTGGTTCCTGTGTTTCATATTTAGTTCTTTCTTAGATCTGCTTTTGCTGGAGCTTGTTTCTGAGACACTTTCTTTGGAAACAATACGTTTATAACTTTTCAGCTCAGTTTACTACAATATAATGTTTCACAAAATAAAAATATCAAAATAAATTGTATTCTCTGAATCTGAATTTCTCACAAAGACAAATAATGACCTGAGAAATGTACCTGAAATAATTTGATGCAGCTGTAATTTAAATAAGTAATAAAATAATTTAATTCAATAAACAGCTTTTTTTACCTGAACACACCACTTCCAGACCATCTGTGGAACTGATGTCTGTTTCCATTACACAGTCTCTCAGAGACGCCTGCTTTACACAGTCATCACTGACCATCCACACAGGTCTCTCTGGATAACCATATCTTATTTTTACAGAAACAGCTGAACCACAGTCCAGGTCTCGACACACAGCAGCTGTAGACTTCAGGTCCCAGACTCTAGAGACAAACACTGGTCTCCACTCTCCTCTGTGTCTCAGCTCCACAGTCCCAGCACAGCCACTGGACTGTCCCACCAACCTGACTGGATCTGAACAGAGACAAGAACAAGTTATTGGAGCAATTATTTATAAATAAAAAAAATAATATTCAATCAAATCTCTCAATTTTATTTCATTTATATATCTATACACACACATATACATAAAAAAAAACTTTGTCCTTCACCCTCCGTGGGTGGTCTCTTCCTTCGAGCTCGGGTCCTCTACCAGAGGCCTGGGAGCTTGAGGGTTCTGCGCAGTATCTTTGCTGTTCCTAGTACTGCACTTTTCTGGACCGAGATGTCTGGTGTTCTTCCAGGGATCTGCTGTAGCCACTCTTCCAGTTTGGGGGTTACTGCCCCGAGTGCTCCGATGACCACAGGCACCACTGTTGCCTTCACCTTCCAAGCCTTTTCCAGCTCTTCTCTGAGCCCTTGGTATTTCTCTAGTTTCTCATGTTCCTTTTTCCTGATGTTGCAATCACTTGGTATTGCAACGTCAACCACAACGGCCTTCCTCTGCTGTTTGTCCACCACCACAATGTCTGGTTGGTTCGGCATTACCATTCTGTCAGTCTGAATCTGGAAGTCCCACAGGATCTTGGCTCGGTCATTCTCTACCACCTTTGGAGTTGTTTTCCACTTTGACCTCGGGGTTTCCAGTCCATACTCACACAGATGTTCCTGTACACTATGCCAGCCACTTGGTTATGGCGCTCCATGTATGCTTTCCCTGCCAGCATCTTACACCCTGCAGTTAAGTGTTTTTTATTTTTATTTTACCTTTATTTAACCAGGAGGTCCCATTGAGATTCAGAATCTCTTTTACAAGAGAGACCTGGCCAAGGTAGCAGCCAAATCACAACAAATACATAAACACCAAAATTACATTTTCACAATAAAAGAAAATAATATATAAAACAAAATGAGACTCTTAAGAAAAACAAGAACATATCTCCATCACAACACAGTATTTTTAAAATCATTTATGGACAGAAGGGTTTCTAGCTTTAGCTCTTTTTGTAAATTATTCCACCCCCAAGGTGCTAAGTAAGAAAAGGCAGTTTTTCCTAATTCGGTTGTAACTCTTGGCACATTAAAAGCAACCACTTTGAAGAGCGTAGCTGATAGGTACCAGAGCAAACAGAGAGGAGGTTACAAAGATACAGTGGAAGTTTGCCAAGTATAGCTTTATAAATAAAGATATACCAGTGCTGTTGTCTGCGAATTTTAAGTGATGTCCAACCAACTAAATCATAAAGAATGCAGTGATGGGTAAGGGACTTTGTATTTGTTATGAATCGTAGTGATGCATGATAAACTGAATCTACATGACGCAGGATGGAAAATGCAGCATGCATATACAATATCTCCATAGTCAATTACAGGCAGAAAAGTTGCTTCCACAAGTTTCTTTCTAGCACTAAAAGTAAAGCAAGATTTGTTTCTGTAATAAAAGCCGAGTTTGACTTTGAGTTTCTTAACTAAAGCTGTAATATGTGCATTAAAGGAAAGTTTAGCATCTATCCATATTCCCAAGTACTTGTATGAAGACACTCTCTCAATTGATTTTCCATCTAATGACAAATGCCACAATTGTCGAGTAGCTGTGCTCGAGCTTTTGAGAAGACCATAAACTTTTGTTTTCGTGTATTTAAAACCAATTTTAAACTCAATAATGTGTGTTGCAATGCCTGAAATGCAGCCTGAAGTTCCTGCACTGCTACTGAAATGGTGGAAGCCTGGGTATAAACCACTGTATCATCAGCGTATAAATGTAATTTAGCTTGAACATCTCTATCCAAATCATTTATAAAAATTGAAAACAGAATGGGTCCTAAGATTGAACCTTGAGGGACACCTTTAGTTGTGTCAAGAAAATCAGATTTATAACCCTCAGCATAAACACATTGAGTACGATCTACCAAATAATGCAACAGCCTTCTCACTTAAACCAACTGAACGTAATTTGGTCAATAACAATCCATGATCAACCGAATCAAATGCCTTAGAAAGATCAACAAATAATGCAGCAGAATGTTGCGTCTTATCTAAGGCCCCAATAATGTCATTTGTCACTAATGTAGCAGCAATGATAGTGCTATGGCCACTTCTGAACCCTGACTGAAAATTATTTAAAATATTTTTGTCAGTCAAATACTGTTTTAACTGTACATTCACAAATGATTCCAAGATCTTTGATAGCACAGAAAGTTTTGATATTGGACGGTAATTATTCAATAATAATTCAATTCTGATGGGTCTCCACCTTTATGTAAAGGGAGAACATAGGCTGCTTTCCAACTTTTAGGAATGGAATTAGAAAGAAGACTCAAATTAAAAATATGCGCTATGGGCTCAGCAATAATATCAGCTGCCAGTTTTAACAAAAACGGATCCAGATTATCTGTACCTGCTGACTTTTTGTGATCAATGTCTCTAAGGGCTTTATGAACTTCTGAAACAGAAATTGGTTTAAAATTAAACAATTCCCGATTTACATTTTCAGATGTTAACATGGCTGGACATGGGACAGATTTATTTACCGCTTTGATTAAATATGAATCCAGCCTGAATAAAGTGTTTATTAAACTGATTGACTATGACTGCTTTATCTTTTATTTCTTCTGAATCAATAAGAATCTGATCAGGAGGTTTGAGGTCACACATGCAACCGACAAAGATTTAATTGATTTCCAAAACTTTAAAGGATTGTTTAAATTTTCTGTGGTTGACTTCAAAAATACTCAGATTTGGACTTTCTAATCATCAAAGTACACTTATTTCTTACAGTTCTAAATGCAGTCCAATCAGCAGAAAAATCTGAGAATCTGGCTTTTGCCCACATTTTATTTCTCAAACAGATCAGCTCTGATAGGCTGTCTGAAAACCAATGATTGTTCTTACCACTAATCCTAAACTTTTTGATTGGCACATGTTTATTTACAATGAAAATAAAATGTGAATGAAAAAAATCCCATGCCATTTCAACATCTGAAAACAAAGACACCCTGCTGAGTTCACTATGATACAAATCATGCAGAAAAGCCTGTTGTTCAAAACTTTTAAAATGTCTTTTTAGGATCATGCGTGGTTTTACCTTAGGGATTTTTGTATTTCTTACACAAGCAACTGCACAATGGTCACTGACGTCATTACAAAATACGGCAGTTGAGGTATATTTATGAGAGGAGTTTGTTACGATTAGATCTAGGAGAGTAGATTTTATTTCTGCTTTGGGATTTATTCTTGTTGGTTCATTAATAAGTTGCACTAAATGTAAATCATTACATAGGTCCTTAAAACAATCAGAGTTCCCAGACAGCCAGTCCCAATTCATATCACCCATAAGAATGAATTCCGAGTTGTTAATTTTATGTAATATTTCGGATATAGATTGGAAAGCATCCTTTAAAGCAGATGGAGGTCTATAGCACCCAACCACAGTAATATCAGTGCCTTTTGATATATTCACTTTCACGGTCAGGATTTCAAACTGTTTAGCTTTAGTTAGTGACAGGGTTACAGAGCTTCTAAACTTGGATTTCACATATACGGCAACCCCACCTCCTTTGCCAACCCGATCAGTTCTATAAACTTTAAAACCTTCGATATAAATAAGTTCATCAGATACAGATTTTTTAAGCCAGGTTTCAGAAATAACAATGATATCAGCATTGGTTGTATTAGCCCAGATCCTAATCATATCCATTTTAGGGACAAGGCTTCTAACGTTTAAATGTATAAAACCAAGGCCATGTCTGCTTTTAAAATCTGAAGGAGTGGCTAAAGATTGCAAAGTATTAAGAAGACCAAGAACAGGACCAGGATTGGGCTGAACATTACCAGATAACATCAATAAAAGCATAATCAAACAACGTAGTTTTTGTTTAGCTGGGTAATATTTATCATTACCACTGTCCTCTATGAACTCAAAAAAAGAGTAATCTGAGACAGTAAAATGATCATTTAACAACAGTAAGTTCTGGAGATACAGAATGTTATTAATTTGTGAACAATTTTTGGGTTACACAGATTAATTTTCTGGCAGTACATCTCATAATGACTTGTAGATGAAATTGAGAAATGACTGTAATTTAACTGTAGCAGTGTACCACATATCATTTTAGGCATATTAAATTCATCTAGTATAGGGCTGGACTGTAAAAGTATGAAAAATATAAACAAATACATGATGTCAAATTACCAGGTTTAGTTGAAGACAGCTTTAACAAGGATGAACAGTAGCTTGAAGTCAAAAGTCAGGACTATAGGATGGAGGCTAGCAGGGAGGCTTCTAGATGAATAGCTAGCAGCAAGGCTAATAGTAGCAGGTTAGAAGTAGGGCTTTCAGTAACAAACAGCAGGGCATCAGTAACAGTAGCAGCAGGGCATCCAGTTGATGGCTAGCTAGTGGGGCCAGCAACAAGGCATCCAGGTGGTAGCTACCAGCAACAGCTAGCAACAGGGCTAGCAACAGGGCATCCGGGTAATGGCTAGCAGCAACAGGCTAGCAACAGGACATCCAGGTGATGGCTAGCAGGAAAAGCCACCAGCAGCAGGCTATGAAGCAAGGCTACCAACAGCACGCTAGCAGCAGAGCTACCAATAGCAGGGTAGCAGCAGGACATCCAGAAAGCGGCAAGCAAGCAAGCAAGCAGGCAGTGTTGGATTGTCTCAGGGGCCTGTTTGCACAGCCTACACCTTGGGTCTTGTCTGGTGTGGTAGATTTGGGCCTCTATTGCTCTGGTGTTCAGGGCCTGCTCCTGTGCAGCCATGATGAGTGCCTCTGTGTTGTCCCTCAGTCCGGCCCGTTCTAGCCATTGGTAGGATTTCTTGATATCAGCCACTTCAGTTATGTTCCGGTGGTACATCCCATGTAGGAGTTTGTCCTCCCATGATGGTCCCTTCTCCAGCTCCTCTTCCTCTGTTCCCCATTGCCTGAGACAAGGAAGGAAGGTAGGAAGCTCCAGGTACTGGTACTTCATTGGAAGAAGGCCTGTCCTTATCCTGGGGGACTCCAATATCAATCAAATCCCCCCTCACCATCACAGAAATATCCAGTTAGACAGTTACCCAGGAGCCAATATTTATCACTTTCACAAACTTATGGAAAAATCACAAATCAATACATCCACCAAAATCCTCATTCTGGCCATAGGCCTAAACAATAGGGAACAGGACCCCCAGCAAACATCTGTCAAACAAATGAGTTCACTGTACAAACAAGCAAAGTTGACCTTCCCTTATGCAGACACTTTCCTAAAATATTATTATTATTTTTTTTTTTTTATTTATTTAAAAGGGACAGTGCATATTAATGAACATAAAATGTAAATATGCCAGAATTAGCACAGTGGCTACTTTCCATCTGTAGTCCCTGGCAGGTCAGGACAATTTCTCCCTCAACCTCCCTCAAAAACAAAAGGAAAACCTTATTCAGCTTAATAAATACATTGCCACCCACTTTCCCTCTCTAGTAGAAATCCCTCAAGACACCTTCATTACAGTTGCAGATAATATCCACTGGACACCTACCACCACGAGCGCTATATTCAGTAACTGGCTCCGTCAACTAAATTTAATCTAGATTACTATTCCAACCCGGGTTCCCCCAAATACAACTCCCCATTTATTACCCAGTCCTTTTCTCCCACTTGACAAACCCCAGTGGATCTGGGGTGGAGCTCGGCCTCCAACATCTTAAACTTATCCACCCTCTTCACGCCAACTACTGCACAAGTTAGCTGCTGGAGAGAGGCCTTACTTTTATACCACATCCCACAAAACCTAACCGGGAGGAGCTTCAAAAGGACTTCCACTACTATCACCGTCGCCTCAAAATATCCTCTTATTTCCACAATAGAACCTCCTCAAGTAGCCGACCCTTCACCCATCCATCTTTGTGGGAACCAGCTATTTCTCAAATAAACATATCCATCCAACGTTATATCAGCAGCAACCTCCGTACTCTTTGCACTTTCCAACCCACTCCAGATATTAAAGATAACCTCGCCCCTCAGGAACGTTCAGCTCTCCGTCAACTCATTCATAACCCCAACATCATTATCAAACCTGCAGACAAAAGGTTCCAAAATAGTAATTCTGGACCAACAACAATACCTCTTGGAAGTAAATCGTCAGCTCAATTACCCCCAGCACTACCGTCCCCTGGCCAACAGCATAAAATATATCACCCAGACGCAACTTCGATCCATAATACAATCTCTTTATGACAAGAAAGTCATAACAAATAAACAGCTACACTTTCTCTACGGTCCAGATCAGCCCCGCACTCGTATCTTCTATCTCCTTCCTAAAATCCACAAAGATCCTCATACCTGGACTATTCCTTTGAGGTTCCTCCCCGCCCAATAGTCTCGGATTGCAACAGTGCCACTTACAATATAGCTCAATACCTCAACTCCTTCCTTAATCCACTCTCCAACAGGCACCCCAGCTACATTAAAGACACCTATCACTTCCTGGAAACCATCAGGCCCATGGCTGTCCACAACCACACTTACCTTTTCACAATTTACATAGATTCTCTTTATACGAATATCATAACCAACTTGGGCATCTCTGCCGTTCAAAAAACCTTCAGTAGATATCCAGACCCTAATAGACCGGACTCAGAAATCATTCAGCTTTTTAAACTCTGTTTAGACAACAATGACTTTAGTTTCAATAATAAACATTATCTCCAGATAAGTGGAACAGCCATGGGTCAAAGGTTAGCCCCCGCCTACGCCAACATCTACATGAGCGAGTGGGAACGGGAGGCCCTTACAAAATGCCCCCTCCAACCCCTGTTTTTTCTCCGTTATCTGGATGACATCATTGGAGCCTGGCCACACCCTCTGCACACTTTCCAACAATTTATAGACATCTTGAATAATCACCACCCATCCATCAAACTCAAATACACCATACATCCACAGCAGGTTCATTTTCTTGACACAACAGTTTTTTCCAGTCCCCTAAAAGATACCCAAAAACAGATCAAAACCAAGGTTTACTTCAAAACGACAGATACACATGCCCTTCTTCATAAATCAAGCTATCACCCCAAACACACCTTCTCTGGAATAATAAAATCACAGCTCATCAGATTTCATCGCATCTGTTCAAATACCACAGACTTCAACCAGGCTACTTCAACCCTGTTCTCTGCTCTGCGTAAGCGTGGCTATTTACAAAGATTTCTACGTCACCTAAAATACCAGACCATGGCCTCCTTTACTCCCACTCGCTCCGAAAGAGGCCGACTTTCATCCCTGGTCCAAGAAGAATTGTTGTCTACACTAACCGCCACCCCTATTTCCCAATCCTCCCCTTTCCCCTACCCTAACCAGGGTTTGAATCCCTACCCTCCAGGCTCTGTAGACACACAGATACAGAACTTGCGTATTCTTCCGTTGATCACCACATTCTCCCACACAATCTTAAACCTACACAAAACAATTAAACAGTCCTTCACACACCTACAACAAGACTACCAGCCATTCTGTCAATACCGCATTGTCTCTGCCTTCAGACGCAACAAAAACCTTCAAGATTATCTGGTCAAATCATGTTACAAAGAACACAGGCACATTCCCAACCCCCTCAATCAGTTTTACAAAAGGCGCAAATTCATTCATAACCCTCATAGCAACACTGGTCTGCCAGTCCCCGTTACACTCTCACTACAAACATCTAACACAGTCTATGTCATCACCTGCACCTTCTGCAATAAGCACTACATAGGAGAAACCAAACATACAATTCAAACCCGGCTAAAACAACACCTGTACAATATTAGGGAAGGTCGACAGAACACGTCCCTGGTCACACACTTCCTCATCCATCCCACAACTAACCTGATAATCACCGGAGTCGAGCACAACAACCACTGGACCATAGGCCAGAGGAAGAGAGCAGAAAGAATCTGGATACAAAACCTGGCTACACTAGCCCCTAGAGGTCGAAATGACAAGTAATCAATAATAATAAAAAAACAACCCCCCCCCCACCACTATTATTATTTTATTTTTTTATTTTTTTTCGTAACCCTCAATACTTCCCCATCCCTAACCTTTGCCCATAAAACACTTTCTCCACCAGGTCCACACCTGTCTCTGATTTGACAAGAACTTGAACGACTCTCCAACATTACCCACCTTTTCACGGACACTTTCTCTGACTATACCTCCTTCAGTAAAATAATTGTGTATATTGTATATAACTTGAATCTTGGTGTGTTTTCTTCTAATAGAAATAGTTCATAATGTTATTTAATATTTTTAATGTTTATTTATTGCATGGAGCACTTATTGCTGAATCTAGAAACTAGACGGACTTACCTGAGGAATGTCATAGTAATGTCAGTGGGACCTGGCTCTATTGATCTACTCATATGTACCACGACAAACACCCAGACACGGTCTAAACGAGGTCTGAAATGGACTTGAAATGGACTTGAAATGGACTAATCCAGTTCTAAACCAGGTCTAAAACCGGACTAAACCTGGACTAAACCAAGTCTAAACAAACAAAACAAGAAGTTTATGGGGGAAGCACACAGTGATATGAAAGCCCCGCCCCTTTTTACCTGAGCAGGTGAGTTCCACATTTTTTCCAGATGAGCAGGTGTTCCCTGAGCTGGACCTGGTACAGTTCATCAGAGCAGACTCATGGCCCTCACACTGGAACGTCTGACCCAGAGGAGCCCTCCCCTCTCCATAGAGCGCCCCCTGGAGGAGAGAAGGAGCCCCACAGCCCAGCTCCCTGCAGACCACCTCTGCATCCTGCAGGTCAAAGTCCTCTTCACAGACTGAGGTCCAGGACTGGTCCAAGTGGACCTCCAGTGATCCTGAGCACAGCCTGGGCCCATGGAGCAGCCTCACAGAGTCTGTGGACACAGAGAGAGGCTGAATAAAGACAGACACAGAGTCTGTGGACACAGAGAGAGGCTGAATAAAGACAGACACAGAGTCTGTGGACACAGAGAGTGTCATGGCAAAAGGCCCAGAAACCGGAAGACTCCAGCGCTAACCCCAGACACAGGCAAAGAGTTCAAAAAACAAAGTTTATTTGGTCCAAAAGGTACAAAACAAAATCCAAGGAACAGGAAAAACCAAGGCAAAGGTCCGAGCATATAATCCAGGAATAAAAAGGTAAAAAGAAACCAGATTATCAAAACACTAGAACATCCACAGAAAACACAGACTACGACAGATAAGACACAGGGAAACACAGAACAGACTCACGGTAGGGGTGAAGACGACCTGGCACTGAGTCACAGGACACACAGGTATAAATAGACACAGACAACAAGGGACAGTTGAAACACATTAGGGCGGAGCAGGCAATCACACAGAAGGGGAAGACAATAGGCAGGAAGTAAATCTTAAATCACTGACAGAAGAAGACATTTTAAAATAAGAACCAAGAACTCAAATACAATCTTAAAACAAAAATCAAAAATAATAATAAATATGACATCAATCACCAACAGACACACAGAATACACTAACAAAACAGACAGACATTAATCCTGACAGAGAGAGGCTGAATAAAGAGAGACACAGAGTCTGTAGACACACAGTATAGTTTATTTCGGTCAAAAGTGAAAAGAAAATACAATATATATATGAATATACATATATATATATATATATATATATATATATATATATATATATATATATATTAGGGGTGTCACGATTTCGATTTTAAATCGAAATCGATCGAAATTAAGTCACAGTCTCAAACTTCGAATTAAAAAATGGAATCGTCGATGCTGCCACGCCCCCATGTTGCTTCTGGTTACTTGCCAAGCGGAAAAAAAACATGTGTTGAAGTGCTGCGAGTCAACCTCCTCTAACAGCCACTCAAAAGATAACATGGCAACTGCAGATGCAGGAGACCCATCGACAGAACTCGAATCCTCCTCTTTCACTGAAGTCGCTGGTGGAAGTATTTTGGATTTCCAGTGAGTTATGTTGACAACGTTCGCGTTGTCGACAAAAAAACAACAGTTTGCAAGCTGTGCTATGTGCGTGTACCATATTCTCTCACTGGCAGCACAACTAACATGGCAGGGCATCTCCGCAGGCACCACAAAAACATAGATTTATCTGTTAAACCAACAACTACACAAACTACTCTTCCGCTTCTTTTTGGAATTAAACTTCCAAGCAACTCAACTCGTAAATGCAAATACGCGTGCGGTAGGAGTATTTATAGCCGCGGACATGCGACCTTATCCGGTGGTGGAAAACTCCGGTTTTAGGCATTTACCGTAATTAGCGTGCTAGAGCCACGCCACGAATCCCAAGTAGAACGCATCTCACAGCTACGTTGATTCCCTCCATGTACAATAATGTAAAAGAGAAAGTTATTGAAGGTCTGAGCAGCGCACATTTAGTTGCCTTGACTACAGATTGCTGGACATCCAGAGCAACACAGAGCTTCATGACTGTCACAGCACATTACATTAATGATGACTGGGAAATTCAAAATCCAGTCCTTCAAACTCGCCCATTTATGAAGCACACACAAGTGAACATTTAGCAGAAGTGCTGAGGGAAGTGGTAGTGGAATGGAAGTTGGACAGACAACATTCAACCATCCCTGTGACAACTGATAATGCTAAGAACATTGTCAAAGAGACTATGGACATGTCTGTTTTATTGTTTTTGTTTGTTTTGTTGTGAACTTGAATGTCATCTTTTGTGAAGAAGACTACACTTACAAAAGAGAAACTGGATGGCAGTTTATTTTAAGTTTTCAATTGACTAAAGATATAAGTTATTGTTACATTATGTTGTTAATAAAAGTTTTAAATTTGACAATGTAGTGTGGTACATTGCAAACAAAGGTCAGATATTATATTGCATAAAAGTCTAGTTTGAAAAATGACAATCTGTGCTTTAAAAAGAATAAATGTAAAAATCGAGAATCGAATCGAATCGTGACCTTAGAATCGAAAATGCAATCGAATCAAGGATTTGGAGAATCGTGACACCCCTAATATATATAAAAAAAAAAAAAAAAAAAAAAAACTTTGTCCTTCACCCTCCGCGGGTGGTCTCTTCCTTCGAGCTCGGGTCCTCTACCAGAGGCCTGGGAGCTTGAGGGTTCTGCGCAGTATCTTAGCTGTTCCTAGTACTGCACTTTTCTGGACCGAGATGTCTGGTGTTCTTCCAGGGATCTGCTGTAGCCACTCTTCCAGTTTGGGGGTTACTGCCCCGAGTGCTCCGATGACCACAGGTACCACTGTCGCCTTCACCTTCCAAGCCTTTTCCAGCTCTTCTCTGAGCCCTTGGTATTTCTCTAGTTTCTCATGTTCCTTTTTCCTGATGTTGCAATCACTTGGTATTGCCACGTCAACCACAACGGCCTTCCTCTGCTGTTTGTCCACCACCACAATGTCTGGTTGGTTCGCCATTACCATTCTGTCAGTCTGAATCTGGAAGTCCCACAGGATCTTGGCTCGGTCATTCTCTACCACCTTTGGAGGTGTTTCCCACTTTGACCTCGGGGTTTCCAGTCCATACTCCGTACAGATGTTCCTGTACACTATGCCAGCCACTTGGTTATGGCGCTCCATGTATGCTTTCCCTGCCAGCATCTTACACCCTGCAGTTAAGTGTTGGATTGTCTCAGGGGCCTGTTTGCACAGCCTACACCTTGGGTCTTGTCTGGTGTGGTAGATTTGGGCCTCTATTGCTCTGGTGCTCAGGGCCTGCTCCTGTGCAGCCATGATGAGTGCCTCTGTGCTGTCCTTCAGTCCGGCCCGTTCTAGCCATTGGTAGGATTTCTTGATATCAGCCACTTCAGTTATGTTCGGTGGTACATCCCATGTAGGGTTTGTCCTCCCATGATGGTCCCTCCTCCAGCTCCTCTTCCTCTGTTCCCCATTGCCTGAGACATTCACTGAGCACGTCATCTGTTGGGGCCTTATCTTTGACGTACTTGTGGATCTTGGATGTTTCATCCTGGATAGTGGCTCTCACACTTACTAGTCCACGGCCGCCTTCTTTACGGCCAGCGCACAGTCTCAGGGTGCTGGATTTGGGGTGGAACCCTCCATGCATGGTGAGGAGCTGTGTCTTAACGTCTGTGATCTGTATCTCTTCCTTTGGCCACCTTATTATTCCGCAGGGTATCTGATCACTGGCAGGGCGTAGCTGTTTATTGCCCGTGCCTTGTTCTTGCCATTGAGCTGACTTCTTAGGACTTGCCTTACTCGTTGGAGGTATTTGGCAGTTGCTGTTTTCCTTGTTACCTCTTCGAGGTTGCCATTTGCCTGTGGTATTCCAAGGTACTTGTAACCATCCTCAATGTCTGCTATTGTTCCTTCTGGGAGTGAGACCCCTTCTGTGTGGACTACCTTCCTCTTTCGTCACCATTCGACTACACTTTTCAAGCCCGAATGACATCCCAATGTCAGAGCTGTAGATCCTGGTGGTGTGGATCAGTGAGTCGATGTCCCGCTCACTCTTAGCGTATAGCTTGATGTCATCCATGTAGAGGAGGTGACTGATGGTGGCCCCATTCCTGAGTCGGTATCCATAGCCAGTCTTGTCGATTATTTGGCTGAGGGGGTTCAGGCCTATGCAGAACAGCAGTGGGGATAGAGCATCTCCTTGGTATATGCCACATTTGATGGATACTTGTGCAAGTGGCTTGCCATTGGCCTCAAGGGTGGTTTTCCACAGCCTCATTGAGTTTGCAATGAAGTCTCTTAGAGTCCTGTTGATGTTGTACATCTCCAAGCATTCAGTGATCCATGTGTGTGGCATTGAGTCATATGCTTTCTTGTAATCAATCCAGGCAGTGCACAGGTTGGTGTGTCGGGTTCTGCAGTCTTGGGTGACTGTTCTGTCAACCAGGAGTTGGTGTTTACCTCTGGTTTCTTTGCCGATGCCCTTCTGTGCTTTGCTCATGTATTGATCCATGTGCCCACTTATCTTAGCCGCAATGATGCCTGACATGAGCTTCCATGTTGTGGGAGACAGGTTATTGGCCGATAGTTGGATGGGACTGTACCCTTTGTGGGATCCTTCAGGATCAGGATTGTACGCCCTTCTGTAAGCCATTCAGGTGCGTCCCATCCCTTAGCAGCTGGTTCATTTGTGCTGCAAGGCGCTCGTGGAGTGCAGTGAGCTTCTTTAGCCAGTAGGTGTGGATCCTGTCAGGGCCCGGTGCTGTCCAGTTTTTCATACCTGAGAGTCTTTCTTGGATGTCTGCCGCTGTGATGGTAACTGGATTCTGTTCAGGAGGTTGCTGTGGTCCTCTCTCAGAGCCACCAGCCACTGTGCATCGCTGTTGTGTGATGCCTCCTCTCCCATATACTTTTCCAGTATTGTTCAGTTTCCAGCCTTGGAGGGTCTGCTCTGCTGTTATTACCCTGCCATTGAGCGTACACTTTGCAGGTTGAGTTGCGAACAGCCGGTTTATTCTTCTGGCTTCGCTTCTCTCTCGTGTACCTCGTTAGGCGGCTGGCCAAGGCTTGGAGCCTTTGTTTGGCAGTTTCAAGTGCTTCAGGTATGGGCATCTGGTTGTACCTCTTGGGTACCGGTTTTCTCATTGCACCTTTCTTGGCCTCTGTCAGTTGGCTTACTTCTACGTGTCTGCTTGATCTTAGCCTCCAGCCTTCGTTTCCATGGTGGGTACTGTTTCTCATGGCTCCCATGGTTGCTCTTATAGCCAAGCATCTCGAGGATCACTGCTGCGGAGGTGTATAGCAGCTCATTGGTTTCAGTGATGGATGTGGTAGGATCGCACTCAATGCTGCATTCACATCTTCTAGAGACTTTCTGATGGTACTTCACTTAGCCGTTGTAATTGGCGCCGGGGTTGCCTTGCATTCATTCTTGCCATGATCTTGTCTTTCAGGTCAGTCGCTGCCTCGTTCAGCGTTATTTCAATTGTTGGGGCTTCATACCCAATCTCCGGTTGGGAGCACCTGTTGGCTCCCCTCTGACCTTGTGTCCTGGCTCCCTTGCCGTAGCATTTTTGTTTGTGTTGTATCTCGTCAATCTCAAGTTGTGATAGCAGCTGCCGCTTGTGGATGTTGGAACACTGAGCTACTAGTTGCTTCGATGTAAGCCTGGATTGTGGGTTTCGTAGTAACCATTCATCCCACATTCTCTTCATGTAACCCCTCTGACTAGGGTTACTGGAGTAGTAGCATTCCAACAGAGCCTTGTTATCGCATCTCGCCCATCTCCGTCTTGTTCCAGTAGCCCATTTGTCATCAAGTTGCTCTGGTTCCCCAACACCTGACGCAGACCTTGTTTGGCCGGGCGACGTCTGAGCCGGCTTCTCATAGCATTTATTGTCACTCATCATTATGAGGTAGGCAGTAAGCGCCAAGGGTCTTGCCTAAGGACCCACACTGGATAGCACCCGAGGGGATTCGAACCTGGGTCCCCCGTGTGAAAGGCCATGTCCTTACCAGCTGAGCTAACCAGCCGCAAAGTGCATGCAAGTATCTACACTCAGTTCTCCTCAACATGGCTTCAGAGGAGAAAAGTCCTCTAAAGATACTAATTGCAGTTCTTTTTGTACATTACTAGCAGCCCAATCTCCTTTCCCCTATTACCACCAGGTACAAAATATTTTAGGAAAAAAACTACTAAAGATTTATATACATATATATATATATATATATATATATATATATTAGGGCTGGGCAACGATTAAAATGTTTAATCGCGATTAATCGCACAATGTTCTGTAATTGATCGCGATTAATCGCATTATACACAAAATTTAATAATGAATTCAAAATTAGTGTACTGCATACATTTTAAAAGAACTGCTATATGAACAAAAGTGCAATAACATTTGGTTTGCACTTTAAACAACACTTTAAACAAATAATGTGCTTTTTACAGCAGTTAAAACATTTCTTGTAAATCTGAACTTAAACATTAATGTAATCAAATTAAATATTAAAACCAAAAATATTTGCCACTGACAGGGCATTAATATTTTGTTTAGTTTGTTTGAAAAATAAGTTATGTCCAGAGCTTCAATCGTAACATTATAACAATATAAACAATATAAATGTCTGTCTTGTGTTTTCATTACAGTCAGAGCATGTGAATGCAGTTCCCGCGCGTTTCACACACCCTCTCCCTTTCACTCTGCCAAACTCAAGGGTGTATGGGTAATGTAGTCTCTGCTCTCGTTGGGACGAATTAGGAAGCGTGCATTGTGAAGGGCACTCCGGAAAGCGGCAGAGCAGGCAAAGGATTAAAACCTCTATTAAAACAGATGTCGAAATGAGCGTACCAGTACGCTAAAAGCACGTTCTGGGCGCACGGAGAAGTGGCGGTACTGAGTACAGGTGCGCATCGGCCCACTTAAAGCACTGGATGAGGGCGGCTCATACGCAGTCATTCGCTGCGATCCTAAGAATGTTCTTCAGACCGACATCTTTCACTATACTAATCGGCCGCGTTAACGCCACGATAAAATAATTGTCGGCGTTAATTCATTAATGCGTTAATGCGATAAAAACGCGTTAACTTGCCAAGCCCTAATATATATATATATATATATATATATATATATATATATATATATAATGTTCTTGAATAAAAGGTTAAAGTAAATGCATCTGGACTTAGTTTTCAAGGTGAAGACGTTTTGTCTCTAATTCCAGTCCACCTCAAAGAGAAAGGACATTCCTTTGAGGACAAGTTTCTAAATGTCTCTTGAAGGTATTTCTCCAGACTTCAGTGCATTAATAGTAATTAATATACGGTTGGATGAGTGAACAATATAAGATGGTGAGAGCTTTCTGATTGCTAAAGGTAAAGCTGCAGGTGCTAAAGGTAAAGCTGCAGGTGCTAAAGGTAAAGCTGCAGGTGCTAAAGGTAAAGCAGCAGGTGCTAAAGGTGAAGCTGCAGGTGCTAAAGGTAAAGCTGCAGGTGCTAAAGGTAAAGCTGCAGGTGCTAAAGGTAAAGCTGCAGGTGCTAAAGGTAAAGCTGCAGGTGCTAAAGGTAAAGCTGCAGGTGCTAAAGGTAAAGCTGCAGGTGCTAAAGGTAAAGCTGCAGCTTCCTCCCGTTTCTTTCACTGATGTTTGGCAAAATGTGTGAAAAACAGCGTGTGCTTTATGAGAGACACTGAGAAAGGCACGAGCAGCGGCGCCGCTGTCCAAGTTACACACGCACTCACTCTCGCTCATTCTCACTTTCACTCGGCTGAAAAGACTCTAAAGGTAGATGTTCTCCCTCAGAATCAGAGTCAGCCATTACTAATACCAAAACTTCATCACAGGTGTATTTTTTATTTGTTATTTTCATGTTTATCAGCTCGCATGTAGAGAATGAGGCTTCTATTGAGCCGGTCCTGACACTCCCACTGAGCGTCTTTGAGGTCTTCTTCTACAAAAATTTTAATGTCAACACAAGGAACGACTAATTTTGCAAAATGTAATTGAGTAAAAAGTAAGATATTTGACTTTGAATTATAGTGAAGTTAAAGTAAAAAGTATCCCCGAATTGAAATACTTAGTAACCTACAGATACTGGAAAAAACTACTTAAGTACAGTAACGAATTACATTTACTTCGTTACTGTCCACCACTGTTTCTAACTAACATTGTGACACGAGGAAAAGTTTTTTGAGAATTTTGGAAAGTTGGGGCAACATGAAGATAGGTCTGTAGTTTATAAACTGGTGGCTGTCTCCACTTTTATGGATTGGAAAAACCTTTGCAACTTTCATTTGGTTTGTAGTGATGGGATATATGGCTCTTTGAGGGGATCCGGATCTTCGCGATCCGTTCCTTTCAAAGAGCCGTTCAAAAGAACGGCTCTTTGGCTCTTTTTAAATATTTAGTCAGTTTTAAGAAGCCAGCTTGGGGGCATCTCAGTTTATCCTGGAAATAATCACTGGGAGGAATGATGAGGTGAGATTTGTAGTCAAATAATTAAAACTCAGATATCACACACCAATATCTGAGATTGAATTATTCTGAAATATTGATTATTACCTCATTTGTCATGTGTGGACTATATTCCATAGGGTTGCACAAATCCCTCTGATTAGACAGTGACATCACTATTTTGGATTTACATTTAGTACAAAGTGTGTGTGTGTGTGTGTGTGTGTGTGTGTGTGTGTGTGTGTGTGTGTGTGTGTGTGTGTGTGTGTGTGTGTGTGTGTGTGTGTGTGTTTGTGTGTGTGTGTGTGTGTGTGTGTGTGTGTTTGTGAAGAACATTATCACACAAGAACATTAAACGCAAGAACATTTCGATAGAAAACAAAAAATATTTAAAGTAGATAAAATAGAATAAATAAAATGGAAATGTCTACATACTATTACTACTGTAAACTTTGCAAATAGGACATCAGCCCCTTCAAGTCAATGAACAATAACAAAGTGGGCTGCAATGAAGTAGGCTACTCACGTGAAGGATGCGTGCACAACTAATAACTAATATCATCACGCTATAAAGGGTCGGCCTGTGCTGGGTGCGCCCCTCCCCCTATACCTGTTCTGTCTCGCGGAGGAGCTCATTTGTGTGAGACAGGCATAGGAAAAAAGAACGACAGAAAGAACGGCTCCCCTCCAGCCGCAACTCGGCTCCCATCGTTCATTTTTATGAGCCGTTCAAAAGAATCGGTTCGTTCGCGAACGTCACAACTCTATTGGTTTGTGAATTGTCCTGTACACAACAATAAACTACAAATATGACTTCAACGCTTTGCAACGTTAGTTATTACACTTTTAATTAAAGTCTGGTCAAGGCCATTCCAGTCAGGGGATCTTTTATTCTTACATTGACAAACAATCTTTATTATTTCATTTTTCTTTTTACATGCATTAACTAATCCCTTTGTTATCCATGGACCAGATTTATTTTTCTGGATATACGTATGTTTTGTAATTGGGCTGTGAGTGTCATAAAGTTGTTTAAATACACTTATAAAGTTTTCATTTGCTCTATTTACATTGTTTTCTCCAAGACACCAGTAATAAGAATACCGGTAGGTGGTCACTAATATCATTTATTAATATCCCACTTGTCATGGTCTGATTTAATACATTAGTGAAAATATTATTGATTAAGGTGGAGCAGTGTGAGGTGAGTCTGGTGGGGCGTGTGATTATGGGATATAGAGAGAGACTATACATAATATCAACAAAGTTCTCTGTGAGTTTATGTGTTTGTATTTTTAAAAGTGCACATGGCAGAGTGGTTAGCACTTCTGCCTCACAGCAAGAAGGTTGTGAGTTCGAAACCCGTTCAAACATTCTCGACCGACTCTGTTCTTTCTGTGAGGAGTCTGCATGTTACTGTGGGTTCTCTCCGGGTACTCCAGCTTCCTCCCATCGTCCAAACACATGTATGTATAGGTTAATTGGCAACTCTAAAAAAAAGTGTCCCTAGTGAATGAATGTGAGAGTGAATGATTGTCTGTTACTGTCTGTCTCTAAATGTTAGCCCTGCGACTAACTGGCCACTGTCCAGGGTGAACCCCGCCTCAGGCCCAAAGCTGCTGGGATAGGCTCCAGTCACCCACGACCCCTAACGGGACCAAGCGGTAGAAAATGAATGAATAAATGAATACTTTTAAAAGATCTATGTTGAAATCCTCACATATAAAGATATCTTTATGATTTTGGTTTGTATAGATTTGTTCCATACTTTCTATAAAAAGACTCTGTTACCATCAGGCGCTCTATAAATACAAGAAACAAGTGAGTTTTTGTGTTTTCCCAAATTAATCTGAGCCGTGACACATTCAAACAGATTATCAGTCGATAAAGTCGTGTTGTGCACCAGTTTGGCGTTCAGGGTTTTGTCCACATAAAGAGCAACAGCCCCAACACTTTTCTGGTTTCTGTTTCTGTTAAACATTTGGCAGCCATCAAGTGTAAAATGAACTGGTTTCTCCTTCTTTATCCAGGTTTCTGAAATAGCAATTATGTTAACTTACTCAGATATTATTTGATATTCTCAAAGTTTGCGTATAAGCTATGAATATTAAAATGAATTATAGACATGTTTCTGGTTTGTTGAGTGCAATAAGTTCATCATTATTAGAGATGCACCGATACCGATACTGGTATCTGGTATCGGCCTCGATACCACATTTTCGAAAGTACTCGTGATTTCGTTAAAGTCCCCGATACCGGGTCGATACCACGGTCTGAGAAATGTCTATGTTTGAGCGGCGTGTAAGGGGTTAATCACAGGCGCCGAGTGCCCGCCCCCAGGCCCCGGCTGCAGCTCAGAGCGGGGAGAACGAAGGAAAGACGAGACATGTCAGCCGTGTGGAACTATTTCAAAGTGAATGAAGACTAAACAAAACAAAGGCGGACTGCAAATTGTGCTCAGCTAAATTGTCCAGAGGAGGCTCAAAAGGTAGCGCATTTAACACAAATAATTTAATCAAGCTCCTAAAATCCCAACACGACAACGAGTATAAAGAGTTTACCCACGCTTCTAAACCAACACAACTCACACCGAGCAAACTCTTGCAAGACGAGAGAAAATGTCCAGAGACAATCCACGTGCTGTGAAGATAACACAGGCAAACATTGAGTGACCAGCCACTTTCGGAGGTAGAAAATGTGGGATTCATGCGTCTCCCCCATGTTATGATGTCCCAAGCCGCGCACATGATGACTGACACGGAGCTGCCTAAACTACACGACTCCGTGAAAAAACACATCCACAGCCTACTGCAAGCCCCCTCTTCGTTTAGTTTCACCACGAATATTTGGACAAGCAGTCTTTGCCCCGTGCCTTGTTTTTTTGTTAAATTATATGACTAAAGCTGTTACCTGTAAATTTAAATCATGTTTTTTATTAAGTACTCGGTATCGGTATCGGCGAGTACTGAAATCCAAGTACTCGTCTGCATCGCTTTTCCAAAAAGTGGTATCGGTGCATCCCTATTATAATACTTACAGTTAAGACTGTTGCCTTTGTAGAAGTGTATATCAGGTCAACATTATTTAACATATCATTCATTGATTCATATTCATCACATGCAAATATTTCCAGTTCATTCAGAGCGTCCACGTTATCAGTAATGAGTCAGTGTGATGAGTGTCTGTCATGATAAGTAGAGATTCTCAGTGTCATTAATGACCTGTTCATTCATTTATATCTGTCCAGTTCATGGCCCTCCTTGACCCAAAGTATTTTTACCTGCTCAGGTATTCTGTTTGTATTTTGTCTCTGGAAATGTCACATTTCTCTGTGTTAAGTGTTCATTAATGTAAACGTTAGTTCCTTTGAGTTTTCTTTCCTGCTTGAGAAGTGTGCTTTTATGTTTCCTGCTTATGAACCTTAGTATTACTGTAGTTTTATTTTGCTGGTCCTTACGGGGCAACAGGTGGCAGGCCTCTATATCCCGAGTGTCCAGAGCGATGTCGTTGTTTTGCATAAATCAAACGACCTGTTGTTCGACCGACTCTAGGTCCAGCTCACTTGGTTAACCTTCTGGCACCACGGCTTTTGTGTAGGTCCACGATTTAACGTCCAGTCCAGTGATTATTAAATCATTCAGCCGTGTGTATTGATCCATGTCTGCCAAACGATTCTCCAAAGCAGTCTCCTTCTCCTCATTTAGTTTCTTAGTTAGTTTTGAACCAAGTCCTCCAAGTGTGTTTAATATTTCCAAAAGCCGTAATCCAGTAACGTCACCCAAAAATAATTTTTAATGAAATATATGAGTTTGTCTGAATAAAGACAGACAATAGGTGTGTTGGAGATGAACAGTGGACGAGGAAAAACAGCTGCCTTTAAGTCGGACAGTTAATAGACGAGACCAGCGTGTTTGGCTCAGATCACACAGGCTCTCGTCCAAAGAACAAATCTCATGTGTGTTGAGAGTATTTGTTCAATAAAAGTACATTTATGAACGCACTTCTGCTTCAAAACCTGTGTTCAACACACTTTGACTGAAAGTATTAAAGACACAGATCATTATATTATTTTAATGTTGAATTTGCTTTGAAAGTATTAAGTTTGAAATAAGACAAATCCATCTTATTAAGTTGATTTAATAATGTGTTTTCCATATTTGATAAAAGTCTAAACAGTTTTCACCGGTTTGTAGTCGACTATTAGTCTAGAATAGATTAAAATGAATAAAGGTGTGGGGGGAGGAAAGGGGGGCAGTGTCAGCGCTCAGGTCCAATCAGCTGTCACTGCTCACACTGACAGGACATCATTTCCCATCATGCACTTAGACCTTGTAGTCCATGCAGGCGAGTGCAGTTGTTAAAAATCAACTGAGGCCTTGGTCTCACGAGATTACCGTTGCCGGTGCAGAGGTTACGTCAGAACAAGTCGGTGGAGACTCGGACACTACACTAACCAGCATGCACTGCACCGATCGACGACGATCGTATCTGCGCAGGACTGACTCATCTCGAACGCACCACAGAGTCTCCAGTCTCATGTGTTGTGTAAAATAGGTTTTTATTCTTCTAGTTGGAAAAAAGGTTTAAACGCCAAATAGTTTATTATAAAAGTAATTATTAGTGAAAAAACAGGCTTTATGATGCCATCTACTGTTTATTATAAGTATAAAAGTATTTTAATAGACTTTAACTCATGAACAGAAACAATTGGCCAATCACATGCTTGAAAAAGGAGCGCTCCCATTGGTCGACACCAGTTTGTCATGTGACGTTCCAGGAAGTTTAACAGCTGCTGATAAAGTGTATTTATCAGCAGCTGTGAGACGGAGGTGAGAGAGGAGACGTGGCAGGTGAGAGAGGAGACGTGGCAGGTGAGAGAGGAGACGTGGCAGCGCGCTAGAAAGACAACAAACCTGGATAACGACTCGAACCTGGTCCAGCTGGAGGACTACATTGACAAATGTTTCAATAGAATATGTACAATGGGCCGATCACGCAAAGCCAAAAAACCCCGCACTTCGGACTCTCCCATATCAACCGATTCTTCATCATCACCAACATCACCAACATCCACTCCTATCAAAACAAACTGCTGTTCGGACATACTCTTATCAATCAACGAGCGCCTATCTAACTTGGATTCTAGACTTTCACTAATCGAAGTACTTCATAAAGAATTCCAAAATCTTCGTTATAGCCTGGAATACAGTCAACAACAAATGTTTCGCCACAGAAGAAAAATATAAAAATAAATTTAAAAACTCTCACGGTAGCCACACTCACAAAAGACAAATAATGACCATCCTGGATTTACAGTCACAGTATGAGAGACAATTTAATTATTTCCGGCATGGCCGAATCATCCACCGAAGACCCCGAAAAATCTGTTAAGGACTTCATGGTTAACCAGCTCAAACTTACACCAGAGACTGTTGAGCACATCACCTTCCAGCGCCATACATCGTTTAGGACAGAAACTTCTCAATTCCACCCGACCCCGGCCCATCATCATCAAATTTGAACATTTCAAACAAAAAGTACTGGTTCAACGTCAGGGCCGGCAGTTAAAAGGTACTCATTACGGACTCAACGACCAATTCCCACAAGAGATCATCCGCAGACGTAAGCTACTCTTCCCTATCCGCAAGACAATGATCAATCAAGGTAAAAAAGCAAGCATTACAGTAGACAAACTATATATAGATGGACAATTGTTCAGAGACAAGGACACTACTCCCTGGCTTTACTAATTCTAAACTACTAGCACCATGCACACACATTGTATACAAAATGCACCAAATTAGCCTTTTTGCTCACTGTTTATATGTTTTGTTGTTAGTTATAAGTATTTATGTTTGTCCCGTTTGTTTGCCATATGGTACAGTAGATCTACAAGTACACACACACACACACACACACACACACACACACACACACACACACACACACACACACACACACACACACACACACAACCACATTCACATCCATGCACACAGACTTATGTTCAAACAATATAATTGTGAAATACACACCATCTTCATGCAGCTAAAATTCTTAACCTGGAACATTCGTGGAGTTGCTTCACAAATAAAAAAAAATAAAGTCCTAAATTACCTAAAAAATACGCAAGCTGATATATGTCTAATACAGGAAACACACTTCTCCCAATCTACACAAAACAGCTTAAAAACTACACATTTTAACCACTGTTTTTCCTCCTACTATAACTCAAAACAAAGAGGAGTTTGCATATTAATAAACAAAAAAATACAATTTAACCACCATACAACTATTTCAGATCCTGAAGGTCGTTTTATCATTATTAATATTTCAATTAACAATAAACCAATCACTATTGGCAACATTTATGGACCAAATTCTGACGATCCCTCCTTCTTTTCAAATTTTACCTCTCTCTCAAATCTTTCCAGCGGCTCAATAATTATAGGGGAGACTTTAATACGGTAATCAATCCATCATTGGACAGGTCAAAATATAAAGGCAAATCCTGGCAGTCCTCCCAAACAATAAAACAGTTCATGAGTGATTTTGGTCTTGGCGATGGTTGGAGGCTACAACACCCACTTGACAGAGAATATACTTTTTATTCTAATGTCCACCAAACTTACTCCGCATTGATCTCTTTTTAACCAGTAACTCAATCATACCAAATATCATAGAAACCAAAATTCATCCCATCAATATTAGTGACCATTCTCCTGTAACTCTCACATGGATCCCATGATGTAATGCAAAAACACCCCACCAGATGGCGTTTTAACATATCTCTATTGAAAGACTCAGAATTTGACAGTTACTTCAAGAGAGAGTGGGCATCCTTCCTTGAAATAAATGACTCTCCAAAGTCGCCAGCATCACTGCTCTGGGAGACATGGAAAGTAGTATTACGGGGAAAAATCATATCATATTCAGTCCATAAAAAAAAGAAGGAAAAAGAAAAAGAAGACCAACTGGAAGAAACAATAAAAAAATTAGAAATTTTACACGCAAATAACCAATCGGAAACCATCTATAAAGAATTAAGAGAAAATAAATTTTTGCTTAATGAAATAATAAACAAAAGAAACCAGTTTTTGATTCACAGACTTCGTCACGAAACTTTTCATCACAGCAATAAATCCGGAAAATATTTAGCCAGTCAAATTAAAAGAAATAAAGAAAAAACAGCTATAACATCCATTAGAAACTCAGCAGGGAAGCTAACCAATTCACCTATCGAGATAAACAAAATATTTGAAGAATACTATACAAAATTATACTCATCTGATATGGACCCAAATCAAGAAGACATAAACCAATTCCTGATAACATCATTTTACCAAAACTCAACCCAGAACAAATGACCTCTCTCGAATTACCAATCACTGAAAAAGAACTTCACTCTGCATTGAAACATATGCATAATAATAAAGCACCAGGACCGGATGGCTTCCCCGCTGAGTTCTACGAACATTTTTGGTCAACTTTATACCCACTATTCAGTAGAACAATAACGGAAATAAAACAAAATGCTAAATTCCCATCCCACATGAATACAGCGCTTATATCACTCATTCCTAAACGTAACAAAGACAATACCCTCACATCTAACTACCGTCCTATTTCACTTATAAATGTCGACATAAAAATAATTAGCAAAGCATTATCTCATAGAATTGAGAAAATTATATCATATATCATCCACCCTGATCAGACCGGCTTTATAAAAGGTAGACACGCATCTAACAATACCCGTAGATTATATAATTTAATGCATTACTCATCAGTACAACAGAAAGATACTCTTATTGCCACATTAGACGCTGAAAAAGCTTTTGATAGGGTTAACTGGAAATTTTTATTCACCACACTACAGAAATTTGGCTTTGGAGAGTCATTTATTAATTGGATTAAGATTTTATATACATCACCATCTGCCACAGTCACAACCAATGGACTAACATCACAAAGCTTCACACTGCACAGGGGGACAAGGCAGGGATGTCCACTCTCTCCATCTCTGTTTACTATTTTTATTGAACCTCTAGCAGCAGCTATCCGTCAAAATTCAGCAATCAAAGGTATTGAAACACCACAACAAACACATAAAATTTCACTTTATGCAGATGATATTCTACTATTTATACAAGAACCCCTAGCATCTATTCAAGAAATAATTAAAATAATCCAGTCTTTTTCAAAAATTTCAGATTACGCAATAAACTGGAACAAATCTTCCATTCTCCCCTTACATAGAACCAAATGGGATGTGGCACCCCACCAAGCACTTATACCTATATGTCACAATCACATTACTTACTTAGGTATTAAGATTTCCTCCAGACTGTCAGAATTGGTAACACTCAACTTCACACCAATGTTAAAAAAAATAGAAGACGACTTGCTTCGATGGCTCAACCTTTCAATCTCCATAATTGGCAGGATAGCAGTAATTAAGATGACAATTTTACCAAAAATTAATTATCTATTCTCAATGATTCCAACCCACCCCACACTCACCTGGTTTAAATCACTAGACTCTATTATCACTCACTTCTATTGGAAAAACAAAACGCCAAGGATAAAACTCACCACACTACAAAAAAACAAGGATCAAGGAGGGCTAGAAACACCAAATTTTCATTATTACTCAATGGCTAACCAACTGCAATATATATACAAATGGATCCACCCCACCCAATCTGATACTATATGGCTAGATATAGAACAATCACTATGCAAAGAATTAATTATAGCTGACATACCATTCCTTACCAAATCAATCAAACAACACACATGTTTTAATGCTGTAACTATAGCTTCCACTCTGACAGCCTGGTGGAAATTTCACCAAATCACAAACTCTATATTAGCTCCATCTAACCCCACCCCACTGTGGAACAACCGGGACTTTATAAGCAATAAAAATACTGAACTTTCACACATGGGCTGAAAGGTATCACCCATTAAACATATTTTCAAATCTAACATGCTAACAACATTTCCGAAACTGGCCCAGGAGTTTGGCATCGGGAGCAATGCATTTTTAAAATACCTACAACTCAAATCCTCTGTTCTGGCCAAAATAAACATCCATCCATAAATTTAGAACTTCCACAAGTAATAGCAGACTTTGTTAACATTTCCTCTCCAAAAAAACTTCTATCTAAAATATACAAAATCATTTCAAATCAATTTCAGATTATATACTTACCAACAATAAAATGGGAAAATGATCTTTCAATAGCTCCGGATGCTAACTTCTGGACCCAAATCTGTAAAAACATTTATCTCATGTCCAAAAATGCCAATCTTCAATTAATACAATACAAAACACTCCATAGAACACATTACACGGGCAATAGATTAGCTAAAATGGGTTTCACATCAGAAGTTTGCACTCATTGCAACCACAACTCTATAGATACATACATCCATGCAATCTGGCACTGCACTCCAATCAAACACTTTTGGGAAGAGGTCACACAGTCACTATCCACTATAGCTGGCTGCCACATCCCGCTATCTCCCTCTCTTTGCTTGCTGGGGGACCTCACAATAATTACCAATAAAAATATAAACTCTAAAATGCTCCTCATAGCTCTAACCATCGCCAAGAAAAATATCCTCATGAATTGGAAAACTCGTAACAACATGCACATTAACCACTGGAAAATCTCATTGCAGACTTCATTTCAATGGAATATATATCTCCCTTATAATTACGAATCGGAAACCGACCTCTACCATCCAACACTTTCTGATCTTTTACACCTATGAATCCCTTCTCTCCTCTCAACTCCGACCCTTCTTTCCTTTTAATCAATTTACCGATATTTCTGAATCTTTGTTATTTTTGCCACTAATGATTGATATTAATTATTATTATTAGTAGTGTTGTTGTTGTTGTTGTCATTTGTTGTTGTTAGTATTATTGTTGTTGTTATCAACTTGTTAATAATTCTGTTAATAAAAAAAAAAAAAAAGTGTATTTTGAGCTGAATATGTCTTTTAACAAAGAAACAGCTCAAAAAAGAAAAGCATCAACAGAGAAAAGGAAGGCAACGTAAAACATGGATAAATACTGTTAATTTAATCACGTAATGTTTAACGAGGAGGAGATAGTTGTCGTCCTGACGCTGAAGTCAGAGCTAGGCTAACGCTAAACTCTAAACTTCAGTTTGTTCTGGTTTTATTTGTTGAATAAAAGAGAAGCAGGAGAGGTCCCTCTGCTGCTGTTGGAGGAGAGTGGCTCTGAGACAGGGACAAAAAAAGAAAATGAAGGAGTGGAGCTTTAAGTTTCACTGAAGATGTCCCTCAATAAAAACCAACCATGTTCAGACAGGTTCCTGTGTTTCATATTTAGTTCTTTCTTAGATCTGCTTTTGCTGGAGCTTGTTTCTGACACTTTTTCTTTGGAAACAATACATTTATAACTTTTAGGCTCAGTTTACTACAATATAATGTTTCACAAAATAAAAATATCAAAATAAATTGTATTCTCTGAATCTGAATTTTTCACAAAGACAAATAATGACCTGAGAAATGTACCTGAAATAATTTGATGCAGCTGTAATTTAAATAAGTAATAAAATAATTTAATTCAATAAACAGCTCTTTTACCTGAACACACCACTTCCAGACCAGCTGTGTAACTGAAGTCTGTTTCCATTACACACTCTCTCAGAGACGTCTGCTCTACACAGTCACCTCTGACCCACCACACAGGTCTCTCCGGAAAACCACCTCTTTCTTTTCCAGAAACAGCTGAACCACAGTCCAGGTCTCGACACACAGCAGCTGTAGACTTCAGGTCCCAGACCAAGACTCCAGAGACAGTCACTGGTCTCCACTCTCCTCTGTGTCTCAGCTCCACAGTCCCAGCACAGCCACTGGACTGTCCCACCAACCTGACTGGCTCTGAACAGAGACAAGAACAAGTTATTGAAGCAATTATTTATAAAAAAAATAATAATAATAATACTCAATCAAATCTCTCTCTCTCTCTCTCTCTCTCTTAAAGATTTAAAGATGACATTCATAAATAAAGACTGGGTCCAAATATTAGAACCAGACTAACTCAGTTTAAAATTGTAAACAGAATGTATTGGACGACAGTTAAAATGTACGACTGAATCTTAAAAAGATCCTTCATGTTGGAAATGCTCTGAGAAAGGCAGGTTAACTCATATGTTATGGTCTTTTCTCTGAGTTTGTCCTGCTGCCCTCCGGTCTTCGCTTCTGTCTTCTTCTATTCAAGAAAAATAGCTCCAAGCTATTATTCATTCCACAAGCAATAAAATACCTGAATACTTATGATTTTTAACTGAATGATACTATACTAATATGGTTTTCTTCTCTCTTGTCTTTATGTGATGTATGTGTGGAGCCAGCAGAGGGCGTAACTTTGATGTGTGCATTGGTCGGGACAAGAACAGACTCTGACTACAGTTCTGTGTTTATGTGTCGTTAGAGGCACTGACGTGAGCTCAACCAAGTCAGATGTATTTATTCCAGTTTATGATGAAAATACAGACTTATCAATGAAATAAACCTGGACTAAACCTGGTCCAAACCAGGACTAAGCCAGAACTAAACCAGGACTAAACCTGAAGTATGCCAGGTCTAAACCTGGTCTAAACCAGGTCTAAACCAGATCCAAACCAGGTCTAAACCAGGACTAAACCAGGACTAAACCAGGACTATGCCAGGTCTAAACCAGGTCTAAACCAGGTCTAAAACTGGACTTAAAATGGACTAATCCAGTTCTAAACCAGGTCTAAACCGGACTTGACCTGGACATAACCAAGTCTAAACAAATAAAACAAGAAGTTAATGGGGGAAGCATGTGATATGAAAGCCCCACCCCTTTTTACCTGAGCAGGTGAGGTCCACAGCTTTTCTAGATGAGCAGGTGTTCCCTGAGCTGGACCTGGTACAGTTCATCAGAGCAGACTCATGGCCCTCACACTGGAACGTCTGCCCCAGAGGAGCCCGTCCTTCTCCATAGAGCGCCCCCTGGAGGAGAGATGGAGCCCCACAGCCCAGCTCCCTGCAGACCACCTCTGCATCCTGCAGGTCAAAGTCCTCTTCACAGACTGAGGTCCAGGACTGGTCCCAGTGGACCTCCAGTGATCCTGAGCACAGCCTGGGCCCCTGGAGCAGCCTCACAGAGTCTGTGGACACAGAGAGAGGCTGAATAAAGACAGACACAGAGTCTGTGGACAAAGATATATATATATACATATATACATACATATATTTATATATATATATATATATATATATATATATATATATATATATATATATATATATATATATATATATATGTGTATAAAAACTTTGTCCTTCACCCTCCATGGTGGTCTCTCATCCTTCGAGCTCGGGTCCTCTACCAGAGGCCTGGGAGCTTGAGGGTTCTGCGCATCTTTGCTGTTCCTAGTACTGCACTTTTCTGGACCGAGATGTCTGGTGTTCTTCCAGGGATCTGCTGTAGCCACTCTTCCAGTTTGGGGGTTACTGCCCCGAGTGCTCGATGACCACAGGCACCACTGTCGCCTTCACCTTCCAAGCCTTTTCCAGCTCTTCTCTGAGGCCTTGGTATTTCTCTAGTTTCTCATGTTCCTTTTTCCTGATGTTGCAATCACTTGGTACTGCAACGTCAACCACAACCCTTCCTCTGCTGTTTGTCCACCACCACAATGTCTGGTTGGTTCGCCATTACCATTCTGTCAGTCTGAATCTGGAAGTCCCACAGGATCTGTATATATATATATATATATATATATATATATATATATATATATATATATAATTTTAGCGTTGATGTCCGTAATTAATTAATTTTAATTAACGTTAAAGTCCCGCCCATATATATAAATATATATATATTAATTACGGACATCAACGCGTAAAATTAGGATTAATTACGCAAAATAAATAACATAATTTTAACCACACTTATTTTTGCACATGAACGTTTTCAATGAATGAGTTTTGATGGACTGATTATACTGGAGCATCAACTAGCGTTCTTGACTTCCGACCACAGTCATCATGAACAAAGAAGCTGACGAGACCGCATTGCTTGGCCCGTGGATGGGAAATTTTGTTTAAAAACGAAAGGATGGAAGCGTCGACAAGAGCATGGTTGTGTGCAAGCTATGCAACAAGGGTTTTGCGTATCACAGCAGCACATCGAGCCTCAAATATCACATCAACGCAAAACACATAGGAGTTAGCATGGACGTTAGCCCGACTCCGAGTAAAGTTACAAGGACCAGGGTAACTACACTGCTACACTTAATGTTCAAAAATTGCACTGGTCTGCTGGACTGAAATAAATAAACAAAATTTTGTTGATTAAGTATTCAGTAATTATTCAATGGTATACTAAAAATCCATGTGAAAAATTACTTCTCACTGTTCTCAGCTCAAAAATTTATATGCAATTAAAATGCGATTAATTTCGACTAATTAATTACAAAGCCTCTAATTAATTAGATTAATTTTTTTAATTGAGTCCCAGCCCTAATATATATATATACTTCGAAACCCACAATCCAGGCTTACATCGAAGCATCTTGTAGCTCACTGTTCCAACATCCACAAGCGGCAGCTGCTATCACAACTTAAGATTGACGAGATACAACACAAAAAATGCTACGGCAAGGGGGAGCCAGGACGAGAGGTCAGAGGGGAGCCAACCGGGGCTCCCCAACCAGAGATTGGGCAAGCCCCAACAAGTGAAATAACGCTGAGCGAGGCAGCAACTCACCTGAAAGACAAGATCATGGCGAGAATGAATGAAAGGCAACCCCAACGCCAATTACAACGGCTAAGTGAAGTACCATCAGAAAGTCTCCTAGAAGATGCGAATGCAGCATTGAGTGCAATCCCTACCACAACCATCACTAAAACCAATGAGCTGCTATACAACTCAGCAGCAGTGATCCTCGAGATACTTGGTTATAAGAGCAACCATGGGAGCCATGAGAAACAGTACCCACCATGGAAATGAAGGCTGGAGGCTAACATCAAGCAGACACAGAAGTAAGCCAACTGACAGAGGCCAAGAAAGGTGCAATGAGAAAACAGGTACCCAAGAGGTACAACCAGATGCCCATACCTGAAGCACTTGAAACTGCCAAACAAAGGCTCCAAGCCTTGGCCTGCCACCTAACGAGGTACACGAGAGAGAATGAAGCCAGAAGAATAAACCGGCCTGTCGCAACTCAACATGCAAAAGTGTACGCTCAATGGCAAAGTAATAACAGCAGAGCAGACCCTCCAAGGCTGGAAACTGAACAATACTGGAAAAGTATATGGGAGAGGGAGGCATCACACAACAGCGATGCACAGTGGCTGGTGGCTCTGAGAGAGGACCACAGCAACCTCCCTGAACAGAATCCAGTTACCATCACAGCGGCAGACATCCAAGAAAGAGTCTCAGGTATGAAAAACTGGACAGCACCGGGCCCTGACAGGATCCACACCTACTGGCTAAAGAAGCTCACTGCACTCCACTAGCGCCTTGCAGCACAACTTAACCAGCTGCTAAGGGATGGGACGCACCCTGAATGCCGTACAATCCTGATCCTGAAGGATCCCACAAAGGGTACAGTCCCATCCAACTATCGGCCAATAACCTGTCTCTCCACAACATGGAAGCTCATGTCAGGCATCATTGCGGCTAAGATAAGTGGGCACATGGATCAATACATGAGCAAAGCACAGAAGGGCATCGGCAAAGAAACCAGAGGAGCTAAACACCAACTTCTGGTTGACAGAACAGTCACCCAAGACTGCAGAACCCGAGACACCAACCTGTGCACTGCCTGGATTGATTACAAGAAAGCATATGACTCAATACCACACACATGGATCACTGGATGCTTGGAGATGTACAACATCAACAGGACCCAAAGAGACTTCATTGCAAACTCAATGAGGCTGTGGAAAACCACCCTTGAGACCAATGGCAAGCCACTTGCACAAGTATCCATCAAATGTGGCATATATCAAGGAGATGCTCTATCCCCACTGCTGTTCTGCATAGGCCTGAACCCTCAGCCAAATAATCAACATAACTAGCTATGGATACCGACTCTTGTATGGAATGGAATGGGGCCACCATCAGTCACCTCCTCTACATGGATGGCATCAAGCTACACGCTAAGAGTGAGCGGCACATCGACTCACTGATCCACACCACCAGGATCTACAGCTCTGACATTGGGATGTCATTCGGCTTGAGAAGTGTAGTCGAATGGTGACGAAGAGAGGAAACTAGTCCACACAGAGAGGGTCTCACTCCCAGAAGGAACAATAGCAGACATTGAGGATGGTTACAAGTACCTTGGAATACCACAGGCAAATGGCAACCTCGAAGAGGTAACAAGGAAAACAGCAACTGCCAAATACCTCCAACAAGTAAGGCAAGTCCTAAGAAGTCAGCTCAATGGCAAGAACAAGGCACGGGCAATAAACAGCTACGCCCTGCCAGTGATCAGATACCCTGCAGGAATAATAAGGTGGCCAAAGGAAGAGATACAGATCGCAGAGCGTTAAGACACGAAAGCTCCTCACCATGCATGGAGGGTTCCACCCCAAATCCAGCACCCTGAGACTGTCGCTAGCCGTAAAGAAGGCGGCCGTGGACTAGTGAGTGTGAGAGCCACTATCCAGGATGAAACATCCAAGATCCACAAGTACATCAAAGATAAGGCCCCAACAGATGACATACTCAGTGAATGTCTCAGGCAATGGGGAACAGAGGAAGAGGAGCTGGAGGAGGGATCATCATGGGAGGACAAACCCTACATGGGATGTACCACCGAACATAACTGAAGTGGCTGATATCAAGAAATCCTACCAATGGCTAGAACGGGCCGGACTGAAGGACAGCACAGAGGCACTCATCATGGCTGCACAGGAGCAGGCCCTGAACACCAGAGCAATAGAGGCCCAAATCTACCACACCAGACAAGACCCAAGGTGTAGGCTGTGCAAACAGGCCCCTGAGACAATCCAACACTTAACTGCAGGGTGTAAGATGCTGGCAGGGAAAGCATACATGGAGCGCCATAACCAAGTGGCTGGAATAGTGTACAGGAACATCTGTACGGAGTATGGACTGGAAACCCCGAGGTCAAAGTGGAAACACCTCCAAAGGTGGTAGAGAATGACCGAGCCAAGATCCTGTGGGACTTCCAGATTCAGACTGACAGAATGGTAATGGCAAACCAACCAGACATTGTGGTGGTGGACAAACAGCAGAGGAAGGCCGTTGTAGGTTGACGTTGCAATACCAAGTGATTGCAACATCAGGAAAAAGGAACATGAGAAACTAGAGAAATACCAAGGCCTCAGAGAAGAGCTGGAAAAGGCTTGGAAGGTGAAGGCGACAGTGGTGCCTGTGGTCATCGGAGCACTCGGGGCAGTAACCCCCAAACTGGAAGAGTGGCTACAGCAGATCCCTGGAAGAACACCAGACATCTCAGTCCAGAAAAGTGCAGTACTAGGAACAGCAAAGATACTGCAGAACCCTCAAGCTCCCAGGCCTCTGGTAGAGGACCCGAGCTTGAAGGATGAGACCACACGGAGGGTGAAGGACAAAGTTATATATATATATATATATATATATATATATTGTTATAATAATTTTTATTAATATAATTGTTTATAATGTTTATAGCTACTGGGTGCTCACAGTTCTCTACAGGTCATGTCAAATCATGTCATGTCCTCCATGTTAGTCCAAGCATGGAGTAGACATAACTAGAGACATGGCTTGAGAGGAGGACTTCTGCACCTGGAGCTGGAGCCTTGGAGGAGGGTGTATGCAAGACAGCTCCCACTGCAGTGATATAAAATCTCATGTTTTGTTTACTTCTTTAAGCAAAATGCACTCTGTACCTTTGATTTATCCGTGTGTGTTTGCTTCATTCTTGGAAGAATAAACCTGGCCTTTAGCTTTTTATAATATAATCTTTCTCCGTGTCTCTCTGGATAATATAAGGATATAGAATTCTTATAACATTTGGTGCCGTGACCCGGATCTCAATATTTGTTGTTTCTCATGCAAAGAGGTGAGCTGACGTGCACGGAAGAAATGCACAAAAAAGCATTTCTTGTAAGTCCCAAGCTGTGCTGTTAAAGCAGTAAGGGCCAGACCTTCACTCTGTGTGTGTGAACACGATGACGAGATCTGGACTGAAAAAAGAGAAGAGCAGAGAGACGAGAGGACAGAACAGACAGTCTGGCTGCGGAACAACTGGACAATTGGACTGACAATTTAGGTGAACAGCTGTTTAATTAAATTTTTTGGTGTGTGTGTGATTGTGAATACCAAAGCTTCCGAAGTAGTAATTTTGGAAATCTGGCGGATGTTGAGTGGGCTGCATGGAAGTTACATCACCATAGTTGATGTTTTTCCATGAAGTTGGACAACATAGGAGATTCTTAAACGCTGAAAGATTGAGATTCCTTAAATGGTGAGATCCGCTTTGTCGAGACCCTGCCTATATGGTTTATGGTGAGATTAAAAGCCGAAAAAGTATGTGTTTTCAATCGAGACCCTACCTGTCAATCTAATGGTGAGATTTTAAACGGGATTTCTGATCTTAATCTGTGTTAAAGCTTGTTGTCTTGCTAGATTTAAGTTTGATAGATACCCTATGCTCTGTAAGTCTTTATGGTGTTTCTTGAAACGGACCCGTGCGGTGAGTTCATTGACCGTGACAAGTGCGGAATCTACGAAATAGATAGTGCACCTAATTACAAGAAGGAGTATGAGGTCTAAATAGCTTGTCTGGGAAGCACAAGAATTTATCTTAGTTTAATAATCACGTATCGTAATACGCCACAATCGAACTGCCTTGCATAGCTAGTATTGTTGGTTTTAATGGTGCGTTGGACGCACAGGAAAACTCGAGTATGGACTATTATCAAGATACTTACTAACAACAAAAAGTGAGATGAATGAGTCCGAAGTCAATGTGACTATAAAGGCCTACGTAGGATTGTTCCCTGCAGACGAGAAATGAGATTATAAAGCCCACTAGAAGTGAGAGGCTTTTGCTGAAAAAATGTTCACTGGATGTAAAGCGGTGAAAGAGAAAAAGCCCACAAAAAGTGACGGGGCTTATACTGAGAATTGTTGACCTAAAGAGTTAAAGATAAAAGGTGTGTTTGAGAGAATAAATGTGTTATGAATGGGCCATTGTTGAATGAAGAATGAGTCTAATGATGTAAATCAGAACAAAAGTAATGTTTTTGTTTAGAGAAAGTTTGAACAACATGAGAGAGAAAGGTAGCTTCCATAAGTTACTTTTCTAGTTTGAGAAAAAACAGAGAAGTAGAGAAGAGATTTTGAAAGAAGTACACACATGTACTTCAAAACACTAATCATTTGTATTTTGTTTAAATGTTTTCTGGGAGCCTCTAGGTCTCGTCCTCCTTTCGCTCGGACAACAGTGCCCTCTCCAAACTTCCTCTGCACCCCCCCTCCCACCTGCTCCTTTTCGGCTGAAAAAAGAAAAAAAAAGCTGCAGACAGACCAGCAGCAGCAAACACGGAAGTTGTAAGATAAACGAATTCAGACAAACGTTTATTTATTTTAAATTTTGATCTATTGAGATTGACCAAAAAGGTATTTGTAAAGTGTGTTTGTAAATTGGATGAAACTTGAAATTAATATGAATGTAATGTATTTCTCTGAGGAAAAATGCACAATTGCCATGGAGACGAGAGCGAGGTGGAGGTGGGCGTGACAGACGAGAGGGCACTGAGAGAAGGAGGAGGAGGTCGAAACTGGGTCCAGACGAGAGACGAGGGAATGACCTCATGAACTGACCGCTTCAACAGGTCAGGTACATAAACACATAAACACACATGTAAATACACACACATAAAGATAGATGTAAATACACACACATAAAGACACAAACACAAACACAGACACATGAGACACACATCTACAGAAAAGGATGTGCTTTTGGTTTATGAGAGAAAATAATGAGTATTCTGTTAAAGAACAGAGTTGGTTTTGTATTTTATGTGACACGTTCGTGTGAACATTAAAGGTTTGAAGAAGTTAAAGATCCAACACTTGGATCCAAAATAAAAGTAGTGATTGATGTTTTGCTAAACAATGTTGTGTATCTATTAGTACGAGAACTAATAGAGGTCCTTAATATCAGTGTGGTTCAAACACACGGTATAACGCCAATAAAAGAATGAAAATGAATACTTTGGAATTGGAAGAATTTAAATATGTGTCTTAAAGTTGAATTGTGCAGAGTAAGTTTATAAAGATAATATAACTTTGTAGTTATGGGCCATAAGCTCACATTTAAAAGAAAACAATGTTACCAGAATCTAAGTAAATAAAAGAAACATTTATGTATTTTTCTGGTTTGGTTTTGATGAATAATGGAGAAAGTGGATTCAAAACAACCATTCAAAGTGGATTCAAAACAATTGACTTCCTGCCTTGTGTATTTTCCCTCCTTTGTGATTGCTTGCTCCGCCCTGATGTGTTTCACCTGTTCCTTGTTGTCTTTGTCTATTTATACCTGTGTGTTCCTCTGCTCTGTGCCAGGTCGTCTTCTTCAGTACCGTGAGTTTGTTTTGTGTTCCCAGTGTCTTATATTGTAGTCTGTGTTTTCACCCTAGCCTTTGTGGTTTCCGGTTCCTTGGATTTTGTTTACTTGGATTTTGTTTTGTACCTGTGGACCAATAAACTTTATTTTAACCTTTTGCCTTTGTATGGGTTTTGCATTGGAGTCTTCCTGTTCCTGGGCCATTGGCCATGACAGTTTTTGAGAAAAAAAACGTAATGGGAGTTTAAACGTAGGTTTAAGTAATGGGAAAATTGAGATGAAGATAGTTCAAAATAATTGTTGTATTATTGTTGTATTTTTGTTATTATTGTTATTTCCAGTAATAAGAATACTGGTAGGTGGTCACTAATATCATTTATTAATATCCCACTTGTCATGGTCTGATTTAATACATTAGTGAAACTATTATTGATTAAGGTGGAGCAGTGTGAGGTGAGTCTGGTGGGGCGGTGATTATGGGATATCAGGAATCAGGAAGGTTTTTCTTGCCATTGTCAGTGAACAAAATTCACAAACTAGGAACTTGCTTCGGTGATAACGGTGCAACATATTACATTTATACATAGATAGACACACAAAGGTTGCAGACTACACCAATGCAGCCATATTTCGTGCAAATGATCTTCAGGAAAATCAACTAAGGCATTGTACAGACATAGCAGACACATAACTACAGTTGCAGTTACAACATTACATACGTAGTCGCAACCACAGTTGCCGTTACGACATACATCATAGACATAGACAGACATCAGACAGCAACAAGGATAACAGCACACGCAGTCACGTGATGGAATTTTCCAGTGGCTTACGAGGGGGTAGGAGGAGTCAGACAGATGTCAAATGGCAGACGGGTAGGGAGACCTTGAGGTCTTTAGCGGAACTGTGTGTGAGAGTCCCATGGCCTGTCCTTGATGGAATACAGGGAGTACCACTGAGATAAGATAAGACCCAGCTGCTGGACAGACTTCTAATCGAGAGAAGGGACTTGGGCAGAGGGAAAAGGAGACAGAATTTGTAATCCATTTTAATTTGTCCGGATCATAGTCGATCAGTTCTGGTTCTCAGCGTCAGGTGCGTGCGAACGCTTCGTGAAGTAACTTTGATGTTTCGTCCAGTTTCGTGGTCAGCCCTGTAGTACTGCGTAGCAGCTCACAGGTCTGGTTCTCGATCATATCCACTCTCTTCTCAGTGTACGCAGTCCGGGCTGAGATGACTCGAGACAGCTCCTCGGACTGTGCAGCACTCTGTTGTAAGCCCTTCAACTTGTCACTCACGTCACAGAAGCACTGTTTAATTTCAGCAGACAGTGGCTGGGTAGCTTTAAAGGCAGCTGTCTTACAAATTTGCGATAGTTTAAGGCAGTCCCAAGACCAATAATCAGGAACCCCACTATCATAAATCCAAAAATGAATACGTCCTCAACGTCCTCCACGGACAGAACTTCCAAACACAGAACCTGTCAGTTCTTACAGGCGTCCCGTGTGTAGCCTGCCGCTGAGGTACCGCCAGGGCAGATAGGCTCTCCCGGTGCATCCTTCTTTTGGGAAAAAAGTCTGTCAATTGCGCTCAGAGACCAGTTAATTAGATCCATTTCCAGTTTCTCAGTAGTCCAGCAAGTAGTTGAGTCAAAAAGGGAAGAAGTTTATGACAAGACGACACTGTACAGAAGCACATTTAAGCAGATAACAAGAGGATCAGTAGGAAACGTCCGCCTTGTCCGAGAGCAGGAAGAAGAAATAGATATAGAGACCCTAGAGAATGAATGTGAGTGAATAATTGTCTGTCACTGTCTGTCTCTAAATGTTACTGTAGTTTTATTTTGCTGGTCCTTATGGGGCAACAGGTGGCAGGCCTCTATATCCCGAGTGTCCAGAGCGATGTCGTTGTTTTGCATAAATCAAACGACCTGTTGTTCGACCGACTCTAGGTCCAGCTCACTTGGTTAACCTTCTGGCACCACGGCTTTTGTGTAGGTCCACGGTTTAACGTCAGCCCAGTGATTATTAAATCATTCAGCCGTGTGTATTGATCCATGTCTGCCAAACGATTCTCCAAGGCAGTCTCCTTTTCCTCATTTAGTTTCTTAGTTAGATAGACTTTTACTCATGAACAGAAACAATTGGCCAATCACATGCTTGAAAAAGGAGCGCTCCCATTGGTCGACACCAGCTTGTCATGTGATGTTCCAGGACGTTTAACAGCTGCTGATAAAGTGTCAGTGTTGCCAATTTAGCGACTTTGTTGCTATATTTAGCGAGTTTTCAGACCCCTCTAGCGACAAATTTTCAAAAAAGCGACTAGCGACAAATCTAGCGACTTTTTCTGGAGTTATTGGAGACTTTTGGAGACTTTCTGAAGTGAAAGCACACATCGTCCTTACTCTAATCAATGAGCAGCGGGTGCTGCCGCTGTCCCCACCCCATCCCAAAGCACTCATAGTCGGCCCAGTCCTCACGCAGCAGCCCCTCCCAGCTGCAGTCAGAGCAGGAGTTGTTCACCCTCCACGTCCAGACTGCAAATGAATCGCGCGCAACCGCTGGTGGATCCCGCCCAGGCTTACATTCAGCACTCGAAAATGTTCTTTGTCGAAAAAATGTGTGGTTAAAAATGTTAATGTTTTTCAGTCACTTGTTGTAGGCTCCTAAGTGGACCATAAGGTTAAAAACTAAACTTAAGAAAAAAATAAATAAATAAAAAAGAAATTACGGTTAAAAATGTTAATACTTTACTGTGACATGTTGTAGGCTCCTAAGTGGACCATAAGTATAAAAAAAATATAAAAATTTTTAAATTTTTTAAAAGAAACTCCGAGTGTCTCTTTTAGGTCACTTTGCCGGTCCCAAGCCCGGATAAAGGAGGAGGGTTGAAATTGTGAAGTAATAAACAAAAACAAGAGTCGACAGAAAGTTTCATTTTAAATTTAAAGAATTTAGTTTGACCGTTTTGATTTTCATTGTTCTCGTGTGCTTATCACTTAATTGAAATGAGAAATGAGAAGAGCTTTATTGGGACAGTCGGCTATATCATAATAAAATACAGTAAAAGAGACCATGTGAGCACAAATTTGTCAAGAAAGCACGTTAGGCAGGGAGAACACAAGAAAGTATGCAATATAGTATGATGACGCGATGACGTAATGACGTCACGAATATGCTAATTTACGCATGACGTCATCTAGCGACATTTAGCGGCTTTTTGGCCAGGCTTTAGCTACTTTCCTTTGAAAAGAGTTGGCAACACTGTAAAGTGTATTTTGAGCTGAATATGTCTTTTAACAAAGAAACAGTTCAAAAAAGAAAAGCATCAACAGAGAAAAGGAAGGCAACGTAAAACATGGATAAATACTGTCAATTTAATCACGTAATGTTTAACGAGGAGGAGATAATTGTCGTCCTGACGCTGAAGTCGGAGCTAGGCTAACGCTAAACTCTAAACTTCAGTTTGTTCTGGTTTTATTTGTTGAATAAAAGAGAAGCAGGAGAGATCCCTCTGCTGCTGTTGGAGGAGAGTGGCTCTGAGACAGGAACAAAAAAAGAAAATGAGGGAGTGGAGCTTTAAGTTTCACTGAAGATGTCCCTCAATAAAAACCAACCAGGTTCAGACAGGTTCCTGTGTTTCATATTTAGTTCTTTCTTAGATCTTCTTTTGTTGGAGCTTGTTTCTGACACTTTTTCTTTGGAAACAATACATTTATAACTTTTAGGCTCAGTTTACTACAATATAATGTTTCACAAAATAAAAATATCAAAATAAATTGTATTCTCTGAATCTGAATTTCTCACAAAGACAAATAATGACCCGAGAAATGTACCTGAAATAATTTGATGCAGCTGTAATTTAAATAAGTAATAAAATAATTTAATTCAATAAACAGCTCTTTTACCTGAACACACCACTTCCAGACCAGCTGTGTCACTGAAGTCTGTTTCCATTACACACTCTCTCAGAGGCTTCTGCTTTAAACAGTCATCACTGACCATCCACATACGTCTGTTTGAAAAATCATCTCTTATTTTTCCAGAAACAGCTGAACCACAGTCCAGGTCTCGACACACAGCAGCTGTAGACTTCAGGTCCCAGTCTCTAGAGACAGACACTGGTCTCCACTCTCCTCTGTGTCTCAGCTCCACAGTCCCAGCACAGCCACTGGACTGTCCCACCAACCTGACTGGCTCTGAACAGAGACAAGAACAAGTTATTGGAGCTATTATTTATAAATAAAAATAAAAATTAATATTCTCTCTCTCTTAAAGATTTAAAGATGACATTCATAAATAAAGACTGGGTCCAAATATTAGAACCAGACTAACTCAGTTTAAAATTGTAAACAGAATATATTGGACGACTGAATCTTAAAAAGATCCTTCATGTTGGAAATGCTCTGAGAAAGGCAGGTTAACTCATATGTTATGGTCTTTTCTCTGAGTTTGTCCTGCTGCCCTCCGGTCTTCGCTTCTGTCTTCTTCTATTCAAGAAAAATAGCTCCAAGCTATTATTCATTCCACAAGCAATAAAATACCTGAATACTTATGATTTTTAACTGAATGATACTATACTAATATGGTTTTCTTCTCTCTTGTCTTTATGTGATGTATGTGTGGCCAGCAGAGGCGTAACTTTGATGTGTGCATTGGTCGGGACAAGAACAGACTCTGACTACAGTTCTGTGTTTATGTGTCGTTAGAGGCACTGACGTGAGCTCAACCAAGTCAGATGTATTTATTCCAGTTTATGATGAAAATACAGACTTATCAATGAAATAAACCTGGACTAAACCTGGTCCAAACCAGGACTAAGCCAGAACTAAACCAGGACTAAACCTGAAGTATGCCAGGTCTAAACCTGGTCTAAACCAGGTCTAAACCAGATCCAAACCAGGTCTAAACCAGGACTAAACCAGGACTAAACCAGGACTATGCCAGGTCTAAACCAGGTCTAAACCAGGTCTAAAACTGGACTTAAAATGGACTAATCCAGTTCTAAACCAGGTCTAAACCGGACTTGACCTGGACATAACCAAGTCTAAACAAATAAAACAAGAAGTTAATGGGGAAGCATGTGATATGAAAGCCCCACCCCTTTTACCTGAGCAGGTGAGGTCCACAGCTTTTCTAGATGAGCAGGTGTTCCCTGAGCTGGACCTGGTACAGTTCATCAGAGCAGACTCATGGCCCTCACACTGGAACGTCTGCCCCAGAGGAGCCCGTCCTTCTCCATAGAGCGCCCCCTGGAGGAGAGATGGAGCCCCACAGCCCAGCTCCCTGCAGACCACCTCTGCATCCTGCAGGTCAAAGTCCTCTTCACAGACTGAGGTCCAGGACTGGTCCCAGTGGACCTCCAGTGATCCTGAGCACAGCCTGGGCCCTGGAGCAGCCTCACAGAGTCTGTGGACACAGAGAGAGGCTGAATAAAGACAGACACAGAGTCTGTGGACAAAGATATATATATATACATATATACATACATATATTTATATATATATATATATATATATGTATATATATATATATATATATATATATATATATATGTGTATAAAAACTTTGTCCTTCACCCTCCATGGTGGTCTCTCATCCTTCGAGCTCGGGTCCTCTACCAGAGGCCTGGGAGCTTGAGGGTTCTCAGTATCTTTGCTGTTCCTAGTACTGCACTTTTCTGGACCGAGATGTCTGGTGTTCTTCCAGGGATCTGCTGTAGCCACTCTTCCAGTTTGGGGGTTACTGCCCCGAGTGCTCCGATGACCACAGGCACCACTGTCGCCTTCACCTTCCAAGCCTTTTCCAGCTCTTCTCTGAGGCCTTGGTATTTCTCTAGTTTCTCATGTTCCTTTTTCCTGATGTTGCAATCACTTGGTACTGCAACGTCAACCTACAACCTTCCTCTGCTGTTTGTCCACCACCACAATGTCTGGTTGGTTCGCCATTACCATTCTGTCAGTCTGAATCTGGAAGTCCCACAGGATCTGTATATATATATATATATATATATATATATATATATATATATATATATATATAATTTTACGCGTTGATGTCCCGTAATTAATTAATTTTAATTAACGCGTTAAAGTCCCGGCCCATATATATATAAATATATATATATTAATTACGGGACATCAACGCGTAAAATTAGGATTAATTACGCAAAAAATAAATAACATAATTTTAACCACACTTATTTTTGCACCGCGGAACGTTTTTCAATGAATGAGTTTTGATGGACTGATTATACTGGAGCATCAACTAGCGTTCTTGACTTCCGACCACAGTCATCATGAACAAAGAAGCTGACGAGACCGCATTGCTTGGCCCCGTGGATGGGAAATTTTGTTTAAAAAAACGAAAGGATGGAAGCGTCGACAAGAGCCTGGTTGTGTGCAAGCTATGCAACAAGGTATTTGCGTATCACCGCAGCACATCGAGCCTCAAATATCACTTCAACGCAAAACACATAGGAGTTAGCATGGACGTTAGCCCGACTCCGAGTAAAGTTACAAGGACCAGGGTAACTACACTGCTAAACTTAATGGCAAAAATTGCACTGGTCTACTGGACTGAAATAAATAAACAATATTTTGTTGATTAAGCTTATGTATTCAGTCATTATTCAATGGTATACTAAAAATCCATGTGAAAAATTACTTCTCACTGTTCTCAGCTCAAATATTTATATGCAATTAAAATGCGATTAATTTTGATTAATTAATTACAAAGCCTCTAATTAATTAGATTATTTTTTTTAATCGAGTCCCAGCCCTAATATATATATATACTTCGAAACCCACAATCCAGGCTTACATCGAAGCAACTTGTAGCTCACTGTTCCAACATCCACAAGCGGCAGCTGCTATCACAACTTGAGATTGATGAGCTACAACACCAAAAATGCTACGGCAAGGGGTAGCCAGGACAAGAGGTCAGAGGGGAGCCAACGGGGGCTCCCCAACCAGAGATTGGGTACGAAGCCCCAACAAGTGAAATAACGCTGAACGAGGCAGCAACTCACCTGAAAGACAAGATCATGGCGAGAATGAATGAAAGGCAACCCCAACGCCAATTACAACGGCTAAGTGAAGTACCATCAGAAAGTCTCCTAGAAGATGCGAATGCAGCATTGAGTGCAATCCCTACCACAACCATCACTAAAACCAATGAGCTGCTATACAACTCAGCAGCAGTGATCCTCGAGATACTTGGTTATAAGAGCAACCATGGGAGCCATGAGAAACAGTACCCACCATGGAAATGAAGGCTGGAGGCTAACATCAAGCAGACACATAAAGAAGTAAGCCAACTGACAGAGGCCAAGAAAGGTGCAATGAGAAAACAGGTACCCAAGAGGTACAACCAGATGCCCATACCTGAAGCACTTGAAACTGCCAAACAAAGGCTCCAAGCCTTGGCCTGCCACCTAACGAGGTACGAGAGAGAATGAAGCCAGAAGAATAAACCGGCCTGTCGCAACTCAACATGCAAAAGTGTACGCTCAATGGCAAAGTAATAACAGCAGAGCAGACCCTCCAAGGCTGGAAACTGAACAATACTGGAAAAGTATATGGGAGAGGAGGCATCACACAACAGCGATGCACAGTGGCTGGTGGCTCTGAGAGAGGACCACAGCAACCTCCTGAACAGAATCCAGTTACCATCACAGCGGCAGACATCCAAGAAAGAGTCTCAGGTATGAAAAACTGGACAGCACCGGGCCCTGACAGGATCCACACCTACTGGCTAAAGAAGCTCACTGCACTCCACTAGCGCCTTGCAGCACAACTTAACCAGCTGCTAAGGGATGGGGGCGCACCCTGAATGCCGTACAATCCTGATCCTGAAGGATCCCACAAAGGGTACAGTCCCATCCAACTATCGGCCAATAACCTGTCTCTCCACAACATGGAAGCTCATGTCAGGCATCATTGCGGCTAAGATAAGTGGGCACATGGATCAATACATGAGCAAAGCACAGAAGGGCATCGGCAAAGAAACCAGAGGAGCTAAACACCAACTTCTGGTTGACAGAACAGTCACCCAAGACTGCAGAACCCGAGACACCAACCTGTGCACTGCCTGGATTGATTACAAGAAAGCATATGACTCAATACCACACACATGGATCACTGGATGCTTGGAGATGTACAACATCAACAGGACCCAAAGAGACTTCATTGCAAACTCAATGAGGCTGTGGAAAACCACCCTTGAGACCAATGGCAAGCCACTTGCACAAGTATCCATCAAATGTGGCATATATCAAGGAGATGCTCTATCCCCACTGCTGTTCTGCATAGGCCTGAACCCCCTCAGCCAAATAATCAACATAACTAGCTATGGATACCGACTCTTGTATGGAATGGAATGGGGCCACCATCAGTCACCTCCTCTACATGGATGGCATCAAGCTATACGCTAAGAGTGAGCGGCACATCGACTCACTGATCCACACCACCAGGATCTACAGCTCTGACATTGGGATGTCATTCGGGCTTGAGAAGTGTAGTCGAATGGTGACGAAGAGAGGGAAACTAGTCCACACAGAGAGGGTCTCACTCCCAGAAGGAACAATAGCAGACATTGAGGATGGTTACAAGTACCTTGGAATACCACAGGCAAATGGCAACCTCGAAGAGGTAACAAGGAAAACAGCAACTGCCAAATACCTCCAACAAGTAAGGCAAGTCCTAAGAAGTCAGCTCAATGGCAAGAACAAGGCACGGGCAATAAACAGCTACGCCCTGCCAGTGATCAGATACCCTGCAGGAATAATAAGGTGGCCAAAGGAAGAGATACAGATCGCAGACGTTAAGACACGAAAGCTCCTCACCATGCATGGAGGGTTCCACCCCAAATCCAGCACCCTGAGACTGTACGCTAGCCGTAAAGAAGGCGGCCGTGGACTAGTGAGTGTGAGAGCCACTATCCAGGATGAAACATCCAAGATCCACAAGTACATCAAAGATAAGGCCCCAACAGATGACATACTCAGTGAATGTCTCAGGCAATGGGGAACAGAGGAAGAGGAGCTGGAGGAGGGATCATCATGGGAGGACAAACCCCTACATGGGATGTACCACCGGAACATAACTGAAGTGGCTGATATCAAGAAATCCTACCAATGGCTAGAACGGGCCGGACTGAAGGACAGCACAGAGGCACTCATCATGGCTGCACAGGAGCAGGCCCTGAACACCAGAGCAATAGAGGCCCAAATCTACCACACCAGACAAGACCCAAGGTGTAGGCTGTGCAAACAGGCCCCTGAGACAATCCAACACTTAACTGCAGGGTGTAAGATGCTGGCAGGGAAAGCATACATGGAGCGCCATAACCAAGTGGCTGGAATAGTGTACAGGAACATCTGTACGGAGTATGGACTGGAAACCCCGAGGTCAAAGTGGGAAACACCTCCAAAGGTGGTAGAGAATGACCGAGCCAAGATCCTGTGGGACTTCCAGATTCAGACTGACAGAATGGTAATGGCAAACCAACCAGACATTGTGGTGGTGGACAAACAGCAGAGGAAGGCCGTTGTGGTTGACGTTGCAATACCAAGTGATTGCAACATCAGGAAAAAGGAACATGAGAAACTAGAGAAATACCAAGGCCTCAGAGAAGAGCTGGAAAAGGCTTGGAAGGTGAAGGCGACAGTGGTGCCTGTGGTCATCAGCACTCGGGCAGTAACCCCAAACTGGAAGAGTGGCTACAGCAGATCCCTGGAAGAACACCAGACATCTCAGTCCAGAAAAGTGCAGTACTAGGAACAGCAAAGATACTGCGCAGAACCCTCAAGCTCCCAGGCCTCTGGTAGAGGACCCGAGCTTGAAGGATGAGACCACACGCGGAGGGTGAAGGACAAAGTTATATATATATATATATATATATATATATATATATTGTTATAATAATTTTTATTAATATAATTGTTTATAATGTTTATAGCTACTGGGTGCTCACAGTTCTCTACAGGTCATGTCAAATCATGTCATGTCCTCCATGTTAGTCCAAGCATGGAGTAGACATAACTAGAGACATGGCTTGAGAGGAGGACTTCTGCACCTGGAGCTGGAGCCTTGGAGGAGGGTGTATGCAAGACAGCTCCCACTGCAGTGATATAAAATCTCATGTTTTGTTTACTTCTTTAAGCAAAATGCACTCTGTACCTTTGATTTATCCGTGTGTGTTTGCTTCATTCTTGGAAGAATAAACCTGGCCTTTAGCTTTTTATAATATAATCTTTCTCCGTGTCTCTCTGGATAATATAAGGATATAGAATTCTTATAACATTTGGTGCCGTGACCCGGATCTCAATATTTGTTGTTTCTCATGCAAAGAGGTGAGCTGACGTGCACGGAAGAAATGCACAAAAAAGCATTTCTTGTAAGTCCCAAGCTGTGCTGTTAAAGCAGTAAGGGCCAGACCTTCACTCTGTGTGTGTGAACACGATGACGAGATCTGGACTGAAAAAAGAGAAGAGCAGAGAGACGAGAGGACAGAACAGACAGTCTGGCTGCGGAACAACTGGACAATTGGACTGACAATTTAGGTGAACAGCTGTTTAATTAAATTTTTTGGTGTGTGTGTGATTGTGAATACCAAAGCTTCCGGAAGTAGTAATTTTGGAAATCTGGCGGATGTTGAGTGGGCTGCATGGAAGTTACATCACCATAGTTGATGTTTTTCCATGAAGTTGGACAACATAGGAGATTCTTAAACGCTGAAAGATTGAGATTCCTTAAATGGTGAGATCCGCTTTGTCGAGACCCTGCCTATATGGTTTATGGTGAGATTAAAAGCCGAAAAAGTATGTGTTTTCAATCGAGACCCTACCTGTCAATCTAATGGTGAGATTTTAAACGGGATTTCTGATCTTAATCTGTGTTAAAGCTTGTTGTCTTGCTAGATTTAAGTTTGATAGATACCCTATGCTCTGTAAGTCTTTATGGTGTTTCTTGAAACGGACCCGTGCGGTGAGTTCATTGACCGTGACAAGTGCGGAATCTACGAAATAGATAGTGCACCTAATTACAAGAAGGAGTATGAGGTCTAAATAGCTTGTCTGGGAAGCACAAGAATTTATCTTAGTTTAATAATCACGTGTATACGCCACAATCGAACTGCCTTGCATAGCTAGTATTGTTGGTTTTAATGGTGCGTTGGGCGCACAGGAAAACTCAGTATGGACTATTATCAAGATACTTACTAACAACAAAAAGTGAGATGAATGAGTCCAAGTCAATGTGACTATAAAGGCCTACGTAGGATTGTTCCCTGCAGACGAGAAATGAGATTATAAAGCCCACTAGAAGTGAGAGGCTTTTGCTGAAAAAATGTTCACTGGATGTAAAGCGGTGAAAGAGAAAAAGCCCACAAAAAGTGACGGGGCTTATACTGAGAATTGTTGACCTAAAGAGTTAAAGATAAAAGGTGTGTTTGAGAGAATAAATGTTATGAATGGGCCATTGTTGAATGAAGAATGAGTCTAATGATGTAAATCAGAACAAAAGTAATGTTTTTGTTTAGAGAAAGTTTGAACAACATGAGAGAGAAAGGTAGCTTCCATAAGTTACTTTTCTAGTTTGAGAAAAACAGAGAAGTAGAGAAGAGATTTTGAAAGAAGTACACACATGTACTTCAAAACACTAATCATTTGTATTTTGTTTAAATGTTTTCTGGGAGCCTCTAGGTCTCGTCCTCCCTTTCGCTCGGACAACAGTGCCCTCTCCAAACTTCCTCTGCACCCCCTCCCACCTGCTCCTTTCGGCTGAAAAAGAAAAAGCTGCAGACAGACCAGCAGCAGCAAACACGGAAGTTGTAAGATAAACGAATTCAGACAAACGTTTATTTATTTTAAATTTTGATCTATTGAGATTGACCAAAAAGGTATTTGTAAAGTGTGTTTGTAAATTGGATGAAACTTGAAATTAATATGAATGTAATGTATTTCTCTGAGGAAAAATGCACAATTGCCATGGAGGACGAGGCGAGGTGGAGGTGGGCGTGACAGACGAGAGGGCACTGAGAGAAGGAGGAGGAGGTCGAAACTGGGTCCAGACGAGAGACGAGGGAATGACCTCATGAACTGACCGCTTCAACAGGTCAGGTACATAAACACATAAACACACATGTAAATACACACACATAAAGATAGATGTAAATACACACACATAAAGACACAAACACAAACACAGACACATGAGACACACATCTACAGAAAAGGATGTGCTTTTGGTTTATGAGAGAAAATAATGAGTATTCTGTTAAAGAACAGAGTTGGTTTTGTATTTTATGTGACACGTTGTGAACATTAAAGGTTTGAAGAAGTTAAAGATCCAACACTTGGATCCAAAATAAAAGTAGTGATTGATGTTTTGCTAAACAATGTTGTGTATCTATTAGTACGAGAACTAATAGAGGTCCTTAATATCAGTGTGGTTCAAACACACGGTATAACGCCAATAAAAGAATGAAAATGAATACTTTGGAATTGGAAGAATTTAAATATGTGTCTTAAAGTTGAATTGTGCAGAGTAAGTTTATAAAGATAATATAACTTTGTAGTTATGGGCCATAAGCTCACATTTAAAAGAAAACAATGTTACCAGAATCTAAGTAAATAAAAGAAACATTTATGTATTTTTCTGGTTTGGTTTTGATGAATAATGGAGAAAGTGGATTCAAAACAACCATTCAAAGTGGATTCAAAACAATTGACTTCCTGCCTTGTGTATTTTCCCTCCTTTGTGATTGCTTGCTCCGCCCTGATGTGTTTCACCTGTTCCTTGTTGTCTTTGTCTATTTATACCTGTGTGTTCCTCTGCTCTGTGCCAGGTCGTCTTCTTCAGTACCGTGAGTTTGTTTTGTGTTCCCCAGTGTCTTATATTGTAGTCTGTGTTTTCACCCTAGCCTTTGTGGTTTCCGGTTCCTTGGATTTTGTTTACTTGGATTTTGTTTTGTACCTGTGGACCAATAAACTTTATTTTAACCTTTGCCTTTGTATGGGTTTTGCATTGGAGTCTTCCTGTTCCTGGGCCATTGGCCATGACAGTTTTTGAGAAAAAAAACGTAATGGGAGTTTAAACGTAGGTTTAAGTAATGGGAAAATTGAGATGAAGATAGTTCAAAATAATTGTTGTATTATTGTTGTATTTTTGTTATTATTGTTATTTCCAGTAATAAGAATACTGGTAGGTGGTCACTAATATCATTTATTAATATCCCACTTGTCATGGTCTGATTTAATACATTAGTGAAACTATTATTGATTAAGGTGGAGCAGTGTGAGGTGAGTCTGGTGGGGCGTGTGATTATGGGATATCAGGAATCAGGAAGGTTTTTCTTGCCATTGTCAGTGAACAAAATTCACAAACTAGGAACTTGCTTCGGTGATAACGGTGCAACATATTACATTTATACATAGATAGACACACAAAGGTTGCAGACTACACCAATGCAGCCATATTTCGGTGCAATGATCTTCAGGAAAATCAACTAAGGCATTGTACAGACATAGCAGACACATAACTACAGTTGCAGTTACAACATTACATACGTAGTCGCAACCACAGTTGCCGTTACGACATACATCATAGACATAGACAGACATCAGACAGCAACAAGGATAACAGCACACGCAGTCACGTGATGGAATTTTCCAGTGGCTTACGAGGGGGGGGTAGAGGAGGGAGTCAGACAGATGTCAAATGGCAGACGGGTAGGGAGACCTTGAGGTCTTTAGCGGAACTGTGTGTGAGAGTCCCATGGCCTGTCCTTGATGGAGTACAGGGAGTACCACTGAGATAAGATAAGACCCAGCTGCTGGACAGACTTCTAATCGAGAGAAGGGACTTGGGCAGAGGGAAAAGGAGACAGAATTTGTAATCCATTTTAATTTGTCCGGATCATAGTCGATCAGTTCTGGTTCTCAGCGTCAGGTGCGTGCGAACGCTTCGTGAAGTAACTTTGATGTTTCGTCCAGTTTCGTGGTCAGCCCTGTAGTACTGCGTAGCAGCTCACAGGTCTGGTTCTCGATCATATCCACTCTCTTCTCAGTGTACGCAGTCCGGGCTGAGATGACTCGAGACAGCTCCTCGGACTGTGCAGCACTCTGTTGTAAGCCCTTCAACTTGTCACTCACGTCACAGAAGCACTGTTTAATTTCAGCAGACAGTGGCTGGGTAGCTTTAAAGGCAGCTGTCTTACAAATTTTGCGATAGTTTAAGGCAGTCCCAAGACCAATAATCAGGAACCCCACTATCATAAATCCGAAAATGAATACATCCTCAACGTCCTCCACGGACAGAACTTCCAAACACAGAACCTGTCAGTTCTTACAGGCGTCCCGTGTGTAGCCTGCCGCTGAGGTACCGCCAGGGCAGATAGGCTCTCCCGGTGCATCCTTCTTTTGGGAAAAAAGTCTGTCAATTGCGCTCAGAGACCAGTTAATTAGATCCATTTCCAGTTTCTCAGTAGTCCAGCAAGTAGTTGAGTCAAAAAGGGAAGAAGTTTATGACAAGACGACACTGTACAGAAGCACATTTAAGCAGATAACAAGAGGATCAGTAGGAAACGTCCGCCTTGTCCGAGAGCAGGAAGAAGAAATAGATATAGAGACCCTAGAGAATGAATGTGAGAGTGAATAATTGTCTGTCACTGTCTGTCTCTAAATGTTACTGTAGTTTTATTTTGCTGGTCCTTATGGGGCAACAGGTGGCAGGCCTCTATATCCCGAGTGTCCAGAGCGATGTCGTTGTTTTGCATAAATCAAACGACCTGTTGTTCGACCGACTCTAGGTCCAGCTCACTTGGTTAACCTTCTGGCACCACGGCTTTTGTGTAGGTCCACGGTTTAACGTCCAGCCCAGTGATTATTAAATCATTCAGCCGTGTGTATTGATCCATGTCTGCCAAACGATTCTCCAAGGCAGTCTCCTTTTCCTCATTTAGTTTCTTAGTTAGATAGACTTTTACTCATGAACAGAAACAATTGGCCAATCACATGCTTGAAAAAGGAGCGCTCCCATTGGTCGACACCAGCTTGTCATGTGATGTTCCAGGACGTTTAACAGCTGCTGATAAAGTGTCAGTGTTGCCAATTTAGCGACTTTGTTGCTATATTTAGCGAGTTTTCAGACCCCTCTAGCGACAAATTTTCAAAAAAGCGACTAGCGACAAATCTAGCGACTTTTTCTGGAGTTATTGGAGACTTTTGGAGACTTTCTGAAGTGAAAGCACACATCGTCCTTACTCTAATCAATGAGCAGCGGGTGCTGCCGCTGTCCCCACCCCCATCCCAAAGCACTCATAGTCGGCCCAGTCCTCACGCAGCAGCCCCTCCCAGCTGCAGTCAGAGCAGGAGTTGTTCACCCCTCCACGTCCAGACTGCAAAATGAATCGCGCATGTGCGGCAACTTGGCAAGCCGCCGCTGGTGGATCCCGCCCAGGCTTACATTCAGCACTCGAAAATGTTCTTTGTCGAAAAAATGTGTGGTTAAAAATGTTAATGTTTTTCAGTCACTTGTTGTAGGCTCCTAAGTGGACCATAAGGTTAAAAACTAAACTTAAGAAAAAAATAAATAAATAAAAAAGAAATTACGGTTAAAAATGTTAATACTTTACTGTGACATGTTGTAGGCTCCTAAGTGGACCATAAGTATAAAAAAAATATAAAAATTTTTAAATTTTTTTAAAAGAAACTCCGCCGGAGTGTCTCTTTTAGGTCACTTTTGCCGGTCCCAAGCCCGGATAAAGGAGGAGGGTTGAAATTGTGAAGTAATAAACAAAAACAAGAGTCGACAGAAAGTTTCATTTTAAATTTAAAGAATTTAGTTTGACCGTTTTGATTTTCATTGTTCTCGTGTGCTTATCACTTAATTGAAATGAGAAATGAGAAGAGCTTTATTGGGACAGTCGGCTATATCATAATAAAATACAGTAAAAGAGACCATGTGAGCACAAATTTGTCAAGAAAGCACGTTAGGCAGGGAGAACACAAGAAAGTATGCAATAGTATGATGACGCCGATGACGTAATGGACGTCACGAATATGCTAATTTTACGCATGACGTCATCTAGCGACATTTAGCGGCTTTTTGGCCAAGGCTTTTGAAAAGAGTTGGCAACACTGTAAAGTGTATTTTGAGCTGAATATGTCTTTTAACAAAGAAACAGTTCAAAAAAGAAAAGCATCAACAGAGAAAAGGAAGGCAACGTAAAACATGGATAAATACTGTCAATTTAATCACGTAATGTTTAACGAGGAGGAGATAATTGTCGTCCTGACGCTGAAGTCGGAGCTAGGCTAACGCTAAACTCTAAACTTCAGTTTGTTCTGGTTTTATTTGTTGAATAAAGAGAAGCAGGAGAGATCCTCTGCTGCTGTTGGAGGAGAGTGGCTCTGAGACAGGAACAAAAAGAAAATGAGGAGTGGAGCTTTAAGTTTCACTGAAGATGTCCTCAATAAAAACCAACCAGGTTCAGACAGGTTCCTGTGTTTCATATTTAGTTCTTTCTTAGATCTTCTTTTGTTGGAGCTTGTTTCTGACACTTTTTCTTTGGAAACAATACATTTATAACTTTTAGGCTCAGTTTACTACAATATAATGTTTCACAAAATAAAAATATCAAAATAAATTGTATTCTCTGAATCTGAATTTCTCACAAAGACAAATAATGACCTGAGAAATGTACCTGAAATAATTTGATGCAGCTGTAATTTAAATAAGTAATAAAATAATTTAATTCAATAAACAGCTCTTTTACCTGAACACACCACTTCCAGACCAGCTGTGTAACTGAAGTCTGTTTCCATTACACACTCTCTCAGAGGCTTCTGCTTTAAACAGTCATCACTGACCATCCACATACGTCTGTTTGAAAAATCATCTCTTATTTTTCCAGAAACAGCTGAACCACAGTCCAGGTCTCGACACACAGCAGCTGTAGACTTCAGGTCCCAGTCTCTAGAGACAGACACTGGTCTCCACTCTCCTCTGTGTCTCAGCTCCACAGTCCCAGCACAGCCACTGGACTGTCCCACCAACCTGACTGGCTCTGAACAGAGACAAGAACAAGTTATTGGAGCTATTATTTATAAATAAAAATAAAAATTAATATTCTCTCTCTCTTAAAGATTTAAAGATGACATTCATAAATAAAGACTGGGTCCAAATATTAGAACCAGACTAACTCAGTTTAAAATTGTAAACAGAATATATTGGACGACTGAATCTTAAAAAGATCCTTCATGTTGGAAATGCTCTGAGAAAGGCAGGTTAACTCATATGTTATGGTCTTTTCTCTGAGTTTGTCCTGCTGCCCTCCGGTCGTCGCTTCTGTCTTCTTCTATTCAAGAAGCTATTATTCATTCCACAAACAATAAAATACCTGAATACTTATGATTTTTAACTGAATGATACTATACTAGTATGGTTTTCTTCTCTCTTGTCTTTATGTGATGTATGTGTGGAGCCAGCAGAGGGCTTGACCTGGACTAAACCAGATCTAAACCAGGTCTAAATCAGGACTAAACCAGGACTAAACCAGGTCTAAACCTGGTCTAAACCAGGTCTAAATCAGGTCTAAAACCAGACTTGACCTGGATTAAACCAGGTCTAAACCAGGTCTAAACCAGGACTAAACCTGGACTAAACCGAATCAAAACCAGGTCTAAACCAGGTCTAAACCAGATCTAAACCTGGTTTTAACCAGGTCTAAAACCAGACTTGACCTGGACTAAAACAGGTCTAAACCAGGTTTAAACCAGGACTAAACCAGGACTAAACCGGGACTAATTCAGGACTAATTAAGGACTAAACCAGGTCTAAACCAGCTCTAAACCAGGTCAAAACCAGGTCTAAACCAGGACTAAACAAGGACTAAACCAGGACTATGCCAGGTCTAAACCTGGTCTAAACCAGGTCTAAAACCAGACTTGACCTAAACTAAAACAGGACTAAACCAGGACTAAACCGGGACTAAACCAGGTCTAAACCAGGACTAAACAAGGACTAAACCAGGAATAAACCAGGACTAAACCAGGTCTAAACCAGGTCTTGGTCTAAACCAGGTCTAAACCAGGTCTAAACCAGGTCTTGGCCTAAACCAGGTCTAAACCTGAACTAATCCTGGACTAAACCTGGACTAAACCAGGCCTAAACCAGGTCTAAACAAGGACTAAAACAGGTCTAAACCAGGTCTAAACCAGGTCTAAACCAGGTCTAAACCAGGACTAAACAAGGACTAAACAAGGACTAAACCAGGACTAAACCAGGACTATGCCAGGTCTAAACCAGGTCTAAACCTGAACTAATCCTGGACTAAACCAGTACTAAACCTGGACTAAACCTGGACTAAACCGAATCAAAACCAGGACTAAACAAGGACTAAACCAGGACTAAACCAGGACTATGCCAGGTCTAAACCAGGTCTAAAACCAGACTTGACCTGGACTAAAACAGGTCCAAACCAGGTTTAAACCAGGACTAAACCAGGACTAAACAAGGACTAAACAAGGACTAAACCAGGTCTAAACCAGGTCTAAACCTGAACTAATCCTGGACTAAACCAGTACTAAACCTGGACTAAACCGAATCAAAACCAGGACTAAACAAGGACTAAACCAGGACTAAACCAGGACTATGCCAGGTCTAAACCAGGTCTAAAACCAGACTTGACCTGGACTAAAACAGGTCCAAACCAGGTTTAAACCAGGACTAAACCAGGTCTAAACCAGGTCTAAAGCTGGACTAAACCGGGACTAAACCAGGTCTAAACCAGGACTAAACCAGGTCTAAACCAGGTCTAAACCTGGACTAAACCGGGACTAAACCAGGTCTAATTCAGGACTAAACCAGGTCTAAACCAGGTCTAAACCAGGTCTAAACCTGGACTAAACCGGGACTAAACCAGGACTAAACCAGGACTAAACCAGGTCTAAACCAGGACTAATTCAGGACTAAACCAGGTCTAAACCAGGTCTAAACCTGGACTAAACCGGGACTAAACCAGGTCTAAACCAGGACTAAACCAGGACTAAACCAGGTCTAAACCAGGACTAAACCAGGACTAATTCAGGACTAAACCAGGTCTAAACCAGGACTAAACCAGGTCTAAACCTGGACTAAACCCGGTCTAAACAAGGACTAAACCAGGTCTAAACCAGGTCTAAACCAGGACTAAACCAGGTCTAAACCTGAACTAATCCTGGACTAAACCTGGACTAAACCCGGTCTAAACCAGGTCTAAACCAGGTCTAATCCAGTTCTAAACCAGGTGTAAAACCGGACTTGACCTGGACTAAACCAAGTCTAAACAAACAAAACAAGAAGTTAATGGGGGAAGCACACAGTGATATGAAAGACCCGCCCCTTTTTACCTGAGCAGGTGAGGTCTACAGTTTTTCCAGATGAGCAGGTGTTCCCTGAGCTGGACCTGGTACAGTTCATCAGAGCAGACTCATGGCCCTCACACTGGAACGTCTGCCCCAGAGGAGCCCGCCCCTCTCCATAGAGCGCCCCCTGGAGGAGAGAAGGAGCCCCACAGCCCAGCTCCCTGCAGACCACCTCTGCATCCTGCAGGTCAAAGTCCTCTTCACAGACTGAGGTCCAGGACTGGTCCAAGTGGACCTCCAGTGATCCTGAGCACAGCCTGGGCCCATGGAGCAGCCTCACAGAGTCTGTTCACACAGAGAGAGGCTGAATAGAGACAGACACAGAGTCTGTGGACACAGAGAGAGGCTGAATAAAGAAAGACACAGAGTCTGTGGACACAGAGAGATGCTGAATAAAGACAGACACAGAGTCTGTGGACACAGAGAGAGGCTGAATAAAGACAGACACAGAGTCTGTGGACAAAGATATATATATATATATAATTTTATGCGTTGATGTCCCTAATTAATAAATTTTAATTAACGCGTTAAAGTCCCGGCCCTAATATATATATATATATATATATATATATATATATATATATATATTTAAATATATCCGTGTCTCTCTGGATAATATAAGGATATAGAATTCTTATAACATTTGGTGCCGTGACCCGGATCTCAATATTTGTTGTTTCTCATGCAAAGAGGTGAGCTGACGTGCACGGAAGAAATGCACAAAAAAGCATTTCTTGTAAGTCCCAAGCTGTGCTGTTAAAGCAGTAAGGGCCAGACCTTCACTCTGTGTGTGTGAACACGATGACGAGATCTGGACTGAAAAAAGAGAAGAGCAGAGAGACGAGAGGACAGAACAGACAGTCTGGCTGCGGAACAACTGGACAATTGGACTGACAATTCAGGTAAACAGCTGTTTAATTAAATTTTTTGGTGTGTGTGTGATTGTGAATACCAAAGCTTCCGGAAGTAGTAGTTTTGGAAATCTGGCGGATGTTGAGTGGGCTGCATGTAAGTTACATCACCATAGTTGATGTTTTTCCATGAAGTTGGACAACATTTGAGATTCTTAAACGCTGAGAGATCGAGATTCCTTAAATGGTGAGATCCGCTTTGTCGAGACTCTGCCTGTATGGTTTATGGTGAGATTAAAAGCCAAAAATGTATGTGTTTTTGATCGAGACCCTGCCTGTCAATCTAATGGTGAGATTTTTGAATGAGTCCGAAGTCAATGTGACTATAAAGGCCTACGTAGGATTGTTCCCTGCAGACGAGAAATGAGATTATAAAGCCCACTAGAAGTGAGAGGCTTTTGCTGAAAAAATGTTCACTGGATGTAAAGCGGTGAAAGAGAAAAAGCCCACAAAAAGTGACGGGGCTTATACTGAGAATTGTTGACCTAAAGAGTTAAAGATAAAAGGTGTGTTTGAGAGAATAAATGTGTTATGAATGGGCCATTGTTGGATGAAGAATGAGTCTAATGATGTAAATCAGAACAAAAGTAATGTTTTTGTTTAGAGAAAGTTTGAACAACATGAGAGAGAAAGGTAGCTTCCATAAGTTACTTTTCTAGTTTGAGAAAAAACAGAGAAGTAGAGAAGAGATTTTGAAAGAAGTACACACATGTACTTCAAAACACTAATCATTTGTATTTTGTTTAAATGTTTTCTGGGAGCCTCTAGGTCTCGTCCTCCTCCTCTCGGACAACAGTGCCCTCTCCAAACTTCCTCTGCACCCCACCTCCCACCTGCTCCTTTTCGGCTGAAAAAAGAAAAAAAAAGCTGCAGACAGACCAGCAGCAGCAAACACGGAAGTTGTAAGATAAACGAATTCAGACAAACGTTTATTTATTTTAAATTTTGATCTATTGAGATTGACCAAAAAGGTATTTGTAAAGTGTGTTTGTAAATTGGATGAAACTTGAAATTAATATGAATGTAATGTATTTCTCTGAGGAAAAATGCACAATTGCCATGGAGACGAGAGCGAGGTGGAGGTGGGCGTGACAGACGAGAGGGCACTGAGAGGAGGAGAGCAGAAGAGGGGGAGGTCGAAACTGGGTCCAGACGAGAGACGAGGGAATGACCTCATAAACTGACCGCTTCAACAGGTCAGGTACATAAACACATAAACACACATGTAAATACACACACATAAAGATAGATTTAAATACACACACATAAAGACACAGAGACAAACACGGACACATGAGACACACATCTACAGAGAAGGATGTGATTTTGGTTTATGAGAGAAAATAATGAGTATTCTGTTAAAGAACAGAGTTGGTTTTGTATTTTATGTGACACGTTCGTGTGAACATTAAAAGTTTAAAAAAGTTAAAGATCCAACACTTGGATCCAAAATAAAATTAGTGATTGATGTTTTGCGAAACAGTTTTGTGTATCTATTAGTACGAGAACTAATAGAGGTCCTTAATATAAGTGTGGTTCAAACACACGGTGTAACGCCAATAAAAGAATGAAAATGAATACTTTGTAATTGGAAGAATTTAAATATGTGTCTTTAAGTTGAATTGTGCAGAGTAAGTTTATAAAGATAATATAACTTTGTAGTTATGGGTCATAAGCTCACATTTAAAAGAAAACAAGGTTACCATAATCGAAATAAAGAAAAGAAACATTTATGTATTTCTCTGGTTTGGTTTTAAAGAATAATGGAGAAAGTGGATTCAAACAACCACTGTTTGGATTCACGAGGAATGTTTAAACACAAGATAACATTCGATGCAAGTCAAGGTAGACCCCCCCCCGCTCCAGGAGCTAGAAATGTTTTGGTTTGGGTTTTTGTTTTTTTTAGCTCCACAGACAGTGCGGGAGCCTTTACATTAAACAAACTTTTAATGTTGAGAAAAAATGCTGAGTTAGAAATGTCAGTGACAGAAACAGTCTGCACTGAACTAATGTGTTAAATAAAGTTTATGATACTTAATTATGAAAACTGTTTGACCTTCTGACAGGTCTGTTGATATGAATAAAAGTCCACATTTGAGTTTTATTGAATCTATGAAACATGATTTGGTAAACTAAACAATTGAATTAATGAGATTGAATATGGTTTTGGAGAAGAAAACCTTAAAGTTTAAGAAATTGGAAAATTGAAATGAAGATAGTTCAAAATAAATAATAATCATTATTTATTTTGGTACTTTATAATTAAGGTATAGTGTTATCTATACAATAAAGATTTAAACTGTAATGTAAATTGGTAATCTGGTTTTGATGATTAAAAACACATCTATGTTAAAACAGTTCAAACTGTTAAAACGATCTTAAAGGTTTTATTTGAAAAATTGAAAGGTAATAAGTAAATAAAAAAGATAATTGTTAAACTAACAAGGTGAATTGTTAAAGTTTAAGAGCATATGCCAATGGCTCGCTGGGTTTTTATCACTGTTTGAAGTGATTAAAATTTTTTTTTTTTTTTTTTGGAGTACTGGGACAAACACAAGGTCCTTTTGAACAGACGTTAAGTTTTGTTTTGGTTTTGTTTTTTATCAAACTTTAGGTCGTTGTAACCTAAAGAAAAAGAAAAAAGAGGTTGCGATGTTACATTTTATTAAATGAACAGTAATGATAATTACTGATTACAATTTTGGTGAATTTGAATAAATAAAGAGAGACACGTTATTTTGATTTTACATTTGATGTTTAAAGTTTCTGTTTAACATTGAGTGAGGTGAATTCTTTATGTGGCATCTGAATGCCAAATTAGTGGAAACATAAAAATAGTAATTGATGAAATTGTTTTATGTTACATTTAAATTAATATGGGAAAAATACAAAAACAAACTGGTTTATTGTATTTAGCACCTGGTGATAAAACTGAGTTCTACAGAGACAGTATAGAACAAATCTAAATATTAATGTTATAAGAATTCTATATGTTAAAAAGAATTCTTTATCCTTATATTATCCAGAGAGACACGGAGACAGATTATATTATAAAAGCGAAAGGCCAGGTTTTATTCTTGCAAGAATGAAGCAAACATACACGGATATATCAAAGGTACATAGTGCGTTTTGCTTAAAGAAGTAAACAAAACATTACATTTTATATCACTGCAGTGGGGGCTGTCAGTGGGAGGCGTATCTTCCATACACTCCCCTCAAGGCCCCAGTTCCAGGTGCAAAAGTACCATGGCAACCCATGTCTATCTAGTTATGTCTACTCCATGCTTGGACTAACATGGAGGACATGACATGATTTGACATGACCTGTAGAGAACTATGAGCACCCACTAACTATAAACAATATACAGAATTATAAGAATAAAATTCTTATAACACAGAGTCAGCGGAAAAAACTCGACCCATGGTGGAGTTCATTCAACACATGCTACCGATTTGGCTGGGTCTTGATACCTCTAGAACCTTCGTCTTGGAAAAGGCATAAAACCGAGGCCGGGTCAGAGCAGAGCGGTAATCATTCGGTTCTCACTGTTTCAAGACCGAGAGTTTATGTTTCAAACAGCCAAAAAGCGTATTATCACCCACGAGAACCACAAGATCTTATTTGCACAAGATTTCTCAGCGGAAACCATGAACACACGAAGTCCATTCAACGCAGCAAAGAAAAAGTTCATTGATGCCGGATCCTTTAGGGGATTTCAATTACACCCTTGCAAGATGAGGATTCTTCACGAGGGGAAAATAATTCTTTTCTCCACACCTGAAGAAGCAGAGGACTTCCTATCGAACTAGGTTTGTAATTTAAATACAGACACCGAATATAGATAACTGGACTTGAGGACAAAAGTGCAGTACCGTACTTGATGGACACTTTTTGTTACGCACCAAGCAGGCTTGTGCAATTAAATTTTTGGTATATGGACGGGTCGTTTGGCATTAGAGATGTTGAAATGCGGAGTTGCGAGGACGAACTGGGTAAGTTGTCGGAGGAGTGTTTCTACACAGTTTTTGCCACTCTTCGTTAGTGTGGATTGGCACTGCCCTTACATAGGTTGTTTAAGTAAGGGAAGGGAATGGAATCTCAAGGATCAAGGGGACTTCTAATCAGTTCTTTTTTTTATTTTTTAATCTGTTTTATTTTTTATGTCACACTTAATATGGATATTTATTATGTTCTTAAAGCATTATGGAAAATCCTAAATTGTCTGATTTGAACCTCACAAGCTGGAATATCCAGGGACTCAATAAGTTAACTAAACTGAAACAGGTTATGAACAGGATTAAAAACTTGCATTCAAAAATAATTTTTCTTCAGAAAATCTAATTCTTATCCATAAGACAATTCCTTTTCAACTTACTAATATTGTTCAAGACCCTCAAGGAAGAGTTTGTTATTGCTCAGGGTAGTATACTTTCTATTGCAGTAAATCTGGCTAACATCTACAGACCTAATGAAGACAAACCCAAATTCTTTGAGAACTTTTTTTTTTACATTATCGTCTTTACACGGCCTAAACGTAATAGGTGGGGACTTCAACTGCACTCTGGACCCTTCGGTAGATCAATCAACAAAATCCGACCCCCAAAAAACTCAATCCAGGAAAACCATAATACAATATATGAATGACTTAAACTTGACAGAGATATGGAGGAAACTTAACCCAGATAAATTGGAATACTCCTGTTATTCAGGGATACACAAATCTAGATACATTTTTAGTATCTCAAGAACTAGTATCAAAAATTAAAAACTGTTGACTGTATAGTGATAAGTGACCACTCGCCCATTTCCTTATCTATATTTTTTGACAAGCTAAAAATATCTCCCACTAACTGGCGCCTGCAGATGTGGTGGCTCCAAAGTCCAGAGTTTGTTAAATATGTTGAAAAGAAGATTGATATCTATTTTGAAATTAATACTGATCAAACTAATGCATCAATTAGATGGGAAGCGTTTAAAGCATACATTAGAGGAGAAATTATCAGTTTCACAAGCACTAGAAGCAAGGAACAAAAGTCAGAAATGATTAAATTAGAGAAACAAATAAAATCATTAGAAATAGACATAAATAAGCATAAGGATTATGGCAAACAAAAACAATCTAAACTAATCCTAAGAGCGCAATATAACAAACTTAAAAGTGATAAAGCAGCGAAAAGTCTACTGTGGTTAAAACAAGCTTTTTATGATCAGGGGGAAAAGGCTGGTAAATTGTTAGCATCGAAAATTAAAAAAATAGAATCTGAAAGAGCCATTAACGGCATAACCACACAATCAGGTGAGACCACGAATGATCCACAAGATATTAATAATGCATTCAAAGACTTTTATCAATCATTGTATAGTTCCGAATCTTCTGTGTGTGAGGACTAATAACAATTTATCAAGCCAAATAACCCTAGAAAGATCAACCCGTCAGGGATGCCCTCTGTCCCCACTACTATTTATTCTGGTCCTTGAGCCGCTATATCTATTCGAAATGAAGAAAATCTGTCAGGAATTACTATTGGAGACCAAGAACATAGAATATCGCTAAACGCGGATGATGTGATACTTTTCTTGACCAAATTATCAACAAGTATACCAGCAATATTACAATGAATTAATAGGTTTGGTAAGTTTTCGGGATATAATATTAATGACACAAAATCTTCCATACTCTTCCTAAACAAGGAGGAAAGGAGTAACCCAGTCATAAGTTCGCCCTTTCTTAATGCAAGAGAAGGATTTACATATCTTGGAGTCAAGATCACCCCCAAATGAATACAAATGTTAAAGCAAATTATGACCCACTAATGGATGAAGTACGTAAATCAATTGAAAACTCTGCTGAAATTTTTATACCTGTTTCAGTCACTGCCAAAACATTTTTTTAAGGAAATGAACAAAATTCTTTGTAGATTTATCTGGAACAACAAAAAACCTAGACTTAGGCTTAGACTACTGTATCTTCCATGTGTCGGGGGCAGGGCTGGACTGGTAATCTGGCATACCGGGCAAATGCCCGGTGGGCCGACGCACTTGGGGGCCGGTCCATATAATATGATTTTTATTTTTTTTTTTTAATTGGCCAATGACCGGCCCATAAAGCAGGGACAGCGGCCCATTGGTTCATTTTTCATACTGACACTGGGCTGGCCCAATCATCTCTTAACAGGCTCCACCCCTCCTCCTCTGTTTCTTGTGTCAGATGCAGTTAGTGGCTCAGAGCCAGAAATCTGTGGATTTAGGATAAAGAAACTAAAGTGCAAGGGGGGTGCGGAGAAGTTGCGGGCCAAAAAAATAAAAATGCTAGAGGTTGATGCCTCAACATGTGCAAAAATAACAGACATGTTTAGTGCTGTAGCTTCAGTATCCAAGCCTACAGTACCTGACGACATTTTGCAGAAACATGGAGAGTGTAATTGAAACGGTAAGCATGTTAGCTACATCGTTGTTGCCATTATATAGTCTGTCAGATTGTCACCCACTGCACTAGCCACTCAGTCAGCTAAAGTCAAATAACACAGCATAAGCTAGGTTAGCAGAGTTAACTTATTCAATTGCAACTTTGGCTGACTATTCTAATGTTAACCCTTTAATACCCATAATGGCCGTCAGACCCTTCTCTAGAAAAACTTAAAAGATAAAGTTTCAAAACTGAATTGATTATTGAGTGTGTGAATAATATATATTTATGGTAAAAAATGAATATTAACTTTCAAAACACGCAGCTATTGAGAGCTGAAAATGTAAAAGCGAACATTCATCAGTTCGGGAGGACGTCTAGGCGCTGTTTCCTTGCATTACCGTAAAACAGCTAATACGGAGCACTCGAAATAAAGACGGGCTGGCTTGACTGGTGTTTTGCGAAGCGGGCTGGCTTGACCGCAGTTGCTATTTGGGAATTAAAACCCGCCTTGCATTTTGAAAGCTGTATATTTTTGTTTAGCTGTATATTCAACGAAGTAGATATTTGTTCATGTTTCTAATGAATTTCCAACATCATTAATATGCAATATTTACGGTGAGTGAATAATATGAATATCATATATTTTTAGGACGTTTTGTGTGAGTAATTTGGTAGTATAGGTTGGTTTTCTTTTCTTTTTTAAGGGGAGTATCTCAACAATGAGAGGTAAATCTTGTTTGGTGTCATGTTAAAGAGGGGTTTGTGCTTTAAAACAAAGTAGCCTATACTTGCAATTGTAAACTAGTTTTTCTGCTGTCCGGTTCATTGAAAAAAAAAAACATTTCTTTTTAGAATTAGCAGTATTCTACATCCACATTATATTGGGTTCTAAAGGGTTAACTAGCTTTTATAACATGGAGCACTTTGTCCATCTAGAAATACTGCTCTTCAAGAATACAGGACTATATAACCAAAATGGATCCTTACTAAGTGTACTTTTAATAACTCTTCCAAATAATTGTAATCCTCTCTCTCTCTCTCTGTCCTTATGTATAGTCAAGCCAGGTTGAGTTAGCAGTGGAGGAGAGAGACAGGGAGGAACCTTTGATCACCAGGGAGTCTGTCAAGAGAGAGTGAGTACACTGGTCCACTTGCACTGGTACACTGGTCCATGGCACTTAGTTCTCAGCTTTGTAGGGTTTTTGGAATGGAACAGTAGATATGCATATCTACAGGGACCACAAGGATGGTGTACTAGTTGGTTGTGTCTGAACGATTGTGGTGGGCCGGTCTGAGCAAAAATGCCAGGGCCTTTTTTTTGTCCCAGTCCAGCCCTGGTCGGGGGGTTTACAGATGCCGAGTTTACAGTGGTATTACTGGGCTGCTCAGCTTCAATGTGCTATGTTTTATATCGAGACACGGTCTCCTCCAGCCTGGGTTTTTATTGAACAAACAATATCTAAGCTCCCATTAAGATTATACTTATACTCATCAGATCCAAAAACCTTAAAAAACAAACAACAAATCCTTTCCTAAAAAACACAATTAAAATATGGTTCAAAGCTCACAAACATATTGGTGAAACACCTCCTATTTCTCAGTTCTCTCCTTTTTGGAATAATACACAGTTTACCCCGGGCAGGGCAGACGGCGGTTTTAAGGTTTGGGCTGTAAGAGGTTTGCAAAAAATTGGAGATTTATATGACAAAGGCACTTTGTTAACGTTTAATGACTTGAGTCTGAAATATTCAATTCCTCAAAAACATTTTTTTAAGAACTTGCAGATGAAACACTTTATTTCATCAAAACATTGTGACACCGTTCAGGAGCTGCCGCTGTCCTGTCTGGAGAATATCAGGATAAAGCATGGACATGGGAAACGCCAAATTTCTATATTTTATTTATTTAACCTTTATTTATCCAGGTAAACTGTTTGAGAACCAATTCTCATTTACAAACATGACCTGGCCCCATGTGTGTTTGGGGACTATTGTACATGTTTTTGGTGGTAGAAACAGTACCGGAGGAAACCTACACAGACACAGGGAGAACATGCAAACTCCACACAGAAAGGCCCTGCCTTGGATGGGATTGAACCCAGGACCTTCTTGCTGTGAGGCAGGAGAGCTAACCACTCTGCCACTGTGCCGCCAATATATTACACTATACAATAATAATAATACACTATATTATATGCTACACTTATCTCATATGATAATGGATCCAGTGGAGATAGAATGAGGGCTTGGAGTTTGGATATTAAAGAGGAAGTCGAGGAAACTGAGTGGTCAAAAGCTCAAACACAAACGATTAATACAAGAATGAAGCTATTGCAACATAAGTGGTTGATGAGGACATACATAACCCCTGAAATCCTTAATAAATGGTCTCCGCACATTCCAGACACATGTGTAAAGTGTTTAACTGAGAAGGGAACTTTAATTGACTGTGTATGGGAGTGTCCTAAACTGGTAACTTTTTGGAAAATGGTTGTCTTTACCCTAAGTAACATCACAAAAACTAAACTACCGTGCATTGCAAAACTTTGTATTCTGGGCTATATCCAGATCATCTTTCTATTAATAACAATCAGAGGACTCTTATCGACTTCGGCCTTCTGCAGGCCACGAGGATGATTGCTCTGAGTTGGAAAGAGACTGAAATATCTTCTGCACACACTTGGATCAGGGAGATGGTAATGTGTGTCACTTTAGAGAAACTGACATACATTGCAAAGGGTAAAGCGCAGCAATTTGAAGAGATATGGGCACCTTTAATTGATTCCCTTAAGACATAAGAAGGTACATGGGCGGCAGTAGCTCAGTGGGTAGAGCAGTCGTCCTTCAACCGGAAGGTAGGCTGTCTCTCACTCTCCCACAGTTCATACTGTCGTTGTGTCCTTGGGCAAGGCAACCACCTTGCCTCCAGTGGCTGTAACACTGGTAATTACATTAGAACAATGTAAGTCGCTTTGGATAAAAGCGTCAGCTAAATGAATAAATGTAAATGTACATGTATTAATGTTTTGAGTGTGACATTTTTGTTCTGTTCTATTTTATTTTAATCACCGCTGCTTTGATCAATATATCTGGAATGTTTTTGAAACTTTTGGTGATATAATTGTTTGCTCTTTGGTGATTGTTTGTTTTATTGGAAAATCAATAAAATAAAATAAAAAAATAAAATAAAATAAAAAATGGAAAAACTCTCTTTGAACCGAGGCTGTGGCCTCAGATTCATGTTGCCTAGTATTTATTATCAGTGTTTTGAAACCTACATCAAAAGAGTTTAAATCTAGAACAACAAAAACACCTGAATAAAATTAGGGTATATGATTTTAAAAACAGTGTTAGTATGATCTGTAAATCCCACATTATGTACAATTCTAATGGCTTTTTTCGGGAGTCTGTTTAATGTCTGTTTAATGTCTGTATAATGTCTGTATAATGTCTTTAAATTTCTCTTGAAGGTATTTCCTCAGACTTCAGTGCATTAATAATAATTAATATACGGCAGGATGAGTGAACAATATGAGATGGAGAGAGCTTTCTGATTTTGTACTGTAATGTCTACATCTACCCATTTAGTGATGCTTTTAGACATTTTGGAACAAATATTTGCAATTTGTGGTTTCTAACTAACATTGTGACACGAGGAAAAGTTTTTTGATAATTTTAGAAAATTTGGGGCAACATGAAGATAGGTCTGTAGTTTATAAACTGGTGGCTGTCTCCACTTTTATGGATTGGAAAAACCTTTGCGACTTTCATTTGGTTTGTGAATTGTCCTGTACACAACAATAAACTACAAATATGACTTCAAGGCTTTGCAACGTTAGTTATTACACTTTTAAATAAAGTCTGGTCAGGGTTATTCCAGTCAGGGGATCTTTTATTCTTACATTGACAAATCTTTATTTCATTTTTCTTTTTACATGCATTAACTAATCCCTTTGTCATCCATGGACCAGATTTATTTTTCTGGATATACGTATGTTTTGTAATTGGGCTGTGAGTGTCATAAAGTTTTATTTGCTCTATTTACACTGTTTTCTCCAAGACACCACCCCAATTAGTTTTTTTTTTATTCATTGATTATGTCGTCAGTTCTTGTTCTTATGTGCTTTATTATTGTTGTATTATTGTTATTATTATTATTGTTATTTCCAGTAATAAGAATACTGGTAGGTGGTCACTAATATAATTTATTAATATTCGACTTGTCATGGTCTGATTTAATACATTAGTGAAACTATTATTGATTAAGGTGGAGCAGTGTGAGGTGAGTCTGGTGGGGCGTGTGATTATGGGATATCAGGAATCAGGAAGGTTTTTCTTGCCATTGTCAGTGAACAAAATTCACAAACTAGGAACTTGCTTCGGTGATAACGGTGCAACATATTACATTTATACATAGATAGACACACAAAGGTTGCAGACTACACCAATGCAGCCATATTTCGGCGCAATGAGCTTCAGGAAAATCAACTAAGGCATTGTACAGACATAGCAGACACATAACTACAGTCGCAGTTACAACATTACATACGTAGTCGCAACCACAGTTGCCGTTACGACATACATCATAGACATAGACAGACATCAGACAGCAACAAGGATAACAGCACACGCGGTCATGTGATGGAATTTTCCAGTGGCTTACGAGGGGGGGGTAGAGGAGGGAGTCAGACAGATGTCAAATGGCAGACGGGTAGGGAGACCTTGAGGTGTTTAGCGGAACTGTGTGTGAGAGTCCCATGGCCTGTCCTTGATGGAATACAGGGAGTACCACTGAGATAAGATAAGACCCAGCTGCTGGACAGACTTCTAATCGAGAGAAGGGACTTGGGCAGAGGGAAAAGGAGACAGAATTTGTAATCCATTTTAATTTGTCCGGATCATAGTCGATCAGTTCTGGTTCTCAGCGTCAGGTGCGTGCGAACGCCCGTGAAGTAACTTTGATGTTTCATCCAGTTTAAGTGGTCAGCCCTGTAGTACTGCGTAGCAGCTCACAGGTCTGGTTCTCGATCATATCCACTCTCTTCTCAGTGTACGCAGTCCGGGCTGAGATGACTCGAGACAGCTCCTCGGACTGTGCAGCACTCTGTTGTAAGCCCTTCAACTTGTCACTCATGTCACAGAAGCACTGTTTAATTTCAGCAGACAGTGGCTGGGTAGCTTTAAAGGCAGCTGTCTTACAAATTTGCGATAGTTTAAGGCAGTCCCAAGACCAATAATCAGGAACCCCACTATCATAAATCCAAAAATGAATACGTCCTCAACGTCCTCCACGGACAGAACTTCCAAACACAGAACCTGTCAGTTCTTCCAGGCGTCCCGTGTGTAGCCTGCCGCTGAGGTACCGCCAGGGCAGATAGGCTCTCCTGGTGCATCCTTCTTTTGGGAAAAAAGTCTGTCAATTGCGCTCAGAGACCAGTTAATTAGATCCATTTCCAGTTTCTTAGTAGTCCAGCAAGTAGTTGAGTCAAAAAGAGAAGAAGTTTATGACAAGACGACACTGTACAGAAGCACACTTAAGCAGATAACAGGAGGAGCAGTAGGAAACGTCCGCCTTGTCCGAGAGCAGGAAGAAGAAATAGATATAGAGAGAGACTATACATAATATCAACAAAGTTCTCTCTGTGGTTTATGTGTTTATTTTTAAAAAGTGCACATGGCAGAGTGGTTAGCACTTCTGCCTCACAGCAAGAAGGTCGTGAGTTTGAAACCCGTTCAAACATTCTCGGCCGACTCTGGTCTTTCTGTGAGGAGTCTGCATGTTACTGTGGGTTCTCTCCGGGTACTCCGGCTTCCTCCCATCCTCCAAACACATGTATGTATAGGTTAATTGGCAACTCTAAAAAAAAGTGTCCCTAGAGAATGAATGTGAGAGTGAATGATTGTCTGTCACTGTCTGTCTCTAAATGTTACTGTAGTTTTATTTTGCTGGTCCTTACGGGGCAACAGGTGGCAGGCCTCTATATCCCGAGTGTCCAGAGCGATGTCGTTGTTTTGCATAAATCAAACGACCTGTTGTTCGACCGACTCTAGGTCCAGCTCACTTGGTTAACCTTCTGGCACCACGGCTTTTGTGTAGGTCCACGGTTTAACGTCCAGCCCAGTGATTATTAAATCATTCAGACGTGTGTATTGATCCATGTCTGCCAAACGATTCTCCAAAGCAGTCTCCTTTTGCTCATTTAGTTTCTTAGTTAGTTTTGAACCAAGTCCTCCAAGTGTGTTTAATATTTCCAAAAGCCACGTAATCCACTAACGTCACCTAAAAAATAATTTTTAATGAAATATAATAGTTTGTCTGAATAAAGACAGACAATAGGTGTGTTGGAGATGAACAGTGGACGAGGAAAAACAGCTGCCTTTAAGTCGGACAGTTAATAGACGAGACCAGCGTGTTTGGCTCAGATCACACAGCCTCTCGTCCAAAGAACAAATCTCACATGTGTTGAGAGTATTTGTTCAATAAAAGTACATTTTATGAACCACTTCTGCTTCAAAACCTGTGTTCAACACACTTTGACTGAAAGTATTAAAGACACAGCTGATTATATTATTTTAATGTTGAATTAGCTTTGAAAGTATTAAGTTTGAAATAAGACAAATCCATCTCATTAAGTTGATTTAATAATGTGTTTTCCATATTTGATAAAAGTCTAAACAGTTTTCACCGGTTTGTAGTCGACTATTAGTCTAGAATAGATTAAAATGAATAAATGTGTGGGGGGAGGAAAGGGGGCAGTGTCCAATCAGCTGTCACTGCTCACACTGACAGGACATCATTTCCCATCATGCACTTAGACCTTGTAGTCCATGCAGGCGAGTGCAGTTGTTAAAAATCAACTGAGGCCTTGGTCTCACGAGATTACCGTTGCTGGTGCAGAGGTTACGTCAGAACAAGTCGGTGGAGACTCGGACACTACACTAACCAGCATGCACTGCACCGATCGACGACGATCGTATCTGCGCAGGACTGACTCATCTCGAACGCACCACAGAGTCTCCAGTCTCATGTGTTGTGTAAAATAGGTTTTTATTCTTCTAGTTGGAAAAAAGGTTTAAACCCCAAATAGTTTATTATAAAAGTAATTATTAGTGAAAAAACAGGCTTTATGATGCCATCTACTGTTTATTATAAGTATAAAAGTATTTTAATAGACTTTTACTCATGAACAGAAACAATTGGCCAATCACATGCTTGAAAAAGGAGCGCTCCCATTGGTCGACACCAGCTTGTCATGTGACGTTCCAGGAAGTTTAACAGCTGCTGATAAAGTGTATTTTGAGCTGAATATGTCTTTTAACAAAGAAACAGCTCAAAAAAGAAAAGCATCAACAGAGAAAAGGAAGGCAACGTAAAACATGGATAAATACTGTCAATTTAATCACGTAATGTTTAACGAGGAGGAGATAATTGTCGTCCTGACGCTGAAGTCGGAGCTAGGCTAACGCTAAACTCTAAACTTCAGTTTGTTCTGGTTTTATTTGTTGAATAAAGAGAAGCAGGAGAGGTCCCTCTGCTGCTGTTGGAGGAGAGTGGCTCTGAGACAGGGACAAAAAAAGAAAGAGTGGAGCTTTAAGTTTCACTGAAGATGTACCTCAATAAAAACCAACCAGGTTCAGACAGGTTCCTGTGTTTCATATTTAGTTCTTTCTTAGATCTGCTTTTGCTGGAGTTTGTTTCTGACACTTTTTCTTTGGAAACAATACATTTATAACTTTTCAGCTTAGTTTACTACAATATAATGTTTCACAAAATAAAAATATCAAAATAAATTGTATTCTCTGAATCTGAATTTCTCACAAAGACAAATAATGACCCGAGAAATGTACCTGAAATAATTTGATGCAGCTGTAATTTAAAAAAAGTAATAAAATAAATTAATTCAATAAACAGCTCTTTTACCTGAACACACCACTTCCAGACCAGATGTGAGACTGAAGTCTGTTTCCATTTCACAGTCTCTCAGAGACGTCTGCTTTACACAGTCTTCTCTGACCCACCACACAGGTCTGTATGGAAAATCATCTCAGATACAAACACTCTTCTCCACTCTCCTCTGTGTCTCAGCTCCACAGTCCCAGCACAGCCACTGGACTGTCCCACCAACCTGACTGGCTCTGAACAGAGACAAGAACAAGTTATTGGAGCAATTATTTATAAATAAAAAAATAAAAAATATTCTCTCTCTCTTAAAGATTTAAAGTTGACATTCATAAATAAAGACTGGGTCCAAATATTAGAACCAGACTAACTCAGTTTAAAATTGTAAACAGAATGTATTGGACGACAGTTAAAATGCGACTGAATCTTAAAAGATCCTTCATGTTGGAAATGCTCTGAGAAAGGCAGGTTAACTCATATGTTATGGTCTTTTCTCTGAGTTTGTCCTGCTGCCCTCCGGTCGTCGCTTCTGTCTTCTTCTATTCAAGAAAAATAGCTCCAAGCGATTATTCATTCCACAAGCAATAAAATACCTGAATACTTATGATTTTTAACTGAATGATACTATACTAGTATGGTTTTCTTCTCTCTTGTCTTTATGTGATGTATGTGTGGAGCCAGCAGAGGGCGTAACTTTGATGTGTGCATTGGTCGGGACAAGAACAGACTCTGACTACAGTTCTGTGTTTATGTGTCGTTAGAGGCACTGACGTGAGCTCAACCAAGTCAGATGTATTTATTCCAGTTTATGATGAAAATACAGACTTATCAATGAAATAAACCTGTGCAGCCCTTAAACTGCACAGAGCCTCAGCCTCAGCTGCTGTGTCTCTCCAGCGTCTCTCTCCCTGAGTTTGAACTACTCTCTGCAGGACTGCTTCTGTCTCCTATTAGGCCCGAGCCGGTGATGACCGGGAGGGCCTATTGTTTTTGCTCGGAATTTTTTATTTTTTTATTTTTTCTGCAAAATGATCCTAAATTTGACCCAGTGAACATGCACGAAAAGTAATATTTATTGGTCCCGGACTTCAAGCTCCGCGAAAAATTTATGTATTTAAAGTCCCCGAAAAAAAATTACTTAGTGGCGACCCCTAGAAAAGTCAAAATACATTGGGCCTATAGAAAGTGAAAGTGACTTTTTTGCAACGTAGAAAAATGAAACTTGGTACATCCATAGAACACCTCAGGGCAAACAGAAAAGTCAATGACAGCCACACCCTAAACTCAACAGGAAGTCCGCCATGTGGGGTGAAATGCGCGGCCACTAAAATCGCACACCTTGCGCAAAAAGATGCAAATCATTGTGTTTTAATCGAAATGGCCCCAAATTTGGTGAGTATCATCTAGACACATGTGCCAACCAAAGTTGTGACTTTGTTGTTGATATCTTATCGGGTATGGGTGTGGCAAGCCTGTAACGAGGTGGCCATTTTTGTGAAAATAAAACGTCTCTTAACTCTCAAACGCCTTCTCGGATCGAGTTGGACCCAAAAAGGCGTTTGTGCACATTCATGACCTGAACACAAAGATATGTAAATAAAAGGGTTATCTTTAGAAATGGCTCTCCAGCGCCCCCTACAAACTTATAATGGGACCCAAGAATTTAGTTTGTCATAGAGACATAAAATTTGGTACACACATCTCTTATGTCATGACGAGCATAAAAGCCAATGACAACCACCCCCTATCTATAAATGTGTTGCCATAGCAACGTCCCAAATATGTGGAAAAAGGTCAATGGAAAGTGAAAATTTTAGTTTTGTCGTAGGCAAATGAAACTTGGAACACACATCCAGCATGGGCTTATGAACAAAAAAGCCAATGGGGACCACACCCTATCACACACGGGAAGGCGGCCATTTTGAATTGAAAATGTGAACCGACTTAGAATACACCTCTTTTTTAAAAGAACACAGACAATAGCTGCTTCATTCCACAGACACCAAACTTGGGCAAAATGAGCTAAACACATGTATGTAAAATAGACAAGTGTTTTTCTAGACTTTTTTGCTCAAGTTATATTTTTTTTTATTATAATTTTTCTGCAAAATGATCCTCAATTTGACCCAGTAAACGTGCAACTTAAAGTTATTTTTATTGGTCCCAGACTTCAAGCCCGGTGAAAAATTTATGTATTTGAAGTTCCCGAAAAAAATATACGAAAAATGACTCAGTGGCGACCCCTAGAAAAGTCAAAATACATTGGTTCCATGGAAAGTGGAAGTAAATTTTTCCAATGTAGAAATACAAAACTTGGTACATCCATAGGACACCTCAGGGCAAACAGAAAAGTTTATTACAGCCATATCGTAAACTCAACAGGAAATCTACTATGTTGGGTGGAATGCGTGACCACCTAAATCGCACCCCTTGTGTCTAAAGGCTTTTCATCTAAACAGCTCCAAATTTGGTGAGTTTCATCTAGACACGTGTGCCAAAAAAGTTATCAATTTGTTTTTTGATACATTTGTGGCTGTGGTCGTAATGAGTCTGTGAAGAGGCAGCCATTTCTTTTGGAAATAAATGCCATTTCCCAATTGCCAGGATCCTTCCTTTAGAGGAGGCCCCTCCAGAGCCAAGGCTAGAGTCTTAGAAAACTCCTCAGAATCCTTTGGAACTTGTAACCTTGTACTTTTAGACAGGTTATATTTACATTTTGCCTTTTTAAACAGGGGGGTGCAGCGATTCCTGAGTCATCTCAAATCTCCAGCCAGTACTTTGTTTTTCTCGCCTTAGCCCAAGCATAATCTATTATTTTCAAAGGTTCAGACAGCTCCCAGGAAAACCAGGGATTGTGGAGACCTTTAACTCTAAATTACAAGGTGGTGTAGCAGGCCCCAGCAGTAGCACAGGCCCGGTTATTTGACATTACCGTGAAGTTTACGCTTTAAAGCACGAAATGCAATCCTCCGAGTGCATGTGTCCCCGCGGTCTCAAGGGAGGCGAGGGCCTTCATCGCCGCTTGCGGCTTCAATTATTATTAGATTTGTTTATTTCTTTAGGACAGCGTACAGTCTACATTAAGCCGGAGCAGAGATGCTTGTACCAGATTATAGCTTAACAGCTAATTTCCATCTGTAGTCCTATATTGTACATGTTTTTAGTGGTAGGGAAAACCGGAGTACCCGGAGGAAACCTACGGAGACACAGGGAGAACATGCAAACTCCACACAGAAAAGCCCTGCCCTGGATGGGAATCGAACACAGGACCTTCTTGCTGTGAGGCAGGCGTGCTAACCACTTTGCCACTGTGCCGTCTAAGCGGCATCTGGGCCTGTTTAAGCTGAGTCATAGTAATAGGTCAGTGGAGCTGTTACAACTCAGTCTTTTACTGAACATGCACCTGGCCTCATTCATTCATGGATTTAATGAGTCACAATGTTTAATAAATATTGCTGTTTGTAAGACTGTGTTTTATCTGAATCAAGTCTAAATGTAAAGTTAAAGTGAGAAGAGGCCAGTGGAGGTCAGTGTGTGTCTTTACCTGTTGAGCTGGAGTCTGCAGCCAGGATCCCTGCAGAAAAGAAAACAGGTCAAACACACAGAGACTCAAGAAAAGCTCTTTTTTAGTGAAAAGGACCTCTTTTTGAGGCTCCTTCCAAAGATTTGATCAGTTTTTTTAAAAACAGGAAACTCACAATCACAAGTTTGATCAAAGTTCTTTGTGGTTTGACTTTTAGAAACTGTTTCTAAATAAAATGTACATTTATATAATTTATTTTACTGCATTCAACAAATAATCTTCAGTTTGTGTCTAAACTGTTCCGTCTGAGTTCAGTCTGTGGCTCGGGGCAACTCTCAGTAAAGCACCAGATCCATCAGTTTATACACTTCCCTTTTCAGAATAAAAGCCCTGAATGCACCAAAAAGCTTGAGACTTGTATTTTGAAGCCAACACAGAAGGTTTCGTGCAGCAGCTTCACCAAAGTGAACAAACACCGACCGAGAAGAGAGCGTTCATTTGGTTTTGTAAAAGTGTGAATGAACAGAACCAAAGTGGTTCTGGGCCCTCTTGAACAAACAAAGGTTCCTCTGAGAAGCCACCAGCCAAAGGAGGAAAAAAAAGCACTGGTGCCTCACCACTGCTCTGTGACACCCCCTCACTGACACTGGACCCCTGCACACTGGTCCAATGTAGTTCTCTGTTCATTTGCTCATTTTACTGTAAAACACTACAATATTGGACTAATACCTAAGTGGCTCAGTGGTCGTCCTTCAACCAGAAGGTAGGTGGTTCGATTCCCGCTCTCCCCACAGTTCATACTGTCGTTGTGTCCTTAGGCATTAGACCTAACCCCCCCTTGCCCCGAGTGGTGTTCCAGCTGTAACACTGGTGAATGGAAGCTTCATGTAAGTCTCTTTGGATAAAAGCTAAATGAACAAATGTAATGTAAGCAACAGCCACTTCATTTCTTTCCATGCTAAAATAATTCTGCAGTGAACTCTCTCAGGCACGATTATAAGATTAAAGAGCATTTAGGCCACACCTCTCTGACTATAGCTGGACTCGTGTTAAAGTAGGCCGAGGTCCTACTGAGAATGAGAACATTAACAAAGTTTTCTATCAGAAGTGAGTCACTTGTGAGCAGTGAACAGAAGGACAGAGCTAAAACTGAAGACACTCATCTATTTTATTTATGTTTGTAAATGAGATTTAAGTGTTTCTTTTTATTGATCTCATCTGGATCCACCAGACACGAGTCCTGTAGCCCACAAGTTGGTTAAAAAGTGATTTATAAAAAAAGCTGATCTGTTGGTCTAGTTTAAAGGCACCATCCAAGATCACGCCCAGATTTCTGACAGAAGTCAATGACATCATCAGCTTTTTATCAACTTAAAAACATTTCCAAAGTCAAAGGGATAATGTCTGTGTCAATGTCATTTTTATTTCTATAGCACATTTAAAACATCCATCGCTGCCCAAAGTGCTTCACAGGCTCATGTACAGTGCACTTGAAAATAGAAAGACAGTAAAAGACAAACCAAACAAGACATAAAAGCAAGAAAAAATACAATAAACAAGATTAAAATAATAAAAACAAATAAAATGTATAAAAGAGTCAAAGTCCAGCCCAACTTGTGTTAAAGCCAGTGCAAACAAATGTGTCTTTAGTGAGGATTTAAAAACAGTGAGGACGGGGCCGCTCTGATATTAAAGGTAGACTGTTCCAGAGCCTCGAGCAGCTGCAGCAAAGGCCCTGTCACCTCTGGTTTTGAGCCGGGTTCTCGGTAAATCTAAAATCAACTGGTTTGTTGACCTCCTAGTTCTGGTAGGAACATGGATGGACAACACCTCTGACAGGTACGTGGGGCCGGTCCATTTAGACATTTAAAAACAATCAGTCAAATATTATAATAAATCCTGTAGCTGACAGGAGGCCGGTGCAGAGAGGCCAGCTCAGGAGTTCTATGGTTCAAACGCCTTGTACCAGTAAGAAGACGAGCAGCTGTGTTTTGAACTAACTGCAGACGATGTATAGAAGACTGCTCCAATCCATAAAACAGAGTGTTACAGTAATCCAAGAGAGAGGTCATAAATGCATGGATTACACGCTCAAAGTCGTTTGGTGGCAGGTAAGCCTTTACTTTGCTCAACAGGCCCAGCTGAAAAAAGACGGTTTAACAACAGAGCTGATCTGTTGGTCTAGTTTAAAGGCACCATCCAAGATTCTTTTTGTTTTAGTTTTAAACATTTTATTCTAACCAGTCTTTGATATCTTGGAGGCAGTTCAACAAAGCTTGGTACAGTTTGAGTTTGGTTTTAACGACAGATAGACTTGCAGGTCTTCTCCAAAGCAATGAAAACAAATGTTGTGCTTGTTAAAAATAGACACAAGAGGCAGCATATAAAGAGAAAACAGTACAGGGCCTAAAACGGACCCTTGGGGAACACCAGAGCTAAGTGGAGCTGAGCCTGAGGTGTGAGAGCCAAGATTAACAAAAAGAAAGAACCTGTCTGTAAGGTTTGACCTAAACCAATTTAAGGCTGTGTCTTTAATGTCTGCTAAATGTTTGAGGCGGGCAGTATTTGGTGATCCACTGAATCAAATGCTGCAGTTACATCTAAAAACACTAAACGACCAGAACAACCAGAGTCAGCAGTTAAAAGTACATCATTAAAAACCTTTCAAAAGGGCTGTTTCTGTGCTTTGAAGTGATTTAAAACCAGACTGAAACTTTTCAAAAGTTCCATTTGCTGGAAGCTTTGATATTGGCCTGTAGTTGGAAAGGACAAAAGGTTTAAGGCTACAGCGTGTTTAAAAGCTCATGGAACACAACCTGAAGAAAAGGAAGTGTTTATAAGCCTCATTATATAGGGTCCAACCACATCAATGATGTTTTTTAGAGTTTTGAGGGAAGGCCACTTGAAATTCTTCCCTCGGAGACCTTACCTCAGAGTTAGAACAAAATAAGTGTTCAAGTTTCTGCAAAAACCTTTGACAGTTTCTTAAAGGAAGTGACACTAACCTCAACTTTAACACTGTTCAAGGAGAAGTTAATAAAACTTTCTCTTTTACTCCGCCTACATCCAGGAAAAACAACTCAAAGTGTTTTATCTGCACTGTTTGTCTTATTTTTATTTATTCTGTATTTTACTTATGTTTCTTTTTCTAAATCTTCAAGCCCGAGAGACGTGACGTTGTAAACACAGCAGCAAATACACTTTCCGCCCCCAAGCCTTATATGGGCATGCCGCATATCAAATTACTCAGAGGTAACTCCGCTAAACCGACATGTAAACCACATACAGCTACTTCAAACACAGACCAAACAGCAAGCCAACAAAAGACTAGAGGCCAAGGTGTGAAGTACAACACCTACTCAACTCAGGCACTACATTTCTGCAAACAGCTGGCCTCTACTTCAACCAACAAACTCGTGCCAGACCTCAAATGAAACTAGAGAAGCTGACAAATACATTGACACCAAGCAAGCCATCGTACTTTATAATATAAGTAAGCAAGCAGCAAAAGAAGAACAATAAATTGTAGACTTGTGACGTTCGCGAACGAACCGATTCTTTTGAACGGCTCACAAACATGAACGATGGGAGCCGAGTCGCGGCTGGAGGGGAGCCGTTCTTTCTGTCGTTCTTTTTTCCTATGCCTGTCTCACACAGATGCACACAAATGAGCTCCTCCGCGAGACAGAACAGTTATAGGGGGAGGGGCGCACCCAGTGCAGGCAGCCCCTTTATAGCGTGATGATATTAGTTATTAATTGTGCACGCATCTTTCACGTGAGGCAGCCCACTTTGTTATTGTTCATTGACTTGAAGGGGCTGATGTCCTATTTGCAAAGTTTACAGTAGTAATAGTATGTAGTATGTAGACATTTCCATTTTATTTATTCTAATTTAATCTACTTTAAATATTTTTTGTTTTCTATCGAAATGTTCTTGTGTGATTAGGTTTTAAGTTTGGCTTTAAACAGAGGCCGGTCAGTGATGGAACGTAACTCAATGGGCAACGAGTTCCAGAGTTTAGGACCGACCACTGCAAAAGAACGATCGCCCACTGTTTGAACCGGGACCGGGGCACCTTCAGCAGGTGTTGCCCAGCAGAACGTAGAGCTCTGCTGGGTTTGTGAGGGGTCAGAATCTCACACAAATAAGAAGGTGCAAGGCCCGTGAGTGCATTAAAAACAAACATTAAGATTTTAAAATTAATTCTAAACTGGACAGGGAGCCAGTGCAGGGAGTACAGGACAGGTGTTATGTGCTCTTGTTTACGACTGTTAGTTAGCAGTCGGGCAGCAGCGTTTTGCACAAGCTGCAAACGGTGAAGTCCAGTTTGGTTAACTCCCACATAGAGCGCATTGCAGTAGTCTATGCGGGAGCTAATAAAAGCATGGATGGCTTTCTCCAGGTCAGCACGACTTAAAAACGGTTTGACCTTTGAAAGGAGGCAAAGCTGAAAAAAGCTTGCCCTAACCACCAAATCTATTTGTTTATCAAATCTTAGACTGCTGTCTAGTTTTACCCCCAGGTTTTTGTCAACATGGTTGAGATGAGGGGCCAAAGCAAAAAGACCAGGAGCTGAGACACTGGGCAGGTTGGATGTGCCGGTGCAGAGAGGCCAGCTCAGGAGTTCTATGGTATAAACGCCTTGTACCAGTAAGAAGACGAGCAGCTGTGTTTTGGACAAACTGCAGACGACGTATAGAAGACTGCTCCAATCCATAAAACAGAGTGTTACAGTAATCCAAGAGAGAGGTCATAAATGCATGGATTACACGCTCAAAGTCGTTTGGTGGCAGGTAAGTCTTTACTTTGCTCAACAGGCCCAGCTGAAAAAAGACGGTTTAACAACAGAGCTGATCTGTTGGTCTAGTTTAAAGGCACCATCCAAGATTCTTTTTGTTTAAGTTTTAAATATTTTATTCTATCTGTCTTTAAAACCAAACTCAAACTGTTCTTGTGTGATTAGATTATATTAGATTCAACTTTATTGTCATTACACAAGTACAGGTACAAGGCAACGAAATGCAGTTTAGGTCTAACCAGAAGTGCAATAGCAGTAAAGTGCAGGATATATACAATGGCTGCATACGTGCAGGATATGGAGATGTACAGGATTTACAGGTAATATGTACAATGAATATAAATATACAGATGGTTATTACTATAACAGGTGAGTGTGTGCCATAAATATAATTACAGGTGTCTCTTTTCTATAAACAGCATTTACAGGTGAATATGTACTATAAATGTAAATGTAATATACAGATGTCTCCAACTATAAACAGAATTTTACAGGCAGATGTACACAATTGTATGTTAGCTTAAGGTAAGCAGTAGATTTAAGGTAGTACAATGAGCATGGACAGTGCAAATAAGTATGATGCGAAATATAAACAGTTGGTACTGTATGAACAGTTGGTAGCTAAGGTGCAGTAGTGCAAGGGATGGTGTGGGATGAGAGGAGAGTCTGTGAGGGGAGTGGGATGGTGGGGGGGTTAGGACAGGTGTTATGTGCTCGTGTTTACGACTGTTAGTTAGCAGTCGGGCAGCAGCGTTTTGCACAAGCTACAAACGGTGAAGTCCAGTTTGGTTAACTCCCACATAGAGCGCATTGCAGTAGTCTATGCGGGAGCTAATAAAAGCATGGATGGCTTTCTCCAGGTCAGCACGACTTAAAAACGGTTTGACCTTTTAAAGGAGGCGAAGCTGAAAAAAGCTTGCCCTAACCACCGAATCTATTTGTTTATCAAATCTTAGACTGCTGTCTAGTTTTACCCCCAGGTTTATGACAACATGGTTGAGATGAGGGGCCAAAGCAAAAAGACCAGGAGCTGAGACACTGGGCAGGTTGGATGTGCCGAACACAATACATTCAGTTTTATCCTCATTCAAACAGAGGAAATTCTGGGACAGCCACAATCTGATGTCCTCTAAGCATCTGTTTTATGGACTGAAGACTATTAGGACAAGCAGGGACAACCGGAAGGTAAACCTGTAGGTCGTCTGCGTACAGATGAAAAGACATTTTGTGCTTTGAAATAACTGCACCTAACGGCAACATATACAAGGAAAATAAAACAGGGCCCAAAATGGAACCTTGTGGCACACCAGAGGTCAAGGGGGCCGAGGAGGAGGAGAGGTCACCAATCCTGACAGAAAAAGTCCTCTCTGTTAAATACGACCTAAACCACTGCTGCACAGGTCACTGAAGCCCAACCTGTTGTTCCAGACGTGTCAGGAGGACTGAGTGGTCCACGGTGTCAAATGCTGCAGTAAGGTCCAACATTATGAGCAGCACTGGCTTTTTCTCATCAAGGGACAAGAGAATGTCATTTTGTACTTTGGGAAGAGCGGACTCAGTGCTGTGTCGTGTCCTAAAGCCAGACTGGAACTTTTCAAAGATCTGATTGTTCTCCAGAAAAGACTGTAACCGTAAGAAAACAATCTTTTCCAAAACCTTGGATAGAAAAGGTAAATGGGACACAGGTCTAAAATTTGACAGAACAGTAGGATCAAGGTTGGGTTTTTTTAGCAGAGGCCTGACCACTGCTTGAATACAGTTGGTACAGAACCTGAACTCAGGCAGCTGTTTATAAATGAGAGGAGGCATGGGCCCACTGTGTTAAAAACCTGTTTAAGCATTTTAGATGGGATAATGTCCAGAGGACAGTTGGTCGGTCTCAGCCCTGGACCACATCAGAGAGGAGAGGAGTGATACTGGCTCAAACACATTAAACACAGAGAGGACAGGAGAAGTGCACAAGTCAAAAGTGTTAGACATGTTCTTAATGCTCTGTTTAACAGAGGCTACTTTATCAACAAAATAATGGAGGAAATCATTACAGGTTGACTTTGAGGCCTGCTGTAGAGCATTACTAGATGGATTTATAACAGACTGAATTGTATTGAATTGCGCTCTAGGACGATTAGAGCTGGTGGAAATGACATTAGACAGATACTGACATTTAGCTGCTTTGACTGCATTTTGATATTCAGTAAGACTGTCTCTCAATATACCCAGTGAAACATGTAGCTTGTCCTTTTTCCACTTGCGCTCGGCCTGCCTGCACCTCCGTCTAAGGGCACGGGTGGTGTCATTAAGCCAAGGCTCTAGTTGAGTCCTGACAGTTCTGCACCTATAAGGAGCAATGATGTTAAAAATCTCTGAGCAGGTGGAGTTGAAGGAGGAGATGAAGACTTCTGTGCAGAGTGGGAAGTCCACTTTGTCCTGAGAGTAAAGAGTGGTGTTCATAAAGGCAGCAGCAAATTCTCCAGCTGTGGTGGAAGTGATGATGCGGTGACCGGCTGGAGTAAGGGATTTTGCTGCAGGGACAGGGCCAAACATAACAGGAAGGTGGTCTGAAATGCAAATGTCACTTATTTCTGAGGTTAATACAGTGAGTCCGTGAGAAATGATCAAGTCCAATGTGTGACCGAGCTGGTGTGTGGGAGCGTTCACTGATTGTGTCAGATCCAAAGAGATCAGAAGGCTCTGAAAGTCATTGGACAGCTGACTTGATGGGCAGCAAACGTGTATATTAAAATCACCACAAATTAATAAACTGTCATTTTGTGTTCGTAATTCCCCAAGTAACTCAGAGAACTCCGGAATGAAATCCTTATTATATTTTGGAGGTCGGTAGACAACAGCACACAGTAGAGGACATGCAAATGGAGCCAGGAATAGCTGAAGCTCAAAGCTACTATAGTTCTTAGATGGAAGTAGACGACAGTTCAAGTGTTGTTTAAAGACAGAAGCCAGACCACCACCACGACTGGACACTCGCGGCGTACTCAGGAAAGAGTAGCCGGGAGGGAGGAGCTCGAGCGCTGTTATCACCTGGTTTTAGCCAGGTCTCTGTGAGCATGAGAAAATCCAGGTCGTGAGTGGAAATCAAGTCGTTGAGGATGAAGGTCTTGTTTGTGAGCGATCGGGTGTTTCTATGAGGGTAGTGGGATGGTGGGGGTGAGAGGAGAGTCTGTGAGGGGAGTGGCATGGTGGGGGTAGAAGAGTCTATGAGGGTAGTGGGATGGTGGGGGTGAGAGGAGAGTCTGTTTGGGGAGTGGGATGGCGGGGGTAGAAGAGTCTGTGAGGGTAGTGGGATGGTGGGGGATGAGAGGAGAGTCTGTGAGGAGTGGGATGGTGGGGGTAGAAGAGTCTATGAGGGTAGTGGGATGGTGGGGATGAGAGGAGAGTCTGTGAGGAGTGGGATGGTGGGGGTAGAAGAGTCTATGAGGGTAGTGGGATGGTGGGGATGAGAGGAGAGTCTGTGAGGGGAGTGGGATGATGGGGGTAGAAGAGTCTATGAGGGTAGCGGGATGGTGGGGGTGAGAGAGGAGTCTATGAGGGTAGTGGGATGGTGGGGCGGGTAGAAGAGTCTGTGAGGGTAGTGGGATGGTGGGGCGGGTAGAAGAGTCTGTGAGGGTAGTGGGATGGTGGGGATGAGAGGAGAGTCTGTGAGGGAGTGGGATGGTGGGGATAGAAGAGTCTATGAGGGTAGTGGGATGGTGGGGGTAGAAGAGTCTGTGAGGGTAGTGGGATGGTGGGGGTAGAAGAGTCTATGAGGGTAGTGGGATGGTGGGGGTAGAAGAGTCTATGAGGGTAGTGGGATGGTGGGGGTAGAAGAGTCTGTGAGGGTAGTGGGATGGTGGGGGGTGGGAGGAGAGTCAGGAGGAGTGGGGTCAGCAAGGGTTAGAGTTCAGTAAAGAGACAGCTCTGGGGAAGAAACTGTGTTAGTAGTAAGTAAGTATTGTATGAATAACATAAGTCAACGTAGCTTTACACACACACACACACACACACACACACACACACACACACACACACACACACACTTTGTACTAAATGTAAATCCAAAATAGTGATGTCACTGTCTAATCAGAGGGATTTGTGCAACCCTATGGAATATAGTCCACACATGACAAAAGAGGTAATAATCAATATTTCCGAATAATTCAAACTCAGATATTGGTGTGTGATATCTGAGTTTTAATTATTTGACTACAAATCTCACCTCATCATTCCTCCCAGTGATTATTTCCAGGATAAACTGAGATGCCCCCAAGCTGGCTTCTTAAAAATGACTAAATATTTAAAAAGAGCCAAAGAGCCGGCTCTCTGAAAGGAACGGATCGCAAAGATCCGGATCCCCTCAAAGAGCCATAAATCCCATCACTAATAAATTGTACACATTTGTGCAGCAATGATAAGAATCATTGCCTTATTTTCTTTGAACAGAGTGGTAAGCTGTCGTTTCCATACAAAAAAAACCCAGCTGTTTTCTAGTTTAATCTAGTGATGAGTCGTTCATGAACGATTCGTTCTTTTTGAACGAGTCTTTAATATGACTCGGGAACAACTAGTCATCTCAGAGAGCGAGTCGTTCATTTTTGTGTAGACCCGCGCATGCGCATTCCGCCACATCTCATACAGGAAACAGAAAGGAGTCATTCATCTCCCGAGTCGTTCGTTCGTTCGTTCACCAAGTCCCAGCCCCATAGAGAAAGAGTATGCAGTTACCGGAAACAGAAAGGAACTGTTCATCTCCCAAGTCTCTGAGTCGTTCATTCAAGTCCCCGTAGGCTGAACGCAGAAACAGAAAGACTCGTTCATTTCATGAGTCAGTCTTCTGGTCTGAGTCTCGTTCTTTTGTCACGCATTGGATACAGAAATAAGTTACCGTATTTTTCGCACCATAAGACGCACCCGACCATAAGACGCACCTGGTTTTTAGAGGAGAAAAATAGGAAAAAAAATATTCTGAACCAAATAGTGTAATAAAAAATTTAATAAAGTATAACAGAATACAGGTAATATTTGAATTATATGACTGGAGTGAAGGGCATGCGCACTGCTGTGTACTGTAACACCGCCTACTACATGCTATCCTCCAATAGCATACGGCGGTGACACAGTACCAGAGTATGTGAGCGGAGCTGAGAGGGAAGAATTTGCGCTCCACGCTCAAAGTATTTCATAATTACTCCGCTCAAGCTCCGCTCTGGGTGTAGGCTACTGTTTTCCGCTCCTCGCTCCCTCCCCCACTCCGTCCTTTTACGTCTCGCTCCGTTTTCGCTCCAGGGTATTATTTTTTTTTTTTAATAACACCAGTATCTGATCAGAAGATGCATGTAGTGTAAAACGAATACGCAGTACTTTATATAAATGTTTGTGAAAGTACAAATAAAACAATACAAATGCAAACAAATGCAAAATATGATTAGAAACATTTTGAGTCCCCCTCCGTCTCCTGACAGTGGTTTGGTCCTGGGACTCCTGGCTCGTGATTGGTAATTGAGCGATAGTGGAGCGTTTCGGAGCAGGAGAAAATCACAACGCTCCAACATTTAAAAAATCCGCTCCTCGCACCTGGCAAAATCACACAACTCCGCTCCCACTCCGCACCGCTCACATACTCTGTACAGCAGCATTGCGCCTTCCTGCACACATCGGCTTCCGTAAGGAAGGTGAGGGAGGACCCGCTGCCGCTCTGCCACTACGGTAAGGCAAGGCGACACGGGGGGGTATCTCAGTGCCAGTATCTCAGTGGACTACTGAGAAGCCTGGACAGGGGGCGGGGGAGGGCACTTCTTCTATTCGGACCATAAGACGCAGGCACTTTTTCTCCCACTATTTGGTGAAGAAAAAGCGTGTCTTATGGTCCGAAAAATACGGTAATACATACACATATATTTTACATATCTGTATAAAAAACGCAAATTATTATTATTATTTAAAAAAATGTATTTTATTTATTTTTTTCAGTTATGTGATGCGTTTCTGGCCTCAAATTGTATCTTTATATTTTTCTTATCCGCGGAAATTCCTGATAAAGCAATGTTTGAGACTTTACAGTGGATTCTAATCTTAGGTAAATATCATAGCCATATATATATATAAAACTATTATAAACAAATTATATATATATATATATATATATATATATATATATATATATATATATAATTTGTTTATAATAGTTTAAATAATAAAAACAAAGTGGCACTAACATTTAACACTAAAAATAGACTGACAGAAACAAATGGAACTTTTTTAATTTTCAGATAATGTTTATTGCAGATATATTTTGATAACTTTATAATAATTCCTAAACATAATACAATACAGTCAATAATATGAGTGTAATGATGTTGCGAGAGACTGAAGCGGTCATGTGACAAAAGAATGAAACTCAGACCCAAAGACTGACTCGTGAAATGAACGAGTCCTTCTGTTTCTGCGTTCAGCCTACGGGGACTTGAATGAACAACTCAGAGACTCGGGAGATGAACAGTTCCTTTCTGTTTCCGGACGGACGGATGTATTAGCTACAGCTACATGAGGCTGTCACGGCCCAGACCAGACATGTTGACGGAATTAATGCTAAGCTAAATATGAAGTGACAAAGGAAAAAACTATTTGGATTAAGAGGTGAGTTGAACTCTCTGCCTGAAGTAAGCTGCAATGAATTTATCATTTATTTTTCAAAGTTTGGCCATGAATGCATTAGCTTATAGTTATTATAGTTTTTATTCCAAAAGTACTAAATGTATTAAAAATTGTAATATGTAACATTTTAATTAGATTCTGCTGAAATGAACGAAATGAACGAAATGACTTGAAAAAAGATTCATTCATTTTGCTGAACGAGACTTAAAGGACATAGTCAGTAAAATGATCCAAAATTCCCATCACTAGTTAAATCCATATGTCAGCTTCCATTTGGGTCTATCTGTGATATGACACCTTCGGTCATGGTGCAGTTTCACTCAGAGCGTCTCACAGTGAACTGCATCATGGGATAGACACTATCATTGGCTCAGGTACCAGTCTATCATTTGACATCAGAGCAAGGTTCAAATGACCGGGATTTAAACAGTTTCCCTCGATTCTATTGGTCCTCACGGTTCAAACGAGGTATCACATGTTCAATTCGACCAATCGGCTGCAGGGCACCGTCTGTGCGTCTTTTATATGAGCTTTACTCAGGAACAGCCTGCTTAATACACAGAGACGCAGGAGGAAGAATACAGACTGAAAACACATTTAAATACTTAGAAGTCTGGTTTAAGTTCTCTAAAATGTATTTAATGAGCACCATTAGTGATTTAAACATTAAAAATATAGTATTTACATGACTAAAATGAAATGGAACAGACTGGGCCAAAGTGGGCCAAAGTGGGCCTTTTGGAACTCTCGCCTAATCTTTCTGCACTAAAACCCCTTGAGTTTTATTCTGTTTCACATTATCAGTTTAAAACTTTGCAGGGATAATGTTAACATGTTTTATTTACATGTTATGAAGTACAGGAGGCTTGAATGCTGCATTCCAAAGAGTTACTCATCATAAAATACAGGTTTTTTTTTAGGCGGAACTAAAAAAATACATTTTAGCTGTGTGCCATCTTCATTTTCTCTTTATTAGTAACACATATTCATATGATAACACTTTAAACAAATCTCCACAATGTTCCCTTTACAATGACACCAAACTTATTCAAATACACCTTATGGTTGCTGAAATATAGTCATTTCTTTACTGGTATGCAGTTTTCGAAAAGTGGTCTTGAAAATAGGCCTCGAGCTTAAAGGGTTAAATGTATCTTTTATTTCTGTAAAGCACTTTGAATTAGTCTTGTATGAATTGTGCTGAATAAATTAAAATTCAAAGGCATTATTTCTGACGTGACTGTTTGAACAGTTTTCATGTGGAGACTAGTTTTATCCACATTTCTCTGACTTTAACTCTCATTTCTCTCAGTGTCTCGTCAGCGTCAGACGAGCATTTCTATAGAAACTGTGGAAACCTTACCTCGACTGCAGGACATCAAGACCACCACCAGCAGCACTCTGTGGACCATGGTCTGGACCAGGTCTGGGTCTGGACCAGGACTGGGTCTGGATCAGGACTGGGTCTGGATCAGGACTACGTCTGGATCAGGACTGGGTCTGGATCAGGTCTGGGTCTGGATCAGGTCTGGGTCTGGACCAGGTCTGGGTCTGGATCAGGACTGGGTCTGGATCAGGACTACGTCTGGATCAGGTCTGGGTCTGGATCAGGACGAGGTCTGGATCAGGTCTGGGTCTGGACCAGGTCTGGGTCTGGACCAGGTCTGGGTCTGGATCAGGACTGGGTCTGGATCAGGACTACGTCTGGATCAGGTCTGGGTCTGGATCAGGTCTGGGTCTGTTTAAGACGAGGTCTGTTTAAGACGAGGTCTGTTTAAGACGAGGTCTAGGTCTGGTCTGAAGAGGATTTCCTGTTTTCTCAGTTGTTATCTGTTCATCTTTAGTTTCTGATAAAATTGACAGATATATTCTGTAAAATAACGACTTTAATCAAGCGTAGAGCTCAAAACACTTTATAATTGTAGAAGATACGACTAATTTGTGTAAATGAAGAATACTTTAAGTTTAACAGTTAGGATTAGTTTCAAACACAGAATATTATTGTTCAGTCTTATGTATGTTACTGAAGTATTAAGTATGTTACTGAAGTATTAAGTATGTTACTGAAGTATTAAGTATGTTACTGAAGTATTATGTATGTTACTGAAGTATTAAGTATGTTACTGAAGTATTAAGTATGTTACTGAAGTATTAAGTATGTTACTGTGTGAAAGCATTGTTTTTATAAAACTGACTAAATATAATACTTTAGTTAATGTGAACTGTACTGAGTTTGAGGCAGCGCTGGAAAGAGTACTGAGTATTTGTATTCAAGTAAAAGTATTAGTGTTAAAATTACTTTAGTAAAAGTATAAATGATTAATCGGGGCGGCAGTAGCTCAGTGGTAGAGCGGCCGTTCTTTGACCGGCGGGTGGGCGGTTTGAGCCCCGCTCAAAACATCAAAACATCATAACATCCCGCTCTCCCCCACATTTACATTTACATTTACATTTACATTTAGTCATTTAGCAGACGCTTTTATCCAAAGCGACTTACAAGTGAGGATAACAATGGAAGCAATTTTAACAACACAAGGTACAAAAAGCATAAGTGCACAAAAAGAAATAGTCAGTTTAAACCCAGCGCAGTATACAATGCTAAGGATGAGAGAATTTTTTTTTTTTTTTTTGAAGAAGAAGAAAGAAATCGATAGAAAGGAAGTAGAACTCAGTGTTTGTCAGTCAGGTGTTGACGAAAGAGATGTGTTTTTTCATCAATGTGGAACAGAGCCAGAGAAGGTACGTGAGAGTGATTTTTTACCTTTTTGGGACGGTGCCACCAGACGTTGTTCATTTGCAGAGCGCAGGGATCTGGTAGGAACGTAGGTCTGTATTAGTGAGTGAAGATATGAGGGGGCGGAGCCAGTGGTGGTCTTGTAGACCAAGAGCATAGCTTTGAACTTGATGCGGGCGTCAACCGGGAGCCAGTGTAACCTAATGAATAGAGGAGTCACGTGCGCTCTCTTCGGTTCATGAAAGACCACTCTTGCCGCTGCATTCTGGATCAGCTGCAGAGGTTTGGTTGTGCAGGCGGGGAGTCCAGCCAGTAGAGCATTGCAATAATCCAGTTTGGACAAGACAAGAGCCTGGACTAGAATTTGCGTAGAGTGCTCTGATAGTAAAGGTCTAATTTTCCTAATGTTGTAGAGGATGAATCTACAGGACCGGGTGGTGCTGGCGACATGGCTTGTGAAGTTTAGCTGATCATCAATTACCACTCCCAGATTTCTGGCAGTGCTGGACGGTGTAATGGTTGATGGGCCTAGTTGAATGGAGAGCTTGTGGTGGGTCTTTGGATGGGCCGGAATCACAAGCAGTTCTTTTTTTGCAAGGTTCAGCTGCAGGTGATGGTCCTTCATCCAAAGTGAGATGTCACTCAGACATGCCACATACTGTCGTTGTCCCTCCCAATACACACATTGGGGGGGCAGGACTCCCCTGCAAAAGAGATTTGTAATCTCAGTGGGACTTTCCTGGTTAAATAAAGGTTAAAATAAAATAAAAAAAATTATTACTTTCACACTATTGATGTTTAAAGCAACCCTTTGTAAGCACTGAGGCTGAAAACATAATAAAAGACTAAAACACAAAATGCAGCATCAAAATTCACTTTTCATATAAATCCAATAAATATTCTGCTGTAAAGTATAAAAGGTAAATGGGGTGCATTTATATTTCAGACACCAAAGACTTTACATCATGCTTTTATTCACCCCATTCACACACACTCAGCCCTGGGGCAGACAGAGGGGGGTCACACAGGTCACATCATTTAGGAAAAAAGTTTCTTTGATGAATTATCAATAACCAGAGAAAAAGCTCTCTGAAGACCAGAGGCTCTGGGCCATGGCCGAGATGTAACTCAGAGACAGAATGATATTTTATCAGCAATAATAATAAAAGAAGGACTAAACTAAAAGTACACGTTTAAAGGCTAAGACTAAACCAGCTTTAAACCTCAGAACTTAACCAAGACGTCAGACCTTAACTGGGAAAAGCTCACAGAGTGGACCTCTCGTAATGTAAGGCTCTGCAAGAAAACTGCATCTCTCTAAAACGAATAAAACTACGCTCTGTTGTCCTGAGAGCAGCTGAGCCCCATCAGTCTGTCCTCCTCACTGACCGCTCCAGCTTGTACGAACTGTAATTATCTGATTTAAAGTGCATGCAGAGGTTTTCTTTCTAACTGAGCTTTGTGTATCAAAACAATTAATATTCATATCCACCATTAAATATATTTCCTTTTTTTCTTCAGATACATTTTCCAACACTTTACACAATTGCTGAGAGTAGAGTGTGTTGGCATTTGGAGCTCTATAAACACAACCAAACTAATCAGACTGTCCACATGTCGACTGAAGCTGAGTCAATACAATTTTTACAAAGCAACACCTCCAAATGTGTTTCTGTCTTTCCTTTACAACCTATAGTTATCAATATTAAATTCAACACTATCAAATGTTCTGTCCACTGTGTGTCTCAGAAAGAGGACTCATAAACTGTCTGTGTCCACAGACTCTGTCCCGAGAACAGACAGATATGACATTTGTGGTCTTTGTTGGTCCTGGAGTCCGAGACAGAGATCAATAAAAGTGAGTTTAAGGCCATGACATGAAAATTAGTTTATGTAAATTTGCTGCTGCATGCTTTTTCTTAATTTGCAAACCCACCTTCTGAGTTTCCTGTTTTTGTAGCTCTGATGAAATCTTTAAAGGAACCACAGATAAGTTATCTTTTACAGAGGTCATTTGTGCTCAGGGTGTTGCAACTTTATATCTGAACGTTTTCACAAGATAACCACAAGTTTCCACTCATCAGCAGAAAAAATAATATTATTTCCCTTGATCATATTTATTCACACAAGCTGAAACATCTTGATGCTTTGCTCTAACAGAAAATCTCTAAGGGCTTCTGTACTCTTTGACCAAATACTCTTACACTCACCGGCCACTTTATTAGGTTCACACGTTCAATTACTTGGTAACACAAATTGCTAAATCAGCCAATCACATGGCAGCAACTAGATGCATTTACACATCTATGTGGTAAAGAGGACTTGCTGAAGTTCAACGCGAGCATCAGAATGAAGAAGAAAGAGGATTAAAATGACTTTGAACATGGAATGGTTGTTGGTGTTAGACGGGCTGGTCTGAGGACAAACCCAATTTTAAAAAAGTTGTGAATAAAAAAGAAATGCAATAATTTACAAATCTCATAAACTTATATTTTATTCAGAATACAACATAGATGACATATTAAATGTTGAAAGTGAGACATTTTGAAATTTTGGATTTCATGAGAGCAAAACATTTCAAAAAAGTTGGGACAGTTAGCAATAAGAGGCCGGTTAAGTTAAATGTTCATATAAGGAACAGCTGGAGGACACATTTACATCTTATTAGTTCAATTGGCAACAGGCTTGGTATAAAAAGAGCCTCTCAAAGTGGCAGTGTCTCTCAGAAGTCAAGATGGGATTTCCCCAATGCTGCGGCAAAAAATAGTGGAGCAATATCAGAAAGGAGTTTCTCAGAGAAAAATTGCAAACAGTTTGAAGTTATCATCAAGCTCTGTGTGTAAGGGTCAAGGCTGGAAAACCAGACTGGATGCCCGTGATCTTCGGACCCTTAGACGACACTGCATCACAAACAGGAATGTTACTGTAATGGAAATCACAACATGGGCTCAAGAATACTGGAGCAGCAACTTAGCAGCAGAAGCCTACAGAACTGTGCGAGTGTATGTAATTCTTGTCTCTTTGAGCTTATAGTGCCGTGTTATTGCTGAGAAACCGCGCAGTGTTTTTACTACGACCCTGTCACGTGGTGTACCGGTGTCTAGTCTCAGCTGCTAGCGGGTTGGTTTCGTTTGAGTTGTTTGTGGCCGTCTGGAGGTGTGACCTGCTGAATTAAATCACTTGAATAGACGGGTATTTAAGTGGGAGTACCCACCGCGGCAGCGGTCGCGACAGCTGTCATTGCATGAAGACCGGAGAGAGTAAAGACCATCGACTCTACCTGCACGCGACTCCACCGAGCAGAGACACACTGACAGAGGACCTGAGTATTGCACTTCTTTTTTTTTAGTACTAATTGTTTGCACTTATAATTTATTATTTCTACTTTTACTTTCTTCTTGCATATTTTCCTCTTCGGTTCTTCAATGTGTTTTCAAATTATTACTGTCATTTCAACACGGAAATTATCATCTGTTTCACGCAAAAGGCGACGCAACCATAATAATCTGCATGTTGTATCACTGTCAACAACTGCCCCTTCTACTTTCCCAATAGGCTTGTGGAACTGCCAGTCTGCTGTGAACAAAGCTGATTTCATTACAGCTTTTGTTCAACATTCTGGTCTTTCAGTTGTAGCACTTACAGAAACATGGATCAAACCAGAGGACTCTGCCACTCCCGCCGCCCTCTCCCATAATGGGCGGCAGTAGCACAGTGGGTAGAGCGGCCGTCCTTCGACCGGCGGGTGAGTGGTTCGCGACCAGCTCGAAACATCCCAAAACATCATAACATCCCGCTCTCCCCCGCATACTGTTGTTGTGTCCTTGGGCAAGACACTTAACCTACATTGCCTCCAGTGAGTGTTCTGTAACACTGGTAAATAGCTTAATCTGTGTAAAGCGCTTTGAGGGCCTACGACAGTAGGTGGAAAAGCGCTATATAAAAATAAAGATTATTATTATTATTATTATAATCACACTTTCTCCCACAGTCCTCGCCTCACTGGAAGGGGCGGAGGGACCGGACTACTTATTCCTACCGACTGGAAGTTCAAACAGCTATCACCCTTGTGTGACAACAGCTCCTTCGAGTTCCATGCTGTTACCATCACCCACCCTGTTAAAAGTCATTTTGTAGTTATCTATCGGCCCCCAGGTCAGCTTGGACATTTCTTGGAGGAGTTGGATGCGCTTCTTTCAACCTTCCCTGAGGATGGTACCCCTCTGGTGGTATTAGGAGATTTCAACATCCACCTTGGAAAGCCACAGGCTGCTAACTTCATTAACCTAACTGCATCATTTGACCTCAAGCAGGTTTCCACATCGGCAACCCACAAGTCTGGTAACCAACTAGATCTTATCTACATAAGATACTGCTCCACTCGCAACACTCAGGTCACGCCACTGCACACTTCCGATCATTTTTACATTACTCTCGACCTTGACCTAACTTCTCTAGACACTGCAATTGTTTTACCGCTGGTCACTTTCCGATGCAACCTGCGTACACTCAGTCCCTCCCGTTTTTCCTCTGCTGTCTCTTCTGCACTCCCCTCTTCTGAGGAGCTCTCTCTTTTAAACACTAACACCGCCACCGACACTCTGTGCTCCACGCTTACATCCTGCTTGGACGACTTATGCCCTCTCACATCTAGACCAGCCCGTACATCCTCGTCTGCCCCCTGGTTATCCGATGTTCTACGCGAGCACCGCGCCAGCCTCCGGTCAGCTGAGAGAAAATGGCGCAAGTCAAAAGATCCTACTAACCTCTGTATCTACCAGTCTCTCCTCTCTACTTTCTCCGCTGATGTCACCTCTGCAAAAACTGAATACTACCATTCTAGGTTAATCAACTCACCTGACTCTTTAAAACCTTTTCCGCCCTCCTTTGTCCGCCTGCTCCCCCACCTTCATCGGATTTAACAGCTGATGATTTCGCATCTTTCTTTATAAAGTTACCTGTCGAGCTCATTCAGACCCCTGATATGTGTTTGCTCACTTCCTTCTCTCCTCTAACTGAAGCAGATGTTTCCAAGGTCATTAGCTCTAACCACCCTACTACCTGCCCGCTGGATCCCATCCCCACACATCTCCTTCAGGCCATCTCTCCATCTGTCGTACCTGCTCTCACCCACATCATCAACTCATCTCTCTCCACTGGGTCCTTCCCCACAGCTTTCAAAGAGGCCCGCATCACACCACTACTGAAGAAACCCACTCTTAACCCAACACTGCGAGAAAACTACAGACCGGTTTCCCTCCTTCCCTTCATTGCCAAAGCTCTGGAGCGAGTTGTGTTTACTCAGCTCTCATCCTTTCTCACACGGAACAAGCTCCTGGACCAGAACCAGTCTGGGTTCAAGAGCGGACATTCCACCGAAACTGCCCTGCTCTCAGTCATCGAAGCTCTGAGACTGGCAAAGGCAACATCCAAGTCATCTGTACTCATCTTACTGGATCTGTCTGCTGCTTTTGACACTGTTAATCATCACATCCTTCTGTCCTCTCTCAGGGCGATGGGTTCAATGTCTTACCTCTCGGATAGGTCATTCAGAGTATCCTGGAGAAATGAGGTCTCTGAGTCCCAACATCTCAATACAGGGGTGCCACAGGGCTCAGTGCTTGGACCGCTACTCTTTTCCATATACATGACATCCCTTGGCTCTATCATCCAGAAGCATGGTTTTTCCTATCACTGCTATGCAGATGACACTCAACTCCACCTGTCATTTCAACCTGACGATCCAACAGTCTCTGCTCGCGTCTCGGCATGTCTGAGTGACATCTCACTTTGGATGAAGGACCATCACCTGCAGCTGAACCTTGCAAAAACAGAACTGCTTGTGATTCCGGCCCATCCAAAGACCCACCACAACCTCTCCATTCAACTAGGCCCATCAACCATTACACCGTCCAGCACTGCCAGAAATCTGGGAGTGGTAATTGATGATCAGCTAAACTTCACAAGTCATGTCGCCAGCACCACCCGGTCCTGTAGATTCATCCTCTACAACATTAGGAAAATTAGACCTTTTCTATCAGAGCACTCTACGCAAATTCTAGTCCAGGCTCTTGTCTTGTCCAAACTGGATTATTGCAATGCTCTACTGGCTGGACTCCCTGCTGCACAAACAAACCTCTGCAGCTGATCCAGAATGCAGCGACAAGAGTGGTCTTTAATGAACCGAAGAGAGCACACGTAACTCCTCTCTTCATTAGGTTACACTGGCTCCCGGTTGACGCCCGCATCAAGTTCAAAGCTATGCTCTTGGCCTACAAGACCACTACTGGTTCTGCACCCTCATATCTTCACTCACTAATACAGACCTACGTTCCTACCAGATCCCTGCGCTCTGCAAATAAACAACGTCTGGTGGTACCGTCCCAAAAAGGTAAAAAATCACTCTCACATACCTTCTCTGGCTCTGTTCCACATGGAACATGGAACACATGGTGGAATGACCTACTGCTGCTACAATATCAGCTGATTCTGTAGCCATCGTGTTTAAAAAACACCTGAAAACACATCTCTTCCGTCAACACCTGACTGACAAACACTGAGTTCTACTTTCTTTCTATCGATTCCTTTCTTTAAAAAAAAAAAAAAAAAAAAAGTATCTTATCCTTAGCATTGTATGCTGCGCTGGGTTTAAACTGACTAGTTTTTTGTGCACTTATGCTTTTTGTACCTTGTGTTGTTAAAATTGCTTCCATTGTTTTCCTCACTTGTAAGTCGCTTTGGATAAAAGCATCTGCTAAATGACTAAATGTAAATGTATACTTCCAGAAAACATTGTCGATGAACGCAATGGCTCAGTGGTAGAGTGGTCGCCCTTCAATCAGAAGTTAGACAGTTCGATTCCCACTCTCCCCACAGTTCAAGTCGTTGTGTCCTTGGCCAAGACACCTAACCCACCTGCCTCCAGTGGCTGTAACACTGGTAAATAGAAGCTCAATGTAAGTCGCTTTGGACAAAAGCATCAGCTAAATGAATAAATGAAATGAGGTCAAAAAAGAAGCCATATCTAAACATGATCTAGAAGTGCGGGTGTTTTCTCTGGAGCCAAGGCTCATTTAAAATGGACTGTGGCAAAGTGGAAAACAGTTCTGTGTCAGACAAATCAGAATTTGAAGTTCTTTTTGAAAAACTGGGACGCCATATCATCCGGACTAAAGAGGACAAGGACAACCCAAGTTGTTCTGAGCTCAGTTCAGAAGCCTGTATCTCTGATGGTCTGGGGGTTGCATGAGTGCCTGTGGCATGGGCAGCTTACACATCTAGAAAGACACCATCAAAGCTGAAAGGTTTATCCAAGTTCTAGAACAACATATGCTTCCATCCAGACGTTGTCTCTTTCAGAGAAGACCTTGTATTTTCAAACATGACAATGTCAGACCACATACTGCATCAGTTACAACATCATGGCTGCGTAAAAGAAGGATCCAGTTCTGAAATGGTCAGATCTTTCACCCAGAGAAAACATTTGGTGCATCATAAAGAGGAAGTTGAGACAAAGAAGACTCAAGACAATGTCTTCCACTTGTGCCTCGTTGTGTTCCCTTTATAGTCTTTGTGTTTTCCCTTGTTCAGGGCCAGATTGTCTTTACCTCCGTGTGAGTTATCCAGCAGTTCCTTGTGTCTTTTGTAACAGCCTTCTAGTGTTTCTGACCGTAGCCTTGTTTCAACCTCAACTTTTGGATTGTTTTGTACCTTTGCCTTTGAAATAAACTCTGTTTTGTTCTCTGCATTGTGAGTCCTTTTTCCTGTTCCTAACACTCAGTCCCAGTTCAATACATCAGTGCCTCAAACGGGAAAGGCCTTGTTCCTAATCTGAGGCAGTACAGCCTCCTTACAGCTGCACACAGGGGCGTGCACACAAGTTTGTGCTCAGTCTATAACACAGGGAACTTCTGAAAGAAGCTTTTCCTAAAATAAATCAAAAACAGGCTCAGGTCCTTTCTTTTACAACAACCTCTGGAGGCTGCTCATCCAGATGTGCTAAAGATGCTGGAGAGTGGAAATATTATAGATGGTGTAGCAGAAAAAAGGCAGTTTCTCCAGAAGTTACTCATGGAGTTCACTCATGCTTTTCAGTTTTACGTACCCTCTTTTCTTTTTTTTCTTTCTTTCTTTATTTGTATTTGTTAAACTCCTGTGTGGCTCCAGTCTCAGGGATCTCCTCCTCCTCTGCAGCCCCTTCATCAAACGAGCCTGCCTCCTCTCTGCTCACGTGAGGACTCAGACTAATGACAACTGTTTCCACCACAGGTTTGTGTTGCCTGTAGTTGAGTTTGGTGCTTGTTTCTTCAGGTGGTGCTGATCATGTCGCTCCGTCTGTGGCTCATGGGAGGCTCCATAGATTGTATAAATATGGATGATATCCGCCCATTGGTCCCCTATTCACCAATATTGTCATTACGAATGGGCAATAAAATGGCCGTTACATCCGGGCTTTTTCCATAGTTAATCAATAGTTTTTAGATAGCATAAACAAACATATTAATCAAAAATTCACCCCCCCCAGAGTTGTCATGTAGTAAAAACTTAGCTCTAGAGACCGGAGCCATCTTTTGTACCAGGCTGTGAACATGAGTTTTACTCTTATAAAGTCGCCATTGGGTTTCTCCTTATATTTCCGCTTTTGGAGCCTGCCCTCTGGTGGACGGCGGTATATCGCTGTATTTCGCTGTAAAATCACCGTATGGCGGCGCCCTTACACGAGGACCATTTAAGAGGTTCCATGGGAGAGGCTTGGAGGCTCAATGTCCATGTTTTCTGAACAGGACCTTCTCTCCTCTGCTGCTCACCAGGTCAGTGAGTAGCAGTGATGTTGGCTGTGGTCCCATCCACCATTACACACACTCAGAGTGGACACTGGACACTGCCAATATAAATGTTTTTATTTGTTTGTGTATTTCTATGTATTTTTCAACTGTCCTGGACACATTCCTGTCCGTCCTGGGAGTGGATCCCTCCAGTGTGAACCAGACTGAATGAATCCCAGTCTCTGTCTCCACTGCATTAAACCGGAGCAGGACAGAGACATGACAGAGTGAGGCCCTAACATGGAGGAAACTGCTGCAGCCTCTGGATTTGAAGTTCAGAAAGATGCAGCTCAGTGGCTCGTGTGGGTTTTCTCCAGGTACTCCAGCTTCCCCCACCAACATTAAAACCATTGAAAACATGCTGCTGTCGACGATGGATTTCCATCCATTTTCTTCCACTCATTCATCTCAGGGACTTCAAACACTGTTAAAAACACAATGAGTCAGACTTTATTCTCGCTCTGCAGCTTTTTCCACAAACAACTCACACTTTTAGAAACAAGTCTCTGCCCAAAACTGTGTGTGACCTGTTTTTTTAAGTTTCACCTCCAAATGAAGCTTTAGTCCCAGCTCCTCTCACAGAACCAAACGTGTTTCTAATGCACTTGGTCTGTGGGCAAGAATATGAGCATTAAAGAGAAAACAATGTCCTAAATAGTAGATCATGTGACTATTATTCTTTTCTATTCCAAAACTTTCTATTTCCAAAACACCCCAAATTTTCCCTGAAATAAGTGTCTAAAGAGGGTCAGGACTTTTCAGATTCTGGGATCTGTCCTTCTTTGTTCCAACTGGACACAAAGCAGAGACACACACAAATGAACCCGACTGAAGCTGCAGGACTGTGCTGGTTACCACAGTCCAAACTAGAGCTACATCCAAACTAAACTAAACCAGGATTACATTTAGGACTCAAACAAGTCTAAAGCAGTACTTTTCAATCTTTTATTTGGCTTCACCACACTCTTATTTAAAGATTTAAATTTATGAATCATTTTCAAAAGCAAAGCATTAAAAGTAAGAAACTAAATTGAGAAAGACGAGTTCCTCTTAATCTCCACAAGAGGGAGTAGTAGCAGGTCCTTCCTCTGAAAGAGAGGCCTACCACAGGATTTCTTTAGTCTTTAGTCAGTTTTAATTTGAATCATTATTTTTATAAAAAAGGAGCTCCTCTTTGGGTTCGAATCCCCTGAAGAGCAACTGCAGCCACAGTCCCAGTCTGTGCCGGTCTCAAGCCCGGGTCAGGAAGTGCATCCAGAATAAAACTTAATAAAACATGTCTAGTAAGAGTTGAAAGGCTGTGTTCCTAATATTCTTCTGTGCAGCATCTATAGAAACTTTTGTTTGTTCAATATAAAGTGGATCTTATTTATATTTCTAAATGAGTGTCACTTTTAACTCTCACAGTGACAGAGCGTCCTTCAGGGTTCTAGTGTCAGCTCTAACCCCGCCCCCTCTGTCCTCTCCAGGCTCAGGTGTTGGCGATGGCAGGTGGCTCTAAAGAAGCAGAGAAGATGACACAGGACATCATTTCCAGAGAAGCCGGCTGTATCGAGTGTTACCGCCTTCTGTCGGCCATCTACAGCAAGCGGGCAACTTCACCGAGGTGTGTGTGTGTAATACCGTGTCCGTCTCTGTGCCACCAATAAAGACTGATTTAAGCCTTTGTTCAGGCGCTGGAAGCCCTGGACCGAGCCCTGCAGCAGAAGCCCTCAGACCTGACGGTGAAGGCAGAGCTGTACTTCTCTAAAGGAAACCAGCTCCGGGAGATGGGCCTTCCAGGTAACAACACGTTTAGGTCGTTTAGAAAACTAAAGGGAAAGAGCAAGTGCATTTGTGTCAAGCTGCTGCTGGAACCCTTTTGTGTAGCGCCCCCAGTGGAGTTTAAGTTCACTGCACAACATTTCCATTTGTCACTTCAGACTCTTTTCAAATGTAAATCTATATTAGAGGCTGTTACTGTCTTTGATTCTCTGTGAATGAGTTCATGAGGAACAGGATCATTAGAGGATTATTAGAGTTTAGGATCTCTTTGTTGGAAACTTGTTTTATTGGATTAATCACAGTTATGTTTGTTTGACAATTTGACCCAGAATCAAAGCAGCCATCATTGAATGGATTAGATTTTATATTGTGCTTTTAAAGGCTCTCAAAGTGCTTTATTCATTTTCAGTTTCTGTGTGAATCCTGTTTGTCTTTGTATTAGTCCAGGTTTAGGCCTGTGTTTCTTACTTTAGACCTGGTCTTGGTCTTCATTTTATTCAGGGTTTGGTCCTGCTTTACTTTTATTTCAATCCTTGGTTTAGTCTTGGTAAGGTTTGGTTTGATTTAGTCCTGTTCCAGTCTTAGTTTAGTCTGGATTTAAGACTTGTTTGGTCCAGGTTTAGTTCTGCTTTGTTCTGCCTTAAAAAAAAAGGACCAAGTGAAGATTAACTTTAGTCAAACTAAACCTAACAAAAAAAAAAAGGTTAAAGTAAAAGCATCTGGCTCAGTTTTCAAGGTGAAGACGTTTCGTCTCTAATTCCAAGAGACTTTATTAAATCTGAATCAGAATTGATTCAGTGAGTTCAGTATTTGGGACGGTCCCATGCTGGCAATAAAGTAATGTGTCTGATTTGGATAAAGACAGTCGGTGTTAATAATAATAAAACTAAACCCACCTAAGATAGATATATTTAACACAAATAAGGGTTGAATGGTTGAATATCTTTGGTTCATTATAAAACACAAAAACTCTTCCGGTGTTTTATTTTGAAAGAATGTTTTATCACTGAAAGAAGCAATGGTAAAAAAAACACTGTGTTTAAAATGTTACATGTTACTGTTGTTAAGTGTCTTTTTCAATACTTTCTGCTCGTTGCAGATTAAACAGCATCAAACACATGATCATAAGAAAATAGAAAACTAACAGCCCACAGAGGCCAAAGACAACATTTATTTGTGGGTGTGGTTTTACCAAAACTAATTTAGAGGATTTTAATATTTTTTATAGAGATTATGTTTTAAACAGGTTTTGACAAGTTAGTGTTGCTTTGACAGAAATGAAAAAGTAAAGTGTCATTAATCCAGCTTCAGCAGCATTATGTCCCATTCTTTTTCACAACCTTGCTTTAATAACTTCATTGACATAATCAGGCTTCACTTACACACAGCTCTCTTAAGGTCCCTACACAGCATTTGAATTAGACCTATTGTTTTCAGCTTTTCTTGTTCAGTGCTTTGGATCCTTGTCCTTCATGTGAGAAGGACACTGATCTGGTTTTTACCATGCCGCCTGATAAAACAGGAACAGTGTCCCACAGCAGCTTTTGTTCAGTCTAATTAAATCAATGTTATCTGACCTGTATATCTTCTAAAAAAATTAAAATAGGTGAATAATGGTGTCAGTGGTTTAAAGCTGTGAGTTCAGTATTCTGTCTAAACATATATATTATTTATTGTTATTGTTGTTGGCATTTTTTTATATGTTTAATGCTGTGAAAAATTTGTTTTCTCTTTTAATGAGCGCCGTCCCTTTAAGAGCAGCAGGTCTCGAGTCCGATCTTCAAAGATTCAAAGATTCAAAGTGTTTATTGTCATGTGTACAGACAGAAAGCATGTTTCCCTATACAATGAAATTCTTACTTTGCCGTCCACAGTAAAATGTCACACAATTAAGTAAAAATAAAAAAATAAGACAAATATACAAGTAATAATAATGGAAGTATACCAAAAAAATACAAATATACAAAAAGTGTAAAGTGTAGTAAGGTGAGGTAGTGCAGTTGTGATGGTGTAAAGTGACGTGTAAAGTAAAGTGACGTGTAAAGTAAAGTGACGGTGTAAAGTAAAGTGAGGTAGTGCAGTAGGTAAACAATTGTTCATGTAATGTGATTGTGATTGTAGACTCCTATCTGCTGTTTAGGAGTCTTATGGCAGAGGGAAAGAATGAGTTCTTCATTCTGGAAGTCCTGCATTTCACACTTCTGTACCTCCGTCCTGAGGGTAGAAGTGTGAACAGACCATGTTGTGGGTGGGAGGGGTCTTTGAGGATGGAAGCAGCTCTTCTGTGGACTCTGCGGTGGTAGATGCTCTGCAGAGAGGGCAGTGGAGTCCTGGTGATCTTCTGCGCAGTCTTCACCACTCTCTGCAGGCGTTTGCGGTCCATGACAGAAGTGCTGCCGTACCACACAGTGATGCAGCTGGTCAGGACACTCTCAATGGTGCAGCTGTAGAAGTTGCTGAGGATCTTGGGCGACATGCCAAACTTCCTCTCAGACCAAATCTTGGTCTGAGACGAGCTTTTCATGTTTTCAGCTCCAATGTGACGTTAACAAACGACTGCACCACTTAGTCCACTTCCTGAATTCCATCTGAAAAGTTCTTTGAGTCATTTTAGTCTCAGAGGACTGACCCAGACCCACAGCACCTCGTTACCTGCAGCTCACAGTCCCCCTGCTGGCCGTGCTGAGAATGTCCATGACGGTTAAACACTTACAGCTGTGTCTCAAAGAAAAGATACAAATGGTTAAATAATAAAAAACTGATTTTATTGATGAATATTTTTAGTTTTTTGAGGTAAACATGACAAAAAAACAATCCGACTCAAAATACCATGTTTCAGGACGAGAATAGTACCCTTTAGAAAGAATGAAGCGTCTGAAAAAGAACAGGTTACTTACTTTAAAGACACTAAAAGACATAATGGGACATCCCCCGAAAGATCCAGTTAAATAAAGATGAGCACATATTCTAGTTTTGAACGACTCACTGTAAATATTAAAACAATTCAGATATTTTTGTTTAGATCAGTGTTTCTCAAACGTGTTTAGCTCAAGGACAATAAAGAGTGAGTAATAGTCTCTAAAAGTAGAAACTGTCCATTAGTTTGTTTAAAAACTCAACTATAATGCAGTGTTCAGGCCCACCTCCAGCTTTACAAATGAACCACTGCACTTTGAGAAACAGTGTCATTTAAAACGTTGACCACTAGGGGGCGCTCTTGAAGTGTTCCTTAAATGTGCCATAGTTGTCAAATGTGAGCGTGAGGTTGTTAGTGTGAGCTGGGATTAACTGGTGATTGTGCAGGTTGTGCCCACCTCAGGGACCAGAGAAGCAGCTGGGATAGTCTCCAGCCTCAACACCAGAACAGGATCAGGGAAAAGAAAGGTTTGAATCCTCAACAGAATGTGTGAATGCTTTTTAATGTGTGTGTGTTGTAGCTCCGAGTGACCTCCTCCAACATGCTCGGCCTCCTGCTCGGCCTGTCGTGGCAGAACACGTTCAGACTCTGACAGTGAGTTAGTGTTTCAGAATATTCAATCGTTCAATCATGTGCCACATTGAGCCTCCACTGTTCTGTAAACGCACTTGTTCAGGGTCAGACGTTAGAAAAGAAAACTTACAAAACCCTCTTCATTAAAACAATGTATTCTGGGTTTGTTTAAAGGCACACATACATCAGATGTTCAAATGTAAACTTTTCTTAAAGGTACGTGCACAATCACAAAGTCTTTCTCGTCTCGTCCTGTTTTAGCGGCTGCTCCAGTGACATATAAGGCCCCAGCAGCCATTGACACCTCTGCTTGTCTGATTGTGTTCTATTGAGCGCAGGACACTAAGTTCTATGTAAGTCCTGCTCTTTCCAACGCTCTGAGGTCAGGCTTCATTTGTGTCACAACATTTGGAACTCATTGTGTCTCCATTTTCAACAGAATTCTTTGGGTTCCAACGACGAGCTAATGCTTTGTTTTGGAGCCATCTTTGTTCCTGTTGATTCTGCCGACTGTGTTACTACGACGACGGTTGCTCCAACAGACTGTACAGTAGATGTAAACGTAGATGTGCAGCTTTGACAGTGCTCTCTAAAGTGCTTTCTCACACATCACCTCTTCGTCGATCTGTGGAAAACATCTGAGGATGACATTTGTGGAGTCATCTACAAGTGTAAGTGTGGCTGCGTTGTTAATGGAGTAACACACTTACGTTTGTCAAATGGATCATTTTTTCTTTCTATAAAAACAGAAAGAGCTAAACAGAAAGCTTTTCCATTGGTTCTTAAAGTTTTAAGTGAAATACAAAAGGACTCGAGTTGTAAAGTAATTAGTTTGGTGATAGTGTTGTAGTGTGGCCAGACAAATGATCAAACAATTAAAGGAAGTGGAACAAATCCAAATCAGGACATGTTCAAGAGTTGTTGAATAAATGGAGAAAGGTCCATTGAGAAGAACAGTTGAAATGTTCTGAGTTCATGTTTGCAGCTGTGTGCTTCCCACTGACGACTCTGTGGAGCTGGTGTCAAACGTCTTTGTCTTTAACATGTTTGAGTTTGTTGGTGCTGCCACTAATAACCTCTAGCTGCACTGCCAAGTCCAACTGTGCATCATCGGCACCAACTGTTCCCCGAGAACACTCTGTTCCTGACACACTTTTTATGTTTCCATTAAACACAAGGCCTGACATTAACCTGTTTATTCACTGTCCATATTTGTTCAAAGTTATTTGTCACAAAGGAAATGTCTTTGTCCATAATTCTGTCCTTTAACGTCTTTAAGTCCTTTTGTCTATAATTTTGAGACGTGTGGTGGTCCTTAGAGACTGTCACTGTGTCCAGGACCAAGTAAGTAACCTCTGTCCAACAGACTGTTCCTCCTTTATGCTCTCTACGTACGATGTCCATGAATATTGGGCTGCTGTTGTAACAACACAGTGTCTGTAGTGTCTAAAAGTTACACATTAAAGCTTTAAAGATTAAAACTGACTAAACTTTAAACAGAAAAGTTTTGATCTGGAGGAAAACATTTGTGTCGATAAATGCACCAAACAAGCTGAATGTTCTTCTCTAAGACCACTACCACTCCGTGCACCCCACTGTATCTTCATCTTCTTTTTATGAAGATATCTCAACTGTATCATTTTCAATCAGAAGAGTTTGAGCTAAATGTCAAAAACTGCACTAGAATTACAAATCTAGACCTTTTCCCAGAAGCTCAGAATAATCCTTTTAATGAGCTGCATTTGAACAAATCCTGCTGCTGTAAAATGACATTAATCATTAATAATTAGAATAATTCTATTAATCACTGTAATCCATCTTTTTATTTATTTTGAGCATAATAAAAAAATGTCTTTATAATAACTTTATTGTTTAACACTGTCTCTGATTCTGAAATGAGTGAATAAATAAAAGTAAAAGTTTATTTCAGACACTTTAAAAACACTATTTTATTTGACCTTTTCTTCTTCAGTCAATCACCAGACCATTACTTGTCTTTTCCAAAAGGTTTTATTCTTTTTTTGGTTTTCAAACAAAGAACAAAAAGCAGGTATGTTCCAGAAAATAATGCAGGTGACAAATTCAAATGATGAACAAAAGCACACAGCCACAAACTCAAGATAATGTTTCTTCAACTGGACGTTAATATAAAATAAAACTGTAACAGAAACTTTAACTGTGTACAACTTGTAGAGAATAGAATCATAAATGTATTTCTGACATAATACTTTTATTATTTACAGACAGTTATGTCTCTCAAAGAAAAAGACCTCAACAGTGGAATTATGAAACAAAAACAGAAATAGATGTAACTTTATTTAATAATTAGGATTAGAGTTAACATTTAAAAAGAAACTTGTAAAAAAAACATCCTTTTACAAAGTTTAAAAAAAAAGAGGAATAATGCAAAAGCTTTAAAAACCAGGTCTAAACCAGGTCTAAACCAGGTCTAAACCAGGTCTAAACCAAAACTAAACCAGGTCTAAACCAGGTCTAAACCAGAACTAAACCAGGTCTAAACCAGGTCTAAACCAGGACAAAGCAGGACTAAACCAGGTCTAAACCAGGTCTAAACCAGGACTAAACCAGGTCTAAACCAGGTCTAAACCAGGACTAAACGAAGTCTAAACCAGGTCTAAACCAGAACTAAACCAGGTCTAAACCAGGTCTAAACCAGAACTAAACCAGGTCTAAACCAGGTCTAAACCAGGACTAAACGAAGTCTAAACCAGGTCTAAACCAGAACTAAACCAGGTCTAAACCAGAACTAAATCAAGTCTAAACCAGGTCTAAACCAGAACTAAACCAGGTCTAAACCAGGTCTAAACCAGGTCTAAACCAGGACTAAACCAGGTCTAAACCAGGACTAAACGAAGTCTAAACCAGGTCTAAACCAGAACTAAACCAGGACTAAACCAAGTCTAAACCAGGTCTAAACCAGAACTAAACCAGGTCTAAACCAGGTCTAAACCAGGACTAAACCAAGTCTAAACCAGGTCTAAACCAGAACTAAACCAAGTCTAAACCAGGTCTAAACCAGGACTAAACCAAGTCTAAACCAGGTCTAAACCAGGTCTAAACCAGGACTAAACCAGGTCTAAACCAAGTCTAAACCAGGTCTAAACCAGAACTAAACCAGGTCTAAACCAGGTCTAAACCAGGACTAAACCAAGTCTAAACCAGGTCTAAACCAGAACTAAACCAAGTCTAAACCAGGTCTAAACCAGGACTAAACCAGGACTAAACGAAGTCTAAACCAGGTCTAAACCAGAACTAAACCAGGACTAAACCAAGTCTAAACCAGGTCTAAACCAGAACTAAACCAAGTCTAAACCAGAACTAAACCAGGACTAAACGAAGTCTAAACCAGGTCTAAACCAGAACTAAACCAGGACTAAACCAAGTCTAAACCAGGTCTAAACCAGAACTAAACCAGGTCTAAACCAGAACTAAACCAGGTCTAAACCAGGTCTAAACCAGGACTAAACCAAGTCTAAACCAGGTCTAAACCAGAACTAAACCAAGTCTAAACCAGGTCTAAACCAGGACTAAACCAAGTCTAAACCAGGTCTAAACCAGAACTAAACCAAGTCTAAACCAGGTCTAAACCAGGACTAAACGAAGTCTAAACCAGGTCTAAACCAGGACTAAACCAGGACTAAACGAAGTCTAAACCAGGTCTAAACCAGAACTAAACCAAGTCTAAACCAGAACTAAACCAAGTCTAAACCAGGTCTAAACCAGGACTAAACGAAGTCTAAACCAGGTCTAAACCAGGACTAAACCAGGACTAAACGAAGTCTAAACCAGGTCTAAACCAGGACTAAACCAGGTCTAAACCAGGTCTAAACCAGAACTAAACCAAGTCTAAACCAGGTCTAAACCAGAACTAAACCAGGTCTAAACCAGGTCTAAACCAGGACTAAACCAAGTCTAAACCAGGTCTAAACCAGAACTAAACCAAGTCTAAACCAGGTCTAAACCAGAACTAAACCTGGTCTAAACCAGGACTAAACCAGGACTAAACCAGGTCTAAACCAGGTCTAAACCAGGACTAAACCAGGTCTAAACCAGGTCTAAACCAGGTCTAAACCAGGACTAAACCAGGTCTAAACCAGGACTAAACCAGGACTAAACCAGGACTAAACCTGGTCTAAACCAGGACTAAACCAGGACTAAACCAGGTCTAAACCAGGTCTAAACCAGGTCTAAACCAGGACTAAACCAGGTCTAAACCAGGACTAAACCAGGTCTAAATCAGGACTAAACCAGGACTAAACCAGGTCTAAACCAGAACTAAACCAGGTCTAAACCAGGACTAAACCAGGTCTAAATCAGGACTAAACCAGGACTAAACCAGGTCTAAACCAGGACTAAACCAGGTCTAAACCAGGACTAAACCAGGTCTAAACCAGGTCTAAATCAGGTCTAAACCAGGTCTAAACCAAGTCTAAACCAGGTCTAAACCAGGACTAAGCAGGACTAAACCAGGTCTAAACCAGGTCTAAACCAGGACTAAACCAGGTCTAAATCAGGACTAAACCAGGACTAAACCAGGTCTAAACCAGGTCTAAACCAGGACTAAATCAGGTCTAAACCAGGTCTAAACCAAATCTAAACCAGGTCTAAACCAGGACTAAGTGACACTAAACCAGGTCTAAACCAGGTCTAAACCAGAACTAAACCAGGACTAAACCAGGTCTAAACCAGGTCTAAACCAGGACTAAACCAGGTCTAAACCAGGACTAAACCAGGACTAAACCAGGACTAAACCAGGACTAAACCTGGTCTAAACCAGGACTAAACCAGGACTAAACCAGGTCTAAACCAGGACTAAACCAGGTCTAAACCAGGACTAAACCAGGTCTAAATCAGGACTAAACCAGGACTAAACCAGGTCTAAACCAGAACTAAACCAGGTCTAAACCAGGTCTAAACCAGGTCTAAACCAGGACTAAGCAGGACTAAACCAGGTCTAAACCAGGTCTAAACCAGGACTAAACCAGGTCTAAATCAGGACTAAACCAGGACTAAACCAGGTCTAAACCAGAACTAAACCAGGTCTAAACCAGGTCTAAACCAGGTCTAAACTAGGTCTAAACCAGGACTAAACCAGGACTAAACCAGGTCTAAACCAGGTCTAAACCAGGTCTAAACTAGGTCTAAACCAGGTCTAAACCAAGTCTAAACCAGGTCTAAACCAGGACTAAGCAGGACTAAACCAGGTCTAAACCAGAACTAAACCAGGTCTAAACCAGAACTAAACCAAGTCTAAACCAGAACTAAACCAGGTCTAAACCAGGACTAAACCAGGTCTAAACCAGGACTAAACCAGGTCTAAACCAGGTCTAAGCAGGTCTAAACCAGGTCTAAACCAGAACTAAACCAGGTCTAAACCAGAACTAAACCAAGTCTAAACCAGGTCTAAACCAGGACTAAGCAGGACTAAACCAGGTCTAAACCAGGTCTAAACCAGGTCTAAACCAGGTCTAAACCAGAACTAAACCAGGTCTAAACCAGGTCTAAACCAGAACTAAACCAAGTCTAAACCAGGTCTAAACCAGGACTAAGCAGGACTAAACCAGGTCTAAACCAGGTCTAAGCAGGTCTAAACCAGGTCTAAACCAGGTCTAAACCAGGTCTAAACCACGACTAAACCAGGTCTAAACCAGGTCTAAACCAGGACTAAACCAGGACTAAATCAGGTCTAAACCAGGTCTAAACCAGGACTAAACGAAGTCTAAACCAGGTCTAAACCAGGACTAAACCAGGACTAAACCAGGTCTAAACTAGGTCTAAACCAGGTCTAAATCAGGACTAAACCAGGACTAAACCAGGTCTAAACCAGGTCTAAACCAGGTCTAAACCAGGTCTAAACTAGGTCTAAACCAGGACTAAACCAGGACTAAACCAGGTCTAAACCAGGTCTAAACCAGGTCTAAACTAGGTCTAAACCAGGTCTAAACCAAGTCTAAACCAGGTCTAAACCAGGACTAAGCAGGACTAAACCAGGTCTAAACCAGAACTAAACCAGGTCTAAACCAGAACTAAACCAAGTCTAAACCAGAACTAAACCAGGTCTAAACCAGGACTAAACCAGGTCTAAACCAGGACTAAACCAGGTCTAAACCAGGTCTAAGCAGGTCTAAACCAGGTCTAAACCAGAACTAAACCAGGTCTAAACCAGAACTAAACCAAGTCTAAACCAGGTCTAAACCAGGACTAAGCAGGACTAAACCAGGTCTAAACCAGGTCTAAACCAGGTCTAAACCAGGTCTAAACCAGAACTAAACCAGAACTAAACCAGGTCTAAACCAGAACTAAACCAAGTCTAAACCAGGTCTAAACCAGGACTAAGCAGGACTAAACCAGGTCTAAACCAGGTCTAAGCAGGACTAAACAAGGTCTAAACCAGGACTAAACCAGGTCTAAACCAGGTCTAAACCAGGTCTAAACTAGGTCTAAACCAGGACTAAACCAGGACTAAACCAGGTCTAAACCAGGTCTAAACCAGGTCTAAACTAGGTCTAAACCAGGTCTAAACCAAGTCTAAACCAGGACTAAGCAGGACTAAACCAGGTCTAAACCAGAACTAAACCAGGTCTAAACCAGAACTAAACCAAGTCTAAACCAGAACTAAACCAGGTCTAAACCAGGACTAAACCAGGTCTAAACCAGGACTAAACCAGGTCTAAACCAGGTCTAAGCAGGTCTAAACCAGGTCTAAACCAGAACTAAACCAGGTCTAAACCAGAACTAAACCAAGTCTAAACCAGGTCTAAACCAGGACTAAGCAGGACTAAACCAGGTCTAAACCAGGTCTAAACCAGGTCTAAACCAGGTCTAAACCAGAACTAAACCAGGTCTAAACCAGGTCTAAACCAGAACTAAACCAAGTCTAAACCAGGTCTAAACCAGGACTAAGCAGGACTAAACCAGGTCTAAACCAGGTCTAAGCAGGACTAAACAAGGTCTAAACCAGGTCTAAACCAGGTCTAAACCACGACTAAACCAGGTCTAAACCAGGTCTAAACCAGGACTAAACCAGGACTAAACCAGGTCTAAACCAGGTCTAAGCAGGACTAAACAAGGTCTAAACCAGGTCTAAACCAGGACTAAACCAGGACTAAACCAGGTCTAAGCAGGACTAAACAAGGTCTAAACCAGGTCTAAGCAGGACTAAACCAGGTCTAAACCAGGTCTAAACCAGAACTAAACCAGGTCTAAACCAGGTCTAAACCAGAACTAAACCAAGTCTAAACCAGGTCTAAACCAGGACTAAATCAGGTCTAAACCAGGACTAAATCAGGTCTAAACCAGGACTAAACCAGGTCTAAACCAGGACTAAACCTGGTCTAAACCAGGACTAAACCAGGTCTAAACCAGGTCTAAACCAGGTCTAAACCAGGACTAAACCAGGACTAAACCAGGTCTAAACCAGGACTAAACCAGGTCTAAACCAGGACTAAACCAGGTCTAAACCAGGTCTAAACCTGGTCTAAACCAGGACTAAACCAGGTCTAAACCAGGACTAAACCAGGACTAAATCAGGTCTAAACCAGGACTAAACCAGGTCTAAACCAGGTCTAAACCAGGACTAAATCAGGTCTAAACCAGGACTAAACCAGGTCTAAACCAGGACTAAACCTGGTCTAAACCAGGACTAAACCAGGTCTAAACCAGGACTAAACGAAGTCTAAACCAGGTCTAAGCAGGACTAAACCAGGTCTAAACCAGGTCTAAACCAGGACTAAACCAGGACTAAACCAGGTCTAAACCAGGACTAAACCAGGTCTAAACCAGGACTAAACCAGGTCTAAACCAGGACTAAACCAGGACTAAACCAGGTCTAAACCTGGTCTAAACCAGGACTAAACCAGGTCTAAACCAGGACTAAACCAGGACTAAATCAGGTCTAAACCAGGACTAAACCAGGTCTAAACCAGGTCTAAACCAGGACTAAATCAGGTCTAAACCAGGACTAAACCAGGTCTAAACCAGGACTAAACCTGGTCTAAACCAGGACTAAACCAGGTCTAAACCAGGACTAAACGAAGTCTAAACCAGGTCTAAGCAGGACTAAACCAGGTCTAAACCAGGACTAAACCAGGTCTAAGCAGGACTAAACCAGGTCTAAACCAGGACTAAATCAGGTCTAAACCAGGACTAAACCAGGTCTAAACCAGGTCTAAACCAGGACTAAATCAGGTCTAAACCAGGACTAAACCAGGTCTAAACCAGGACTAAACCTGGTCTAAACCAGGACTAAACCAGGTCTAAACCAGGACTAAACGAAGTCTAAACCAGGTCTAAGCAGGACTAAACCAGGTCTAAACCAGGTCTAAACCAGGACTAAACCAGGACTAAACCAGGTCTAAACCAGGACTAAACCAGGTCTAAACCAGGTCTAAACCAGGACTAAACCAGGTCTAAACCAGGACTAAACCAGGACTAAACCAGGTCTAAACCTGGTCTAAACCAGGACTAAACCAGGTCTAAACCAGGACTAAACCAGGACTAAATCAGGTCTAAACCAGGACTAAACCAGGTCTAAACCAGGTCTAAACCAGGACTAAACCAGGACTAAACCAGGTCTAAACCAGGACTAAACCTGGTCTAAACCAGGACTAAACCAGGTCTAAACCAGGACTAAACGAAGTCTAAACCAGGTCTAAGCAGGACTAAACCAGGTCTAAACCAGGACTAAACCAGGTCTAAGCAGGACTAAACAAGGTCTAAACCAGGTCTAAGCAGGACTAAACCAGGTCTAAACCAGGTCTAAGCAGGACCTGGTGTGAGATGCTGCAGTCTTCAGTCTGAGACACTTTTGATGGAATCACTGTCGTTCCCTCTGCATTTGTCTCCGCCCCCTGGCCTGAAAAAAACATGACACAAACATCTTCTGTTACTAAACCAGGACTAAACCAGGACTAAACCAGGTCTAAACCAGGTCTAAACCAGGACTAAACCAGGACTAAACCAGAACTAAACCAGGACTAAACCAGGTCTAAACCAGGACTAAACCAGGAGTAAACAGGTCTAAACCAGGTCTAAACCAGGTCTAAACCAGGTCTAAACCAGGTCTAAACCAGGACTAAACCAGGACTAAACCAGGACTAAACCTGGTCTAAACCAGGACTAAACCAGGTCTAAACCAGGTCTAAACCAGGTCTAAACCAGGACTAAACCAGGTCTAAACCAGGTCTAAACCAGGTCTAAACCAGGACTAAACCAGGACTAAACCAGGTCTAAACCAGGTCTAAACCAGGACTAAACCAGGTCTAAACCAGGACTAAACCAGGACTAAACCAGGTCTAAACCAGGACTAAACCAGGACTAAACCAGGACTAAACCAGGTCTAAACCAGGTCTAAACCAGGTCTAAATCAGGTCTAAACCAGGACTAAACCAGGTCTAAACCAGGACTAAACCAGGTCTAAACCAGGTCTAAACCAGGTCTAAACCAGGACTAAACCAGGACTAAACCAGGTCTAAACCAGGACTAAACCAGGACTAAATCAGGTCTAAACCAGGACTAAACCAGGTCTAAACCAGGACTAAACCTGGTCTAAACCAGGACTAAACCAGGTCTAAACCAGGACTAAACGAAGTCTAAACCAGGTCTAAGCAGGACTAAACCAGGTCTAAACCAGGACTAAACCAGGTCTAAGCAGGACTAAACAAGGTCTAAACCAGGTCTAAGCAGGACTAAACCAGGTCTAAACCAGGTCTAAGCAGGACCTGGTGTGAGATGCTGCAGTCTTCAGTCTGAGACACTTTTGATGGAATCACTGTCGTTCCCTCTGCATTTGTCTCCGCCCCCTGGCCTGAAAAAAACATGACACAAACATCTTCTGTTACTAAACCAGGACTAAACCAGGACTAAACCAGGACTAAACCAGGACTAAACCTGGTCTAAACCAGGACTAAACCAGGTCTAAACCAGGTCTAAACCAGGTCTAAACCAGGACTAAACCAGGTCTAAACCAGGACTAAACCAGGTCTAAACCAGGTCTAAACCAGGACTAAACCAGGACTAAACCAGGTCTAAACCAGGACTAAACCAGGACTAAACCAGGACTAAACCAGGTCTAAACCAGGACTAAACCAGGTCTAAACCAGGACTAAACCAGGACTAAACCAGGTCTAAACCAGGACTAAACCAGGACTAAACCAGGACTAAACCAGGTCTAAACCAGGACTAAACCAGGACTAAACCAGGTCTAAATCAGGTCTAAACCAGGACTAAACCAGGTCTAAACCAGGACTAAACCAGGTCTAAACCAGGTCTAAACCAGGTCTAAACCAGGACTAAACCAGGACTAAACCAGGTCTAAACCAGGACTAAACCAGGACTAAACAGGTCTAAACCAGGACTAATAATCGGACCATAAGACGCACCCGACCATAAGACGCACCTGGTTTTTAGAGGAGAAAAATAGGAAAAAAAATATTCTGAACCAAATAGTGTAATAAAATATTTAATAAAGTATAACAGAATAATATTTGAATTATATGACTGGAGTGAAGGGCATGCGCACTGCTGTGTACTGTAACACTGCCTACTACATGCTATCCTCCAATAGCATACGGCGGTGACACAGTACAGCAGCATTGCGCCTTCCTGCACACATCGGCTTCCGTAAGGAAGGTGAGGGAGGACCCGCTGCCGCTCTGCCACTACGGTAAGGCAAGGCGACACGGAGGGGGGGGGCCCACTGCCACTCTGCCAGTATCTCAGTGGACTACTGAGAAGCCTGGACACGGGGCGGGGGAGGGATGTTTCCAGTTTCCAGGGACACGGAAGGTCCCAGGGGACCCGCTGCCGCTCTGCAACTCGGACCATAAGACGAGTTGCAGAGCGGCAGCGGGTCCTCCCTCACCCGCTGCCGCTCTGCAACTCGTCTTATGGTCTTCTATTCGGACCATAAGACGCAGGCACTTTTCCACCCACTATTTGGTGAAGAAAAAGTGCGTCTTATGGTCCGAAAAATACGGTAATCTGGAAACCACATCAGACACAAAGTAAAGTATCTCAATAATTAATAAAACTAAATATGTCCTGGAATATAATGGACTATATACAGGGTTTCTGCAGGTATCTTCAAATTAAATTTAATGCCTTTTTAATGCCTTTTTAAAAATTTTTAATGCCATACACGACCCATGACTAACCACGGATATTTTATATACGGATATAATCGTTTTATTTTAAATAGACATGTCGCAAATTATTAATTGCAACCATCCAGTTTGATGATGATGAAATCATGAAATTATATAACTCAGAACTGAATTAGAAATGGCTCAGGAGGCAGCTTAATCAATTTATTTGGAGATATTTCAAAATTAGCAAAAAGAGAATTATTGTATTTATAATTTTATCATAACAAAAACAGCTCTTCAATAAGCTCAACTTTTTAAATGCTGGAACTTAATGTATTCAAAGTAAATACATGTAAGCAAGAGCTAAAGAAATTTACTGTGTAAATAGGTTCATTAAGGCATATGCCTTAATTCAGTCGATTTTAGTTCCAACTCTGACTCAACATTTTTCAATTAACAGCACTTTTCCTTGAATCTCCTCCTTAGAGTATTAGATTTTGTTATCATTTCAGCCATGAGTGTTTTCGATTTGTTTTCGGCCTGCTCAGCTAGTTGATCGGCGTCCTTCTGAAGGCTGGCGCACACGACCGTCAACACCCCCTAATGTTAGCTGCTCCACAAACGGTGGTGACAGCATCATTTGCCGTCGTAACATTATTACTTGTAGATTTGTCGGTCACGCCAAAGTAACTAGACATAGTAGTTTGCTGTTTTGCTCTTACCGCGGATTTGTGGCCGTCACACTGCATATGGGATTTTACGGCGCCAATTCCCATTGTCCCCAACTTAAATGCTTTTCTGCAAACACCGCAAAATCCTTCATCATTTTTACCACTAACAGGCTGCAACCATGTCTTGAAATTTTCGTTTTCCAGCCACTTCAGTTGGAATTTGCACTTTCCCATTTTTCCTCGGACCTCGTCCACCGCTGTACAAAATGCCCGCCGCCCGCGTCACCTCCGTATCACGGCAATTTTGCTCTGGCCGAAACCAATTACCGAACTGGTTCCGTGTGTTTATCACACTAACGTACATTTTGCGAAAGCAAATAAAATTATTGATTATGAAGGCTATATTCAAAGAAATTGATATAAAATTCTCTTCAAAACTATAAAAAAAATTTAATGTCTGTAGGAATCAAATTTAATACTTTTTAATGCCTTTTAAGGCCTTAATTTTTGCAAAATCCATTTAATGACTTTTAATGCTTTTTAATGCCCCGCGGAAACCCTGATATATAATGTATTGTATTAGTTTTGCCAAAGTTAAATTATTGTGTAGAAGTTTGGGGCAATAACTCTAAAAGTTCTCTACATCCCCTCTTCATCCTCCAACAACGTGTTGTTAGAATCTTACATAAAGATGGATATTTTGATCACACAAATATATTATTTATGCAGTCCAGACTATTAAAACTTTCTGATTTATAAATATGAATATAAGCAATATTCAAAAGGTCTTGGAATGTTTTGGGAACAGCTCAAGCATCTCTTTATAAATCTTGATATAAAGAGATGGTGTTGTCATGTTATAAAGAAGGGAAGTAAGAATAGTTCTAGTGACGGGGTTTATAAGTGGGATGGAGTGTTGATGCACAGAGTGTTGATGGTGATGGTCTGAAAGTGGTGGCACTGGGCTTTGTTTGTGCTTTGTTTTGTGAATGTAGTCTGTTAAAATTGTTTTGTCTTTTCTCTTTTGTGTTGTTTTGTTGTATTTAACTTTAATTTAAAAATAAAGGTGTAGGCAAAAAATAAGTTCAGACTTCAGCCTACACACTTTGGTCTGTGTCATTTAAAAAACAAAATTTAACAGACTGAACTAAACTAAACTAATAAAAACGTTACGATTGATAATATGTGGAAAATAAAAAGTGCAGTTGGGGGCAGATAGTTTTCATGTATATACTCCTCTGTGTGTGTCTTAAAATGGGTTGTATAATTGAAATACTTTAGCTTTTATTTTTAGCTTTCAAATGGTGTATAACAGTGATCATTAACATCCGGCTCCCCAGCCAAGACTCAAAACTAACGCCGTCCTGGAGACGGTCCACGATGCTCCCCGGGACAAAACACACACCTCCCTCCTGTCACTGTCCTAGAGTCAGTTCAGGAGCACAATATCTGCACAATTTTATACTTTGGTCGATAGAAATAAATCCACTTTATCAAGAGGCGTTCACTCACTCACCTTCTGTGTCTCTCCTGCTGCACAGACCGGTCCAGTCCAGTTAGAGAGTTGGGCCTAAACCAGGTCTAACTGGACTGAACACAGGTGAGAACCGTACCTTACGGTAGAACGGACCGAACACAGGTGAGAACAGTACCTTATGGTAGAACGGGTCGAACACAGGTGAGAACGGTACCTTACAGTAGAACGGACCAAACACAGGTGAGAACAGTACCTTACAGTAGAAGTAGAGGGCGGGGATGTATATGAGCTTCAACAGGAGGATGACGAGGACCCTTATGATCAGTTTTGAGTCAGAGGCTGAAACACATCAACACCATCACATGTATAAATGGTGAGTGCTTTTGTTGCTGCAGTGGCTTGTATCTTTTTAGGACAGGGTTTATAGACTTTATTAAAACATAAATGTGTGTCTGGGTGGATAAGACACAGGTTTGTAGAGAGTTACCTCCGAGAGTGAGATACAGGGTCTGGCTCTGAGACGAGAAGTTGTGGGAGAAAACATGGAGGTGATAAACACAGGTGTAGCCTCCTCTGTGGGCGGAGCCAGCATCAGAGAACAGGAAGTGGGCGGAGTGATTGACAGCTGGCAGGGTGTGGTTCTGAGCTGGGTCCACAGTGGGAGAGATGAGCTGGAAGGAGCCTCCTGGGAACTGAGGCTGGACAGAACATGTGACGCTGAAGTCTGAGCCCAGCAGCACCCGGAGCCCCTGAGGCTGGGCCTCGGAGACCCCGTCAGCAGAGACAGACAGGGAGATGTTCGGAGTCAGTGCATCTGTGAAGAGACAAGAACCAGGTCTAAACCAGGACTAAAACAGGACTAAACCAGGTCTAAACCAGGTCTAAACCAGCTCTTTTTACAAACCTCTTTTTAAAGGGACACAGCAAAGCAACAGTGTGTGATATTTTTGCTCTAAACATTGTGTAAATGCTGATAATATGTTCAGAGACAGATGTAATGTGAGTCTAAAGCCTGTGACAGTGTTATTCCACACATGTCACAGCTGAGGACAACTGCACTTCAGTTTTTCATCTCAGCCTAAATTTAGTTAGTTTAAGTTTAATGTCCCAGTTTGGTCCAGAGAGGCCAGATGGTTTGAGAGAGGGGTGAAGGAAGACATTTGTGTGAAAATGGAAAAGCCCTCTTTGAACAGAGGAGGTGGCCTCAGATTCATGTTGCCTAGTATTTATAACAGTGTTCTAAAACCTAAAACAAATGAGCCTCACGCTAGAACAACAACAACACCTGAATGGAACAGTGTCACTAACGACTCTCCTGAGACTTAAACGACTCTCACATCAGGAGTCACACTTCCCTTTCATGGTTAACGACTATGAGACCAGAACGGCCTGGTTTCATCAGGTTTGGTTTCAGGTTAAACTCCTCCCTCTAGAGATAAAGCTCAGCTCTCTTACAGTTGATCTCAGAATTTACAACATTTATTGGAATTAGAGACAAAACATCTTCACCTTGAAACTAAGTCCAGATGCTTTTACTGTGACCTTTTTTTTAAGAAGACCTGGATGACTGAGAACCTTCACAGACAGTTTTTTCATGACTAAATTCAAATGGAACAAAAGTGTGCCAAAATGGATATTTTGGAAATCCTGCCTGATCTGTCTGCACTAAAACCTTTGTAGTTTTATTCTGCTTCACATTATCAGTTTCAAATTTTGCAGAGATAATTTTCACATGTTGTATTTACCTGTTATGAAGTAAAATATTTTTTTTTTTCTGTGTGCCATTCATCATTTCGTGAAATTAAGTGAAAAAAAGGATTTACTGTCAATTCAATCACGTAATGTTTAACGAGGAGGAGATAATTGTCGTCCTGGCGCTGAAAACTTCAGTTTGGTCTGGTTTTATTTGTTGAATAAAAGAGAAGCAGGAGAGGTCCCTCTGCTGCTGTTGGAGGAGAGTGGCTCTGAGACAGGGACAAAAAAAGAAAATGAGGGAGTGGAGCTTTAAGTTTCACTGAAGATGTACCTCAATAAAAACCAACCAGGTTCAGACAGGTTCCTGTGTTTCATATTTAGTTCTTTCTTAGATCTGCTTTTGTTGGAGCTTGTTTCTGAGACACTTTTTCTTTGAAAACAATACATTCTTTTCAGCTCAGTTTACTACAATATAATGTTTCACAAAATAAAAATATAAAAATGTATTTTCTGAATCTGAATTTTTCACAAAGACAAATAATGACCTGAGAAATGTACCTGAAATAATTTGATGCAGCTGTAATTTAAATAAGTAATAAAATAATTTAATTCAATAAACAGCTCTTTTACCTGAACACACCACTTCCAGACCATCTGTGTAACTGAAGTCTGTTTCCATTACACACTCTCTCAGAGACGTCTGCTCTACACAGTCATCACTGACAATCCACACAGGTCTCTCTGGAAAATCATCTCTTATTTCACCAGAAACAGCTGAACCACAGTCCAGGTCTCGACACACAGCAGCTGTAGACTTCAGGTCCCAGACCCATTCTCCAGTCCAGATCCAGTCTCCAGAGACAATCACTGGTCTCCACTCTCCTCTGTGTCTCAGCTCCACAGTCCCAGCACAGCCACTGGACTGTCCCACCAACCTGACTGGCTCTGAACAGAGACAAGAACAAGTTATTGGAGCAATTATTTATAAATAAAAATAAAAATTAATATTTAATCAAATCTCTCTCGTTCGTTCTCTCTCGTTCTCTCTTGTTCTTTCTCTCTTTCTCTCTCGCTCGCTCTCTCGCGCTAGCTTTCTCTCTCGCTTGCTCGTTCTCTCTCTCGCCCGCTCGTTCGCTCGTTCTCTCTCTCGCCCGCTCGTTCTCTCGTTCTCTCTCTCGCTCGCTCGTTCGCTCGTTCGTTCGCTCTTGGAGTCAAGATCACCCCCAAATTAATACAATTGTTAAAGCAAATTATTCAGGGTTTCTGCAGGGTTTAATCAGTCAAATTTAAGACTTTTTATGACCTTTTTATGACCTTAATGATTTGAATTTATGACCTACACAAATTACGATAAATAACTTCAGTCATTAAAATTCCTTTCAAAAGTCTTTATTATTGACTTTCATTGAAAGTAACAAGTTTTATTATGAAAAGAGTAATTCTATTATTTCTTACTTAAGATTAAGAAACTGAAGCCTTCGCCTTCTTTTTCTTGAGTATCAAGAACACAAACACTTAACAATTGTAACATTGTAAATTAACATTGTAAATTAACAATTATTATATGGCATTACTTTCCAAAATAAAAAGTCAGTCAGTCAGTGTCTGTCTACATTTTTCTCAGTTCGTCTCCCATTATGGTGAAAAAAATTGACCAGCTGTTTCTTCTTGCTTGTGTGATTTAAGCTTTCATCAAACATGAGAACATAAGGCCCCGAGACCTTGGAGATGGGGTCTTTTTTTTATATAATCTGCCAAGCCAAACCGGGTGATGTATGAGGTCTTATCTTTCCCACACGTAAATGTTTTGGCTATGTCAGAGTCTGGGAACATTGTTCGGAAAAGTTCTGCAATATCCTCGTTCCCATTGTACGACTGGTGTTTAGTCACAGTATTTAACACCCACAGGACCTCCGCTTTCAGTGTGGAGGTTGATCCGAAACCACTGTGTGTGGCACTGGATGCGACAGAAACGAAATCCCGTGCTGTACTTGGACCGGGTAACGTTTGTGACGGAGCCGAACAAAACTGACGGATCGCACGCACTCGCTGCAGGCTTTTCCGACTTTGCATGCGACTTCAAGGCTTTTATGCCTAAACTAGACATCTCCAACGTCTTCTTACACAGAGTACAGTAGGCTTGATACCGATTATTTGCGGCGGGCTTAAGCCAGCTACTAAAGCGCTTACCGTCTTGCCACAGATCATTAAACGTACATTTACCCATTGTGATCAATTAAACTAAGCAGTGACAGTATGATATATTCGGAGTATCATACTCCGAGTGTGATATTCGGAGTTCGCGCGGGTTTCTGGGAAGTCCTTCTGACAAGTCTGTATGCTGCCGCATGGACCTTGTAGTTCTGGAGCGCTGTGATACCAGTGTGATACCACCCAGATTCCTCACACAGAACTACAACAGGCAAAACCAATTAATGCCATTGCCGCCGCGAGCGCGAAGAACAAATTAATGGACGAGCATATCAATTTAAGACGTGACTAAATGTTTTTTATGACTTTGTATGGAAAAACCGGACGTTTTTATGACTTTTTATGGCCTTAAATTCTTATTGTTAAATTTATGACTTTTTATGACTTTTTATGACCCCGCGGAAACCCTGATTATTATTATTTTTTTATTTTTATTTATTTAACCAGGATAGTCCCATTGAGATTACAAATCTCTTTTGCAGGGGAGTCCTGGCCCCATGTGTGTTTGGGGGAGACTATTGTACATGTTTTTGGTGGTAGGTAAATTTTTATACCTGTTTCAGTCACTGCCACTGCCAAAACATTTTTTTAAGGAAATTAACAAAATTCTTTGTAGATTTATCTGGAACAACAAAAAACCTAGACTCAGGCTTAGACTACTGTATCTTCCATGTGTCGGGGGGTTTACAGATGCCGAGTTTACAGTGGTATTACTGGGCTGCTCAGCTTCAATGTGCTATGTTTTATATCGAGACACGGTCTCCTCCAGCCTGGGTTTTTATTGAACAAACAATATCTAAGCTCCCATTAAGATTATACTTATACTCATCAGATCCAAAAACCTTAAAAAACAAACAACAAATCCTTTCCTAAAAAACACAATTAAAATATGGTTCAAAGCTCACAAACATATTGGTGATACACCTCCTATTTCTCAGTTCTCTCCTTTTTGGAATAATACACAGTTTACCCCGGGCAGGGCAGACGGCGGTTTTAAGGTTTGGGCTGTAAGAGGTTTGCAAAAAATTGGAGATTTATATGACAAAGGCACTTTGTTAACGTTTAATGACTTGAGTCTGAAATATTCAATTCCTCAAAAAAGTGAAGATAGAATGAGGGCTTGGAGTTTGGATATTAAAGAGGAAGTCGAGGAAACTGAGTGGTCAAAAGCTCAAACACAAACGATTAATACAAGAATGAAGCCATTACAACATAAGTGGTTAATGAGGACATACATAACCCCTGAAATCCTTAATAAATGGTCTCCGCACATTCCAGACACATGTGTAAAGTGTTTAACTGAGAAGGGAACTTTAATTGACTGTGTATGGGAGTGTCCTAAACTGGTAACTTTTTGGAAAATGGTTGTCTTTACCCTAAGTAACATCACAAAAACTAAACTACCGTGCATTGCAAAACTTTGTATTCTGGGCTATATCCAGATCATCTTTCTATTAATAACAATCAGAGGACTCTTATCGACTTCGGCCTTCTGCAGGCCACGAGGATGATTGCTCTGAGTTGGAAAGAGACTGAAATATCTTCTGCACACACTTGGATCAGGGAGATGGTAATGTGTGTCACTTTAGAGAAATTAACATACATTGCAAAGGGTAAAGCGCAGCAATTTAAAGAGATATGGGCACCTTTAATTGATTTCCTTAAGACATAAGAAGGTACATGTATTAATGTTTTGAGTGTGACATTTTTGTTCTGTTCTATTTTATTTTAATCACCGCTGCTTTGATCAATATATCTGGAATGGAAAAACTCTCTTTGAACAGAGGAGGTGGCCTCAGATTCGTGTTGCCTAGTATTTATTATCTGTGTTTTGAAACCTACATCAAAAGAAACAACACCTGAATAAATTTAGGGTATATGATTTTAAAAACAGTGTTAGTATGATCTGTAAATCCCAAATTATCTACAATTTGGGAAAAAATATACAATTCTAATGGCTTTTTTCGGGAGTCTGTTTAATGTCTGTTTAATGTCTGTTTAATGTCTGTATAATGTCTGTATTATGTTTGTATAATGTCTGTATAATTGCATTAATAATAATTAATATACGGTTGGATGAGTGAACAATATAAGATGGAGAGAGCTTTCTGATTTTGTACTGTAATGTCTACATCTACCCATAATAGTGATGCTTTTAGACATTATGGAACAAATATTTGCAATTTGTGGTTTCTAACTAACATTGTGACACGAGGAAAAGTTTTGAGAATTTTGGAAAGTTGGGGCAACATGAAGATAGGTCTGTAGTTTATAAACTGGTGGCTGTCTCCACTTTTATGGATTGGAAAAACCTTTGCAACTTTCATTTGGTTTGTGAATTCTCCTGTACACAACAATAAACTACAAATATGACTTCAAGGCTTTGCAACGTTAGTTATTACACTTTTAAATAAAGTCTGGTCAAGGCCATTCCAGTCAGGGGATCTTTTATTCTTACATTGACAAACAATCTTTAATATTTCATTTTTCTTTTTACATGCATTAACTAATCCCTTTGTCATCCATGGACCAGATTTTTTTTTCTGGATATACTTATGTTTTGTAATTGGGCTGTGAGTGTCATAAAGTTTTCATTTGCTCTATTTACACTGTTTTCTCCAAGACACCACCCCAATTCGTTTTTTTTTTATTCATTGATTGTGTCGTCAGTTCTTGTTCTTATGTGCTTTATTAGGCCCGAGCCAGTGATGACCGGGAGGGCCTATTGTTTTTGCTCGGATTTTTTTTTTTTTTTTTTTCTTGTCGACCTATGATCCTAAATTTGACCCAGTGAACATGCACGAAAAGTCATTTTTATTGGTCCCAGACTTCAAGCTCGGCGAAAAATTTATGTATTTGAAGTCGCCGAAAAAAAATTACAAAAAATGACTCAGTGGCGACCCCTACAAAATCAAAATACATTGGGCCTATGGAAAGTGAAAGTAACTTTTTTCCAACGTAGAAAAATGAAACTTGGTATATCCATAGGACACCTCAGGAACAAACAGAAAAGTCAATGACAGTCACCCTAAACTTAACAGGAAGTCCGCCATGTGGGGTGAAACGTGCGGCCACTAAAATCGCACCCCTTGCGCAGAAAGATGCAAATCATTGTGTTTTAATCTAAATGGCCCCAAATTTGGTGAGTATCATCTAGACACGTGTGCCAACCAAAGTTGTGACTTTGTTTTTGATATCTTATCGGGTATGGGTGTGGCAAGCCTGTAACGAGGTGGCCATTTTTGTGAAAATAAAAGCGTCTCTTAACTCTCAAACGCCTTCTCGGATCGAGTTGGACCCAAAAGGCGTTTGTGCACATTCATGACCTGAACACAAAAATATGTAAATAAAGGGTTATCTTTAGAAATGGCTCTCCAGCGCCCCTACAAACTTATAATGGACCCAAGAATTTAGTTTGTCATAGAGACATAAAATTTTGTACACACATCTCTTATGTCATGACGAGCATAAAAGCCAATGACAACCACCCCCTATCTATAAATGTGTTGCCATAGCAACGTCCCAAAAATGTGAAAAAGTCAATGGGAAGTGGAAATTTTTAGTTTGTTGTAGGCAAATAAAACTTGGTACACACATCCACCATGGGCTTATGAACAAAAAAGCCAATGGGGACCACACCCTATCACACACAGGAAGGCGGTTATTTTGAATTGAAAATGTGAACCGACTTAAAATACACCTCTTTTTTAAAAGTACACAGAAAAAAGCTGCTTCATTCCACAGACACCAAACTTGGGCAAAATGAGCTAAACACATGTATGTAAATGAGACAAGTGTTTTTCTAGACTTTTTTGCTCGAGTTATATTTTTTTTTATTATAATCCGGTATATATTTTTTTATCATATTTTTTCTGCAAAATGATCCTCAATTTAACCCAGGAAACGTACTACTAAAAGTCATTTTTATTGGTCCCAGATTTCAAGCCCAGCGAAAAATTTATGTATTTGAAGTCCCCGAAAAAAAAATATGAAAAATGACTCAGTGGCGACCCCTAGAAAAGTCAAAATACATCGGGCCTATGGAAAGTGAAAGTAACTTTATTCCAATGTAGAAATACAAAACTTGGTACATCCATAGGTCACCTCAGGGCAAACTGAAAAGTTTATTACAGCCATATCGTAAACTCAACAGAAAATGTTGACTATGTTGGGTGTAATGCGTGACCACCTAAATCGCACCCCTTCTGTCTAAAGTCTAAACAGCTCCAAATTTGGTGAGTATCATCTAGACACGTGTGCAAAAAAAGTTATCAATTTGTTTTTTGATACATTTGTGGCTGTGGTCGTAATGGGTCTGTGAAGAGGCAACCTTTGGGAAATAAATGCCATTTCCCAATTGCCAGGATCCTTCCTTTAGAGGAGGCCCCTCCAGAGCCACGGCTAGAGTCTTAGAAAACTCCTCAGAATCCTTTTACCGTGAAGTTTACGCTTTAAAGCACGAGTGCATGTGTCCCCGCGGTCTCAAGGGAGGCGAGGGCCTTTATCGCCGCTTGCGGCTTTAATTTTTTAATTATAATTTTTCTGTCAAATGAATTTGACCCAGTAAACATGCAACTAAAAGTCATTTTTATTGTTCCCAGATTTCAAGGCCCGGCGAAAAATTATAATACGATAAAATACGAAAAATGACTCAGTGGCGACCCCTAGAAAAGTCAAAATACATTGGGCCTATGGAAAGTGAAAGTAAATTTTTTCAAATGTAGAAATACAAAACTTGGTACATACATAGGACACCTCAGGGCAAACAGAAAAGTTTATCAGGAATCAGGAAGGTTTTTCTAGCCATTGTCAGTGAACAAAATTCACAAACTAGGAACTTGCTTCGGTGATAACGGTGCAACATATTACATTTATACATAGATAGACACAAAGATTGTAACTACACCAATGCAGCCGTATTTTGGTGCAATGATCTTCAGGAAAATTAAATAGCGCATTGTACAGACATAGCAGACATCAGACAACAAACATAACTACAGTTGCAGTTACAACAAACATAACTACAGTTGCAGTTATAGGATAGGGATGACAGCACACGCGGTCACGTGATGGGATTTTCCAGTGGCTTATAATGAGGGGGGGGGGACGAGGGGGTGGCATTAGAGTACAGGGTCAGACAGATGTAAAAATGGCAGACTGTTGGTTTGGGCTGGTGTTAGGATAGGAGTCCAAGGCCTTATTACAGCCATACCATAAACTCAACAGGAAATCTACTATGTTGGGTGGAATGCGTGACCACCTAAATCGCACCCCTTGTGCAAAAGGCTTTTCATCTAAACAGCTCCAAATTTGGTGAGTATCATCTAGACACGTGTGCCAAAAAAGTTCTCAATTTGTTTTTTGATACATTTGTGGCTGTGGTCGTAATGAGTCTGTGAAGAGGCAGCCATTTCTTTGGGAAATAAATGCCATTTCCCAATTGCCAGGATCCTTCCTTTAGAGGAGGCCCCTCCAGAGCCAAGGCTAGAGTCTTAGAAAACTCCTCAGAATCCTTTGGAACTTGTAACCTTGTACTTTTAGACAAGTTATATTTACATTTTGCCTTTTTAAAACAGGGGGGTGCAGCGATTCCTGAGTCATCTCAAATCTCCAGCCAGTACTTTGTTTTCTCGCCTTAGCCAAGCATAATCTATTATTTTCAAAGGTTCAGACAGCTCCCAGGAAAACCAGGGATTGTGGAGACCTTTAACTCTAAATTACAAGGTGGTGTAGCAGGCCCCAGCAGTAGCACAGGCCCGGTTATTTGACATTACCGTGAAGTTTACGCTTTAAAGCACGAAATGCAATCCTCCGAGTGCAAGTGTCTCCGCGGTCTCAAGGAGGCGAGGGCCTTTATCGCGCTTGCGGCTTTAATTAGGCCCGAGCCGGTGATGACCGGAGGGCCTATTGTTTTGCTCGGATTTTTTTTTTTTTTTTTTTTTTTAATTTTTTATTATTTTTATTTTTCTTTTCCACCTATGATCCTAAATTTGACCCAGTGAACATGCACGAAAAGTCATTTTATTGGTCCCAGACTTCAAGCTCGTGAAAAATTTATGTATTTGAAGTCGCCGAAAAAAAAATACGAAAAATGACTCAGTGGCGACCCCTACAAAATCAAAATACATTGGGCCTATGGAAAGTGAAAGTAACTTTTTTCCAACGTAGAAAAATGAAACTTGGTACATCCATAGGACACCTCAGGGCAAACAGAAAAGTCAATGACAGTCACACCCTAAACTTAACAGGAAGTCCGCCATGTGGGGTGAAATGCGTGGCCACTAAAATCGCACCCCTTGCGCAGAAAGATGCAAATCATTGTGTTTTAATCTAAATGGCCCCAAATTTGGTGAGTATCATCTAGACACGTGTGCCAACCAAAGTTGTGACTTTGTTGTTGATATCTTATCGGGTATGGGTGTGGCAAGCCTGTAACGAGGTGGCCATTTTTGTGAAAATAAAAGCGTCTCTTAACTCTCAAACGCCTTCTCGGATCGAGTTGGACCCAAAAGGCGTTTGTGCACATTCATGACCTGAACACAAAAATATGTAAATAAAAGGGTTATCTTTAGAAATGGCTCTCCAGCGCCCCCTACAAACTTATAATGGACCCAAGAATTTAGTTTGTCATAGAGACATAAAATTTTGTACACACATCTCTTATGTCATGACGAGCATAAAAGCCAATGACAACCACCCCTATCTATAAATGTGTTGCCATAGCAACGTCCCAAAATGTGAAAAAGTCAATGGGAAGTGAATTTTTAGTTTGTTGTGAGCAAATAAAACTTGGTACACACATCCACCATGGGCTTATGAACAAAAAAGCCAATGGGGACCACACCCTATCACACACAGGAAGGCGGCCATTTTGAATTGAAAATGTGAACCGACTTAAAATACACCTCTTTTTAAAAGTACACAGAAAAAAGCTGCTTCATTCCACAGACACCAAACTTGGGCAAAATGAGCTAAACACATGTATGTAAAAGAGACAAGTGTTTTTCTAGACTTTTTGCTCGAGTTATATTTTTTTATTATAATTGGTATATATTTTTTATTATAATTTTTCTGCAAAATGATCCTCAATTTGACCCAGTAAACGAACAACTAAAGTCATTTTTATTGGTCCCAGACTTCAAGCTCGAAAAATTTATGTATTTGAAGTCGAAAAAATATGAAAAATGACTCAGTGGCGACCCTACAAAGTCAAAATACATTGGGCCTATGGAAAGTGAAAGTAACTTTTTCCAACGTAGAAAAATGAAACTTGGTACATCCATAGGACACCTCAGGGCGAACAGAAAAATGTATTACAGCCATATCGTAAACTCAACAGGAAATCTACTATGTTGGGTGTATGCGTGACCACCTAAATTGCACCCCTTGTGTCTAAAGGCTTTTCATCTAAACAGCTCCAAATTTGGTGAGTATCATCTAGACACGTGTGCAAAAAAGTTATCAATTTGTTTTTTGATAGATTTGTGGCTGTGGTCGTAATGAGTCTGTGAAGAGGCAACTATTGGGAAATAAATGCCATTTCCCAATTGCCAGGATCCTTCTCAACAGAAAATGTTGGGTGGAATACATGACCACCTAAATCGTACACTTTGTGCTAAAGGGTTTTCATCTAAACAGCTCCAAATTTGCTTTAAAGCACGACATGCAATCCTCCGAATATATGTGTCCCCGCGGTCTCAAGGGAGGCGAGGGCCTTTATCGCCGCTTGCGGCTTTAATTAGGCCCGAGCCGGTGATGGCCGGGAGGGCCTATTGTTTTTGCTCGGATTTTTTTTTTTTTTTTTTTTTTTATCTTTATTGTGACCAAATGATCCCAAATTTGACCCAGTGAACATGCACAAAAGTCATTATATTGGTCCCAGACTTCAAGCTCGGCAAAAATGGTATGTATTTGAAGACGCGAAAAAAATACGAAAAATGACTCAGTGGCGACCCTACAAAAGTCAAAATACATTGGGCCTATGGAAAGTGAAAGTAACTTTTTCCAACGTAGAAAAATGAAACTTGGTATATCCATAGGACACCTCAGGCAAACAGAAAAGTCAATGACAGTCACACCTAAACTTAACAGGAAGTCCGCCATGTGGGGTGAAACGCGCGGCCACTAAAATCGCACCCCTTGCGCAGAAAGATGCAAATCATTGTGTTTTAATCTAAATGGCCCCAAATTTGGTGAGTATCATCTAGACACGTGTGCCAACCAAAGTTGTGACTTTGTTGTTGATATCTTATCGGGTATGGGTGTGGCAAGCCTGTAACGAGGTGGCCATTTTGTGAAAATAAAAGCGTCTCTTAACTCTCAAACGCCTTCTCGGATCGAGTTGGACCCAAAAAGGCGTTTGTGCACATTCATGACCTGAACACAAAAATATGTAAATAAAAGGGTTATCTTTAGAAATGGCTCTCCAGCGCCCCTACAAACTTATAATGGACCCAAGAATTTAGTTTGTCATAGAGACATAAAATTTTGTACACACATCTCTTATGTCATGACGAGCATAAAAGCCAATGACAACCACCCCTATCTATAAATGTGTTGCCATAGCAACGTCCCAAAAATGTGAAAAAGTCAATGGGAAGTGAAATTTTTAGTTTGTTGTAGGCAAATAAAACTTGGTACACACATCCACCATGGGCTTATGAACAAAAAAGCCAATGGGGACCACACCCTATCACACACAGGAAGGCGGCCATTTTGAATTGAAAATGTGAACCGACTTAAAATACACCTCTTTTTAAAAGTACACAGAAAAAAGCTGCTTCATTCCACAGACACCAAACTTGGGCAAAATGAGCTAAACACATGTATGTAAATGAGACAAGTGTTTTTCTAGACTTTTTGCTCGAGTTATATATTTTTTATTATAATTCGTATATATTTTTTTATTATAATTTTTCTGTAAAATGATCCTCAATTTAACCCAGTAAACGAACAACTAAAAGTCATTTTTATTGGTCCCAGACTTCAAGCCTGGCAAAAATTTATGTATTTGAAGTCCCCAAAAAAATACGAAAAAATGACTCAGTGGCGGCCCCTAGAAAAGTCAAAATACATTGGGCCTATGGAAAGTGAAAGTAACTTTTTCCAACGTAGAAAATGAAACTTGGTATATCCATAGGACACCTCAGGGCAAACAGAAAAGTCAATGACAGTCACACCCTAAACTTAACAGGAAGTCCGCCATGTGGGTGAAAGGCGCGGCCACTAAATTCGCACTTTGCAGAAAGATGCAAATCATTGTGTTTTAATCTAAATGGCCCCAAATTTGGTGAGTATCATCTAGACACATGTGCCAACCAAAGTTGTGACTTTGTTGTTGATATCTTATCGGGTATGGGTGTGGCAAGCCTGTAACGAGGTGGCCATTTTTGTGAAAATAAAACGTCTCTTAACTCTCAAACGGCTTCTCGGATCGAGTTGGACCCAAAAAGGCGTTTGTGCACATTCATGACCTGAACACAAAAATATGTAAATAAAAGGGTTATCTTTAGAAATGGCTCTCCAGCGCCCCTACAAACTTATAATGGGACCCAAGAATTTAGTTTGTCATAGAGACATAAAATTTGGTACACACATCTCTTATGTCATGACGAGCATAAAAGCCAATGACAACCACCCCTATCTATAAATGTGTTGCCATAGCAACGTCCCAAATATTTGGAAAAAGTCAATGGGAAGTGAAAATTTTAGTTTGTCGTAGGCAAATGAAACTTGGTACACACATCCAGCATGGGCTTATGAACAAAAAGCCAATGGGGACCACACCTATCACACACGGGAAGGCGGCCATTTTGAATTGAAAATGTGAACCGACTTAAAATACACCTCTTTTTAAAAGAACTCAGAAAAAGCTGCTTCATTCCACAGACACCAAACTTGGGCAAAATGAGCTAAACACATGTATGTAAAATAGACAAGCATTTTTCTAGACTTTTTTGCTCGAGTTATATTTTATTTTATTATAATTTGGTATATTTTTTTTATTATAATTTTTCTGCAAAATGATCCTCAATTTGACCCAGTAAACGTGCAACTAAAAGTCATTTTTATTGGTCCCAGACTTCAAGCTCTAAAAATTTATGTATTTGAAGTCACAAAAAAATATGAAAAATGACTCAGTGGCTAATTCCCTACAAAAGTCAAAATACATTGGGCCTATGGAAAGTGAAAGTAACTTTTTCCAACGTAGAAAATGAAACTTGGGACACCTCAGGGCGAACAGAAAATGTATTACAGCCATATCGTAAACTCAACAGGAAATCTACTATGTTGGGTGTATGCGTGACCACCTAAATTGCACCCCTTGTGTCTAAAGGCTTTTCATCTAAACAGCTCCAAATTTGGTGAGTATCATCTAGACACGTGTGCAAAAAAAAGTTATCAATTTGTTTTTTGATAGATTTGTGGCTGTGGTCGTAATGAGTCTGTGAAGAGGCAACTATTGGGAAATAAATGCCATTTCCCAATTGCCAGGATCCTTCTCAACAGAAAATGTTGGGTGGAATACATGACCACCTAAATCGTACACTTTGTGCTAAAGGGTTTTCATCTAAACAGCTCCAAATTTGCTTTAAAGCACGACATGCAATCCTCCGAATATATGTGTCCCCGCGGTCTCAAGGGAGGCGAGGGCCTTTATCGCCGCTTGCGGCTTTAATTGTTATTATTATTGTAATTTCCAGTAATAAGAATACTGGTAGGTGGTCACTAATATCATTTATTAATATTCGACTTGTCATTGTCTGATTTAAGATTTTAGTGAAACTATTATTGATTAAGGTGGAGCAGTGTGAGGTGAGTCTGGTAGGGCGTGTGATTATGGGATATTAGGAATCAGGAAGGTTTTTCTTGCCATTGTCAGTGAACAAAATTCACAAACTAGGAATTGCTTCGGTGATAACGGTGCAACATATTACATTTATACATAGCAGTGGCGGCTACTGGTCTGTCAGAGAGGGGAAGCTCATTTTCGGCCTACATCATAAAATTGTCTATTTATTTAAAAGTAAATTCTGCCCTACGTTCCTTTTCAAGAAAATGGTCACCCTGTCGTACCAACTAGGAGTCTTTTCAAGTGACTTGACCAGTGTCCTCTCAATGGCCAGCAGAGCTAGGCTGCTTAAATGGCCTTGGCCCATTGTGTTTCGGGTGTAGGACTTGAGTCGCTTTAAACAGGAGAAGCTCCCTTCTACACCTGCAGATGTAGCTCCAATTGTTGCCACTAATGAGAACAGTTTGTAAAGCTGAGGCATTGCACTGTCCAACTCCATGTCTTTAAGGAACACCAAGTAATCACACAGCTTTCCCCTGTTACCCTGCAAGTCCTGATCTGAATACAGGACTTGAAGTTCTGACCTCAGTCTTACTGAATCAAAGTGATGGCCATAACTTTTCAGGACACTTTGGAAGGCCTCCTCTGGAAATACCTGTCTCATGTCATCAAATTTCCCTGGATTGACTAATTCTAAGAAGAGCATGCTTTCCAAATTTGAAAAATCTGCTCCAAGATGTTATCAAGGATGGCCATGTACAGATTTCTGTATCGCACTTGGGGCTCCTGCAATTGCCCTGTCAAAGTTAGACAGATCTCCAAACCCCACCTTTGACCAAACAACACATCCGTGAGATGGTTTCATCAAGAGGCATGGCCAGCAGTACATTTTATTTGTCACAGCACTTCCAGTCAGCCAGCTAACTTTGTCATACCAGGAGAGCTGAAAAGACCTGTTATTTTTCCCTATCTTTTGCACTAAATCAATCTTAGGTGTTGATCTGCCCTGCTGTTTAATTCTAAGTTTTTCCTCGTAAGGAACACTTTCAAATGGCTTCGCCAAAATCAGGTCGACAATATTAGCACCGTCTGCCATCGTGCAGTTGCACCCACGGCGCTAGCTAGCCTAGCCTACTAACGTTATATGAATGAATGAATGAATGAAGGAATGAATGAATGAACGATCTAAAAAAAAATATTAAACTCTGTAAAACTGAAACAAGGAATGTGGTGTATAATTGTGTGAAATGTATGATGAAAATCAAGCAATTTCGCCAAGCAAATATCAAAGAAATAGGTTGCAGCAGTTTTTATTTCGACTGAACTTGAGAAATCCGCGATGGGACTGAGCGTGAATAGCTTCAGTGATTCCTTATAGTACAGAATCGCTGTCAGTCAAAAGGAGATGCAGTCTTTCGACAGGACCCTTCAATCATCACGCAGAAGCTCGGAGTCTGGGCCAGCCCACTCCCCATTCACCTCCAGAGACGCTGAGCGTCCGTGGGCGGGACATAATTGCAGCGTTTATCCAATGACCGTCTAGTTTCGAAGCGCCGAAAAAAACTGTTCAAAGCAGCCCCATTGAAGTCAATGGACGCTGGGCTTCAATAGGAAAATCCACTGTGACCAATGACTGTAAAAGGGCTGGACAAAGCAAGCCCGCTTCCGGGTTGGAAGCCTATTAGGAAGTAGGGGTAGGCTCCATCAAGCATGACCCCCATTGACATCCATTGAAAAATCGGTGCCAATTACGAAGTGACTATTTTTGTCACAGTCATCATTCTAACTATGCCGTCTTTGTTTGAAAACATTCTTATTATTCCCGTAATCGTTTTATTGATATTTGTCACATAACTCAAGATATTAAGATTAATAACTAACCTATCAGCTGCCTCCATTCTGCTATGTCGGGGTCACGGGGGCGTGGTTTGGTTGGCACTCACGTCTTGCTCTCGGGAGGAGAAGCCGCTGGATATTTATGGAGGTACAGAACCGAGACTCCCGGAGAGCTAACCATTTTAAATCAGTGAAATTTAAGATTTTTGCTACACCCAAAGATTGTTTTGGGTTATTCTATGTTTTCCGAAGCTTTTTAGCCAATATGTCTTAGTTTTTTGTTAATTAGTTTGTTAGTTGCTGCTGTTCATGAATGGAGATCGCTTACTGTTAGCTAAAAGCTAACGCTAGCTGTGAATGGTTTAATTCAGCTGATTTAAATCACTTTTTCATCGTCCAACTGCACTAAATGAACCACGCTCCAGTTTGTAGGTGAGTACATTTTTGCATGTGTTAAAAAACTGTTCAGAATATATACAGTTGGCTAAACTATTGAGCTTTTGTTAGCTGACCTGAAGGTGGCTGCTAAAGGCCTAACTTAACTACTGCTCCACTGGACCAAACTTGTTTAATAATATGAAGATACAATCATATCTAACCTTAAATTTTGGAAGGAAAAGGGCATAATGCTCTTATAGTTTTTTTTATAGTAAAATAAGGATACATGTCTCTGACTAAATAATTACTGTGTAGTTTGCAAACCTAGTAAAGGCCATAATATAATAATGATAATAAAAGCAAAAAATTAGAAGTGGGCTTAAAATACTCTTTTACAAAGATCTGGGTTGTGCCATTTTGGTAAATACATTTGACACATGCCTATTTAATGAAAATAGATCTTGTTCTCTCTCCACAGATTTCCTAAAGGTGATACTGTCAGGCTGAGGCTGATCAGAAGAAAGGCTCTTGGTTGTGGTGTGAGCACTTTGAAGAGGATATTCAGACAAAGGTGGTTGTTACATTACATTAAACATTACACCTGCAATGCCCACTAACCTCTGAGACTTTTTACTCAAGAAAACACTTTCCTTACTCTGCAGTCATACATCCCTTAAACATTACTGTAGCTAAAGTGCATGTGTTAGTTTTATATTTGTACATTTGTCATCTGTAAATCATGACAACAGTAGACAGGTAAATGTTTATGGCAGGTTTTCAACATGACAGACATTACCTCTAACCCAGTACAGTTCACATTTACTAAAGTATTACATTTTGGCAAATGTAAGTTCAAATCAAAGTCCACTATTTTCTAAAAACAGTCCTTACACACAGTAACATACAGTGAGCTGCTGAATAAAAGACCAAGATTAATGTTGTCATTTGTTCTGTGATTAACAGTAAATCTCATGAACAGAGGTGACTGGTCCCAACAGGAAGACTTGTTTTAAACATAAACATACTTTGTTCTCTGTCTTTGCAGAGCCCCTCTACAGTTACCTGTCTGCTGCTGCTTCTGTCGGCCCTCCCCAGTCCAGTCTAGTCCAGTCCAGTCCAGTCTAGTCCAGTCCAGTTATCGGTCTGCTGCTCTGTCGGTCCTCTCTGCTCCTGCACAGCTGACTTCACATCCTGGTCCATCTACAACTTCAGCTTCTTTTAAATAAACTTAAACTCAATCAAATCTCTATTCATTTGTGCTTCTAGGTTTGAAGGCATATATAAACTGTATTTCAAGATCTTAAATCTGACAATTTATACACTTTCTATTTAAGTGAGTTAAACTTTTAAATAACATAAAAGTAGATGAAAGCAAACCGACATAACTTTAAATCATTTATTTATCACTCTAGTGTTATTTTAGCATGCCATAAGCAATAGGAGTTATTGTGGAAAAGAATAGGAAATCATAAAACACATTTTTTTGTTTCTTTTTAAAATGGGGAATAATAAAGTAGTGGTGCAAAGATGGAAGGGTTTCTTGATATTTTCAGGTTGCTCCTAAGGAAAACTGGAAAGGAAACTGAAAAACAAAAATCAAAACTGGTTTAACACATATTTACTCCATCTCAAAAATACAGCACTTGCTTCTTTGACTACAATTTCTAAATAACCAGTTTCTTAAAAAGAGTATGCAAAGTGCCTATTTTTATGTATTTATTAGAATACGTTGAAGAAAATTATTAACCACAGATTCTAAGATTTCCTACAGAAAATATCATTCTAAAGGATCAACTTTATATATCTTTACAACATACAGTTTATAATTACGAGGATATCTATTAATAATATAGCAGTTTAGTACTAATGTAGATGTGTTTTTGAACAGTCTTGACAAAGATGACAAACATAGTGATAAGTAAAGTAGGTGAATATATAAAAAAAAACGTAGATATTGGTGTAAAAGTGAAATTTACCTGAATTAGAGCAGCAACCAGAGGGCGCCGATAACACAGGGACAGTGAAGGAGCAGCGATGCTAAGTTTAGCTCAGGTCTCTGTCGGAGCTTTACGGCTGTCTGCAGGAGCGAGCACGTGGTCAACGAACAAGCGAGCGTATGATTGGCTCACTGGTTACCATGCAAACGGGCACTCAACTCAGTCCATATGCCCAAATTGGGACTTCTGGCTCCATAAAATCAACATGGCGACCACCCTAACGGCTAAAAATGGCGACTGAAATAGCATCAATCTCGAGGTTCGTAACGCTATGGGTGACAACACACTCCATATGTCCAGCCCTTTTACAGTCATTGACTGTGACGCTGCGGGAATGTATGAGAAGGAAATCGAGTCAGCCGACCTGCTATATGTAACTGATTCTGAACGAACTCGTCTTTGAGATGAACGTTTTCTAACGCATTTTTAGTCAATAAAATGTCAATACAATAGTACATATTTGACCATTATTTTTGTGACATTATAAGGGAAGCCGAGCTTCCCTTGCAGTCTTAAAGAAATCGCCTCTGAAACATAGATAGACACACAAAGATTGCAGACTACACCAATGCAGCCATATTTCGGCGCAATGATCTTCAGGAAAATCAACTAAGGCATTGTACAGACATAGCAGACACATAACTACAGTCGCAGTTACAACATTACATACGTAGTCGCAACCACAGTTGCCGTTACGACATACATCATAGACATAGACAGACATCAGACAGCAACAAGGATAACAGCACACGCGGTCATGTGATGGAATTTTCCAGTGGCTTACGAGGGGGAGGGGGGGTAGAGGAGGGAGTCAGACAGATGTCAAATGGCAGACGGGTAGGGAGACCTTGAGGTGTTTAGTGGAACTGTGTGTGAGAGTCCCATGGCCTGTCCTTGATGGAGTACAGGGAGTACCACTGAGATAAGATAAGACCCAGCTGCTGGCCAGACTTCTAATCGAGAGAAAGGACTTGGGCACCACCCTCTTCTCAGTGTACGCAGTCCGGGCTGAGATGACTCGAGACAGCTCCTCGGACTGTGCAGCACTCTGTTGTAATCCCTTCAACTTGTCACTCACGTCACAGAAGCACTGTTTAATTTCAGCAGACAGCGGCTGGGTAGCTTTAAAGGCAGCTGTCTTACAAATTTTGCGATAGTTTAAGGCAGTCCCAAGACCAATAATCAGTAACCCCACTGTCATAAATCCAAAAATGAATACGTCCTCAACGTCCTCCACGGACAGAACTTCCAAACACAGAACCTGTCAGTTCTTACAGGCGTCCCGTGTGTAGCCTGCCGCTGAGGTCCCGCCAGGGCAGATAGGCTCTCCCGGTGCATCCTTCTTTTGGGAAAAAAGTGTGTCAATTGCGCTCAGAGACCAGTTAATTAGATCCATTTCCAGTTTCTTAGTAGTCCAGCAAGTAGTTGAGTCAAAAAGGGAAGAAGTTTATAACAAGACGACACTGTACAGAAGCACACTTAAGCAGATAACAAGAGGATCAGTAGGAAACGTCCGCCTTGTCCGAGAGCAGGAAGAAGAAATAGATATAGAGAGAGACTATACATAATATCAACAAAGTTCTCTGTGAGTTTATGTGTTTTTACTTTTAAAAGTGCACATGGCAGAGTGGTTAGCACTTCTGCCTCACAGCAAGAATGTCGTGAGTTCGAAACCCGTTCAAACATTCTCGGCCGACTCTGGTCTTTCTGTGAAGAGTCTGCACATTACTGTGGGTTCTCTCCGGGTACTCCGGCTTCCTCCCATCGTCCAAACACATGTATGTATAGGTTAATTGGCAACTCTAAAAGAAAAAAGTGTCCCTAGAGAATGAATGTGAGAGTGAATGATTGTCTGTCACTGTCTGTCTCTAAATGTTACTGTAGTTTTATTTTGCTGGTCCTTATGGGGCAACAGGTGGCAGGCCTCTATATCCCGAGTGTCCAGAGCGATGTCGTTGTTTTGCATAAATCAAACGACCTGTTGTTCGACCGACTCTAGGTCCAGCTCACTTGGTTAACCTTCTGGCACCACGGCTTTTGTGTAGGTCCACTATGGAGTTAGTATTGTGTCTTTATTACATGCGAGAAAATAAAAGATCTGAGAGAAAAAAAAAAGGTTTAGAGAAAAAGTTATTACACTGATAGCAAAAAAACATTTCATGAGAGAAAAAAGAATATTTGAGAGAAAGTGTTTTCACATAGAACATAAAAAAATATACATTTGAAATTTTTAAAATTATTTCTGAGAAAAAAAATCTCTCTCAAAATACTTTGAAAAAAACTCTCAAATATATTTTTTGCTATCAGTGTGAAAATATTTTCTTTAAAAAAAAAAAAGTGTTTCTCTCGAAACGCTTTTCTTTGCTCTTGATGCAATTTCTTGCTCTCGTGTCAGGATTTTGCTTTCACTGTGAGAATTGTGTCATGGGCGGGGCCGCGTTCCTATTGGCTATTATTGGATATTGAGTATCGTCTTGTCTTGGGAGTTGAACTGAATCATTACACCATTGTTCGGTTCACCTGCATAGATGCCGCATGGACATATGACACTTCCATTGTTTGGGTAAGATGATGACACACAGCTGGCTGAGCAAGTTCAGTATCACTGAAGATTAAACATTAAAAAATAGCACTCATATTCATGAATGAATGTGTATTATATTATTTGCTTGCTAATCGCTAGTAAAGCTAACCAGCCATCATGCTAGGTAAACTTGCAAAATCACCTGGTTTATACTTTGTTTAAATCAAATGCCAAATTAATGTTTTGATTTAGATAGTTTCACGCCTTATTTAGTGAGTAGTGAGCTAGTTTCTACCTTTGCACTTGCTAGCCTCAAAACACCCCTGAAGAGTAACTGCTTGTTCATACAACCTCCCACAACTTTCAACTAACGTTAGTATGCATGGAAGGTGGCAACCCTACAACTAGCTAACGTTAGACAGTGATTGATATACCGTTTGAAAGTGTCCCCACCTAGTTTTGTTTAAAATAGTCTTTGTATGGTTGTTGCACTACATGCTTAGCTACACTGCATGTATAGCTCGCAAACTCAGCTACACGGGGCTTATTCTAAATATTTTTACCATCTAGCCGAGGTCTAGAGCTGACAAGGTAAATTGCAGGTCTAGGACTAACTCTTAAATTAGCAACCCAAAAATATGTTTGTGCCTGTACTGTCATGGTAATTATTTTTTCTTTTTAATCCCAGCATGGAGAACCAACCACAGGACGGAAGAACCCAGGGAACCAAGGTGTTGTTTGATTTGAGGTATTTTTTGATCTGGTGCAAAGATTAAAGATTCAGTCTTTTTTGTATTCAGCTGTAGGTAGTTATTGTATAACCAGTTCTTTATGCAAGACAAGCAGTTCAACAAATCAGTAAGTTTATGAAACTCCGAGTCTTTAAAAGAACAGTACAACTGAATGTCATCAGCATAAAAGTGATAAGACACATTTTTTTTAAAACCGTGAATTATTTCACCAAGAGGGCGAACGTACAATAAAAACAAAAGAGGACCTAGCACTGAGCCTTGAGGAACTCCATATGACAGAGGGGTCATTTCAGACAGAATATTGTTAATAGAAACACAAAAAGATCTGTCACTCAGGTAAGAGGAAAACCACTTTAGAACTGATCCAGAGAAACCCGTTTCATTTTGCAGACGCTTTAACAATACATTATGGTCCAGAGTATCAAAAGCAGACGATAAATCCAGTAGGATCAAGACAGAGTACTGCCCAGAGTCAGCCGCCATCATAATGTCACTTAAAATCTTCAGCAGGGCAGTCTCAGTTGAATGACATTTTCGGAAGCCTGACTGAAATTTATCTATAAAATTATTTTCATTAAGAAACGCAGTCAGCTGCTCCGCCACCACTCTCTCCAGGATTTTAGATAAAAAAAGGCAATTTAGAGATTGGCCTGTAGTTGTTTGGTTCAAAATAATCCAAATTGGGCTTTTTCAGAATTGGGCTGACGACCGCTTGTTTAAAAGAGCTGGGCACAGAACCAGTTAAAAGAGAAAGGTTGATCACTTTAACAACATATGGACCAACTAAATCAAATACATTTAAAAGCAGTGAAGTCCAGAGGGCTTGATGATGGTTTCACCTTTTTTAGTAGACCCTTAATATCCTCTTCAGTGACAGGTGAGAAGGTGGACCAAGAGCCCTGAGGAGATAAACCCCAAGATGTGTTTACAGAGGATGGGTTTATAGAGGCTCTTATATCATGCACCTTATTCACAAAGGAATGCAAAAACCTGTTGCAGTCAGACTTTGAGTGGACTGGTAAATGAGGAGCTGAAGGAGAGACAATTCTTGATATTGTGTCAAACAGGACTTTAGGATTTTTCTTGTTCAGAACAACAAGATTAGAGAAATAGGCAGATCTGGCCTGTTTTATTTTATCATTTAGAGACATGATGAGCTCCTTCAGGTGCAGTCTGTGGACTTCCAAACTTGTGCATTTCCACAAACGTTCTATTTTACGACAGTTTCTCCTGCAAGATAAGATTTCCTCATTTATCCAAGAGCATGGATTTTTAGGGAAGGTGCGTTTACTTTTTAGCGGAGCAACCTTGTTTAAAACAGACAAACAGTGGTTATTAAAAGACTGCATAAAAGATTCAGGCTCACTACAGCCATCAAAAACACTGGGGTCAAATGACTCTGAAAATTTCTCCGCTGTGGATCCATTTATGATGCGTCTTTGTGACGTCGGTTTGGAAGGAAGATAGTCCACATTGGAAGACAAGTTAAAAAATATACAACAGTGGTCTGTCACATTAATGTCTGTAACACTCAACTGGTCAATGTTCAGGCCTAAAGAGAAAACAAGGTCCAAAGTGTGGCCTTTTGTATGTGTAGGACCAGAGACATGCTGTTTCAAATGAAATGCTTCAGTGAGTGTTAAAAACTCAGATGCCAGATTACACGAAGCATCATCGATGTGGAGGTTAAAATCCCCAGAACATTTTCAAGTTTGATAATTGAAGATAAAAATTCAGAGAAATCCTCTAAAAACAAGCGACCAGGACCAGGAGGTCGGTAAATTAAAATGCAATAAAATGAGTCATTGTTGCCAACCTTAGTCATCTGCATCTCAATGGAGTCGAAAGAGTCTGAGTTCATCAACCTGCAGCAGAAACAGTCCCGGTACACGAGTGCGAGTCCGCCTCCTCGCCGCGAGACCCGCGGTGTCCCAAACACAGAACAGTCCGGAGGGCACAGCTCGTTCAGATGAGTGTACTCCATTTCACGCTGCCAGGTCTCTGTTAAAAACATAAAGTCAAGGTGTTCCTTTGAGAAGAATTCGCTGAGGAAGAAGGCCTTGTTTGCAATGGAGCGAGCGTTGAGTAGAGCAATCCGAGTCTGTTGTGCCAGATCCAAGGCCGGTGTGCGCTGACCATCAGGGCAGCGCTGCGGTGACAGGACCCGGCATGTAACAGTACACAGGACCCGCTCACGCAGAGGGAAATCTTGGAGCCGCCGAGTCGGAAAAATCCGGTCATATTGTTGGGACGGGGACGCTCCGGACGAGTTCCCGCCCGATTCACGGACCGGAACCGACCGCAGGCACCGCTCGTCCCAGACAGATCCGGAGCCGCTCGGACATGGTAGTTGCCCACGGTGTTTCCTCAGCCTGGCCCCGACTCCAGCCCTCGATCCCCACTTCCTTCTTTCCGCGGGGCTTAGCTAGCAACAGGTACTCCGGTGATGACGTAGAGCACTCAAAAACTGGAGGGAAAAACACTGCGTACCTGGCCCAGGTAACACAAAAGTCTTTCATCTGCTCATTAATTCGGAATAAAGTGTGTTGATCATATTTAAAAGTAGCTGAGACACAGCTACTTTATATTTACTAAATTATATTTATGGCACACAATCACCTTTTATAGTAATAACCATCTGTATATTTATATTCATTGTACATATTACCTGTAAATCCTGTACATCTCCATATCCTGCACGTATGCAACCATTGTATATATCCTGCACTTGCTGCTATTGCACTTCTGGTTAGACCTAAACTGCATTTCGTTGCCTTGTACCTGTACTTGTGTAATGACAATAAAGTTGAATCTAATCTAATCTAATCTAGTTGTAAGGGCTGACAAAGCAACAAACAGCACTAGAAAATCCAAAATAACATTTGATAACACAGAGGCAATGCCGAACACAGGCGCCATCTTGAAAATTAGGGATTATTAAATCATTCAGCCGTGTGTATTGATCCATGTCTGCCAAACGATTCTCCAAAGCAGTCTCCTTCTCCTCATTTAGTTTCTTAGTTAGTTTTGAACCAAGTCCTCCAAGTGTGTTTAATATTTCCAAAAGTCGCGTAATCCAGTAACGTCACCCAAAAATAATTTTTAATAAAATATATGGGTTTGGCTGAATAAAGACAGACAATAGGTGTGTTGGAGATGAACAGTGGACGAGGAAAAACAGCTGCCTTCGGACAGTTAATAGACGAGACCAGCGTGTTTGACTCAGATCACACAGCCTCTCGTCCAAAGAACAAATCTCATGTGTGTTGAGAGTATTTGTTCAATAAAAGTACATTTTATGAACGCACTTCTGCTTCAAAACCTGTGTTCAACACACTTTGACTGAAAGTATTAAAGACACAGATGATTATATTATTTTAATGTTGAATTAGCTTTGAAAGTATTAAGTTTGAAATGAGACAAATCCATCTCATTAAGTTGATTTAATAATGTGTTTTCCATATTTGATAAAAGTCTAAACAGTTTTCACCGGTTTGTAGTCGACTATTAGTCTAGAATAGATTAAAATGAATAAAGGTGTGGGGGGAAGAAAGGGAGGCAGTGTCAGCGCTCAGGTCCAATCAGCTGTCACTGCTCACACTGACAGGACATCATTTCCCATCATGCACTTAGACCTTGTAGTCCATGCAGGCGAGTGCAGTTGTTAAAAATCAACTGAGGCCTTGGTCTCACGAGATTACCGTTGCCGGTGCAGAGGTTACGTCACAACAAGTCGTGGAGACTCGGACACTACACTAACCAGCATGCACTGCACCGATCGACGACGATCGTATCTGCGCAGGACTGACTCATCTCGAACGCACCACAGAGTCTCCAGTCTCATGTGTTGTGTAAAATAGGTTTTTATTCTTCTAGTTGGAAAAAAGGTTTAAACCCCAAATAGTTTATTATAAAAGTAATTATTAGTGAAAAACAGGCTTTATGATGCCATCTACTGTTTATTATAAGTATAAAAGTATTTTAATAGACTTTTACTCATGAACAGAAGCAATTGGCCAATCACATGCTTGAAAAAGGAGCGCTCCCATTGGTCGACACCAGCTTGTCATGTGACGTTCCAGGAAGTTTAACAGCTGCTGATAAAGTGTATTTTGAGCTGAATATGTCTTTTAACAAAGAAACAGCTCAAAAAAGAAAAGCATCAACAAAGAAAAGGAAGGCAACGTAAAACATGGATAAATACTGTTAATTTAATCACGTAATGTTTAACGAGGAGGAGATAATTGTCGTCCTGACGCTGAAGTCGGAGCTAGTCTAACGCTAAACTCTAAACTTCAGTTTGTTCTGGTTTTATTTGTTGAATAAAAGAGAAGCAGGAGAGGTCCCTCTGCTGCTGTTGGAGGAGAGTGGCTCTGAGACAGGGACAAAAAAAGAAAGAGTGGAGCTTTAAGTTTCACTGAAGATGTACCTCAATAAAAACCAACCAGGTTCAGACAGGTTCCTGTGTTTCATATTTAGTTCTTTCTTAGATCTGCTTTTGTTGGAGCTTGTTTCTTTGGAAACAATACATTTATAACACCGGTCATTCCACCGAAACTGCCCTGCTCTCAGTCATCGAAGCTCTGAGACTGGCAAAGGCAACATCCAAGTCATCTGTACTCATCTTACTGGATCTGTCTGCTGCTTTTGACACTGTTAATCATCACATCCTCCTGTCCTCTCTCAGGGCGATGGGTGTCTCTGGAATGGCGTTGCAATGGTTCAAGTCTTACCTCTCGGATAGGTCATTCAGAGTATCCTGGAGAAATGAGGTCTCTGAGTCCCAACATCTCAATACAGGGGTGCCACAGGGCTCAGTGCTCGGACCGCTACTCTTTTCCATATACATGACATCCCTTGGCTCTGTCATCCAGAAGCATGGCTTTTCCTATCACTGCTATGCAGATGACACTCAACTCCACCTGTCATTTCATCCTGACGATCCGACGGTCTCTGCTCGCGTCTCGGCATGTCTGAGCGACATCTCACTTTGGATGAAGGAGCATCACCTGCAGCTGAACCTTGCAAAACAGAACTGCTTGTGATTCCGGCCCATCCAAAGACCCACCACAACCTCTCCATTCAACTAGGCCCATCAACCATTACACCATCCAGCACTGCCAGAAATCTGGGAGTGGTAATTGATGATCAGCTAGACTTCACAAGTCATGTCGCCAGCACCACCCGGTCCTGTAGATTCATCCTCTACAACATTAGAAAAATTAGACCTTTCCTATCAGAGCACTCCGCAAATTCTAGTCCAGGCTCTTGTCTTGTCCAAACTGGACTATTGCAATGCCCTACTGGCTGGACTCCCGCCTGCACAACCAAACCTCTGCAGCTGATCCAGAATGCAGCAGCAAGAGTGGTCTTTAATGAACCAAAGAGAGCGCACGTATCTCCTCTATTCATTAGGTTACACTGGCTCCCGGTTGACGCCCGCATCAAGTTCAAAGCTATGCTCTTGGCCTACAAAACCACCTCTGGTTCTGCACCCCATACCTCCACTCACTAATACAGACCTACGTTCCTACCAGATCCCTGCGCTCTGCAAATGAACAACGTCTGGTGGTACCGTCCCAAAAAGGTACAAAATCACTCTCACGTACCTTCTCTGGATCTGTTCCACATTGGTGGAATGATCTACCCGCTGCTACAAGATCAGCAGACTCTGTAGCCATCTTTAAAAAACACCTGAAAACACATCTCTTCCGTCAACACCTGACTGACAAACACTGAGCCCTACTTCCTTTCTATCGATTCCTTTCAAAAAAAAAAAAAAATTTCTCTTATCCTTAGCATCGTATACTGCGCTGGGTTTAAACTGACTAGTTTTTTGTGCACTTATGCTTTTTGTACCTTGTGTTGTTAAAGTTGCTTCCATTGTTATCCTCACTTGTAAGTCGCTTTGGATAAAAGCGTCTGCTAAATGACTAAATGTAAATGTAAATGTATAACTTTTCAGCTCAATTCACTACAATATAATGTTTCACAAAATAAAAATAAATTGTATTCTCTGAATCTGAATTTCTCACAAAAAACAAATAATGACCCGAGAAATGTACCTGAAACAATTTGATGCAGCTGTAATTTAAGTAATAAAATAATTTAATTCAATAAACATCTCTTTTACCTGAACACACCACTTTCAGACCATCTGTGTCACTGAAGTCTGTTTCCACTGCACAGTCTCTCAGAGACGTCTGCTTTACACAGTCATCTCTGACGCTCCACACAGGTTAAAATTGTAAACAGAATGTATTGGACGACAGTTAAAATGCACGACTGAATCTTAAAAAGATCCTTCATGTTGGAAATGCTCTGAGAAAGGCAGGTTAACTCATATGTTATGGTCTTTTCTCTGAGTTTGTCCTGCTGCCCTCCGGTCGTCGCTTCTGTCTTCTTCTATTCAAGAAAAATAACTCCAACCTATTATTCATTCCACAAGCAATAAAATACCTAAATACTTATGATTTTTAACTGAATGATACTATACTAGTATGGTTTTCTTCTCTCTTGTCTTTATGTGATGTATGTGTGGAGCCAGCAGAGGGCGTCACTTTGATGTGTGCATTGGTCGGGACAAGAACAGACTCTGACTACAGTTCTGTGTTTATGTGTCGTTAGAGGCACTGACGTGAGCTCAACCAAGTCAGATGTATTTATTCCAGTTTATGATGAAAATACAGACTTATCAATGAAATAAACCTGTGCAGCCCTTAAACTGCACAGAGCCTCAGCCTCAGCTGCTGTGTCTCTCCAGCGTCTCTCTCCCTGAGTTTGAACTACTCTCTGCAGGACTGCTTCTGTCTCCTAAAGAAATGTATTCCACAGAATGACCTCATTTATATTAGACTCTTTACTGACATGAGTCTATCCCTCACCTGAGACCCTCCATCCCACTTTGAACAACCTGCAAGACTACTTCAGTGTCTGCCACCTAGGCTTCGGCGGTATCCAAATTTTGATACCGTCAAACCTCCTCCCTATTTTACCTCGGTATACGGTATTACCGTGAATAATTTAAAAAAATATGACGTAAGGCTCAGACAGCGTCACCAAACTGTTGGCTTGTGCCTAAACTGTTCAGAAACTGAATACCAAACACTAATACTGAAACAATAACAAAATAACATGCACAACAATATAAACAACTTTTATTAGCAACAAATAGCAGTTTATAAAAAGTGCAAATACAAGAGTCAAACAGAATTAAATGAACATAAACATCCAGAACAGTTTAGTAGTTTTTTAGAGTGTGGGACCTCTCATGAAGCACAGCACACAGCCATCACTTTTATTACGATCGCTGCTTTGATTAGTGCATTCTCGCTGACTATGTTTACCCCTGCCTCTCCCTCCTCGACTGGGTAAAGTGTCAGGATGAACAACACGTATTTGTCCCAAACAGCTGTCAATAGAAGCCGCATTATTCCCAAACTCCCGTCACTACCGCGGCCACGGCAGTACACCCGCCCCGGCTTCTATCACCTGTGCTAAAGGTAAAGCTGCAGGTGCTAAAGGTAAAGCTGCAGGTGCTAAAGGTAAAGCAGCAGGTGCTACGTGCTCACGGCTTCCCTTCTCAACCTCCCCTTCACTACCGCGGCCAGAGCGACTAGTTTCCTACCGTTTCTTTCACTGATGTTTGGCAAAATGTGTGAAAAACAGCGTGTGCTTTATGAGTGACACTGAGAAAGGCACGAGCAGCGGCGCCGCTGTCCAAGTTACACACGCACTCACTCTCGCTCATTCTCACTTTCACTCGGCTGAAAAGACTCTAAAGGTAGATGTTCTCCCTCAGAATCAGAGTCAGCCATTACTAAAACCAAAACTTCATCACAGGTGTATTTTTTATGTCATTTTCATGTTTATGAGCTCGCGTGTAGAGAATGAGGCTTCTTTTGAGCCGGTCCTGACACTCCCACTGAGACTCGTCTTTGAGGTCTTCTTCTACAAATTTTTTTAATGGCAACACAAGGTAATAGTGGACTAGAAACAAAGTACAGGGTGTCTGAAATCTGGTGGAAGGGAGTGGAAGCATAATTTAGCACATAAACCGGAAGTAGCAGCTGTTTTTTCCTGTTAAGTTGCTTGTGCGACTTTGGCGCTTAAATATGACGGTATTGAAACTGATACCGTTGCTATCTTTAGATACCGTGGTATACGATATTACCGTAATACCGCCCAAGCCTACTGTCACCTGCTAAATTCATGCACATAATCCATAAGATCAACAAACAAACCGACTAAAGGCCTCTCATTAGACTTCTGTCACTATATACAGCTGACCTGAGACCTGCTTCTACATCTGGGCCTGTTTAAGCTGAGTCACAGTAATAGGTCAGTGGAGCTGTTACAACTCAGTCTTTTACTGAACATGCACCTGGCCTCATTCATTCATGGATTTAATGAGTCTCAATATTTAACAAATAATGCTGTTTGTAAGACTGTGTTTTATCTGAATCAAGTCTAAATGTAAAGTTAAAGTGAGAAGAGGCCAGTGGAGGTCAGTGTGTGTCTTTACCTGTTGAGCTGGAGTCTGCAGCCAGGATCCCTGCAGAAAAGAAAACAGGTCAAACACACAGAGACTCAAGAAAAGCTCTTTTTAGTGAAAAGGACCTTTTTGAAGCTCCTCCCAAAGATTTGATCAGTTTTTAAGAAACAAGAAACTCACAATCACAAGTTTGATCAAAGTTCTTTGTGGTTTGACTTTTAGAAACTGTTTCTGAATTAAATGTACATTAATATCATTTATTTTACTGCATTCAACAAATAATCTTCAGTTTGTGTCTAAACTGTTTAGCTCTCAGTAAAGCAACAGATCCATCAGTTTATACTAGGGATGCACCGATACCACTTTTTTGGAAAACGAGTACGAGTACTTGCATTTCAGTACTCGCCGATACCGATACCGAGTACTTAATAAAAAAACATGATTTAAATTTACAGGTAACAGCTTTAGTCATATAATTTAACAAAAAAACAAGGCACGGGGCAAACACTGCTTGTCCAAATATCTGTGGTGAAACTAAACGAAGAGGAGGCTTGCAGTAGGCTGTGGATGTGTTTTTTCACGGAGTCGTGTAGTTTAGGCAGCTCCGTGTCAGTCATGTAGCGGCGGCTTGGGACATCATAACATGGGGGAGACGCATGAATCCCACATTTTCTACCTCCGAAAGTGGCTGGTCACTCAATGCAATGTACTCGATGATTGCCTGTGTTATTTTCACAGCACGTGGATTGTCTCTGGACATTTTCTCTCGTCTTGCAAGAGTTTGCTGCAGTGTGGGTTGTGTTGGTTTAGAAGCGTGGGTAAACTCTTTATACTCGTTGTCGTGTTGGGATTTTAGGTGCTTGATTAAATTACTTGTGTTAAATGCGCTACCTTTTGAGCCTCCTCTGGACAATTTAGCTGAGCACAATTTGCAGTCCGCCTTTGTTTTGTTTTGTCTTCATTCACTTTGAAATAGTTCCACACGACTGACATGTCTCGTCTTGCCTTCGTTCTCCCCGCTCTGAGCTGCAGCCGGGGTCTGGGGGCGGGCACTCGGCGCCTGTGATTAACCCCTTACACGCCGCTCAAACATAGACATTTCTCAGACCGTGGTATCGTCCCCGGTATCGGGGGACTTTTAACGAGTACGAGTACTTTCGAAAATGTGGTATCGAGGCCGATACCAGATACCAGTATCGGTATCGGTGCATCCCTAGTTTATACACTTCCTTTTTCACAATAAAAGCCCTGAATGCACCAAAAAGCTTAACAGAGCGTTCATTTGGTTTTGTAAAAGTGTGAATGAACAGAACCAAAGTGGTTCTGGGCCCTCTTGAACAAACAAAGGTTCCTCTGAGAAGCCACCAGCCAAAGGAGGAAAAAAAGCACAGATGCCTCACCACTGCTCTGTGACCCCCCTCACTGACACTGGACCCCTGCACCACTGGTCCAATGTAGTTCTCTGTTCATTTGCTCATTTTACTGTGTAGCACCCGTACAACCACTCTGTGAATTACTTACGAGAATGGGGGTGCTTGGGTTCGGTGTAATTCAGGTGGATACCACGAAGGTGCACCTAATAAGTTGCTAATGTGTTGTAAACTGTTTTACCCAAAACTATTTCAAGACCCAGAGATCATGTTTAACCAAACAATAGGGTAATGCCCTGGTTTAATTGAATAAAATAAGTTGACAAATAAAATATAAAATCTTTTCTTATCCCACAATATTAACAATTATACAAAAATAAACTAACAAAAACAGGGAACGTTACCATAAACAACTAAACCACTTCAATTGTCCTGTAACAATGTCTTAGAAAATGCAATGGTAGTGATGAGTCGTTCATGAACGATTCGTTCTTTTTGAACGAGTCTTTAATATGACTCGGGAACAACTAGTCATCTCAGAGAGCGAGTCGTTCATTTTTGTGTAGACCCGCGCATGCGCATTCCGCCACATCTCATACAGGAAACAGAAAGGAGTCATTCATCTCCCAAGTCGTTCGATGAACGAACGACTCGGAAGATCCAACGACTCCAAGATCACGCCCAGATTTCTGACAAAAGTCAATGACATCATCAGCTTTTTATCAACTTAAAAACATTTCCAAAGTCAAAGGGATAATGTCTGTGTCAATGTCAATTTTATTTCTATAGCACATTTAAAACATCCATCGCTGCCCAAAGTGCTTCACAGGCTCATGTACAGTGCACTTGAAAATAGAAAGACAGTAAAAGACAAACCAAACAAGACATAAAAGCAAGAAAAAATACAATAAACAAGATTAAAATAATAAAAACAAATAAAATGTATAAAAGAGTCAAAGTCCAGCCCAACTTGTGTTAAAGCCAGTGTAAACAAATGTGTCTTTAGTGAGGATTTAAAAACAGTGAGGGACGGGGCCGCTCTGATATTAAAAGGTAGACTGTTCCAGAGCCTCGGAGCAGCTGCAGCAAAGGCCCCGTCACCTCTGGTTTTGAGCCGGGTTCTCGGTACATCTAAAATCAACTGGTTTGTTGACCTCCTAGTTCTGGTAGGAACATGGATGGACAACACCTCTGACAGGTACGTGGGGCCGGTCCATTTAGACATTTAAAAACAATCAGTCAAATATTATAATAAATCCTGTAGCTGACAGGAGTCCGGTGCAGAGAGGCCAGCTCAGGAGTTCTATGGTTCAAACGCCTTGTACCAGTAAGAAGACGAGCAGCTGTGTTTTGGACAAACTGCAGACGACGTATAGAAGACTGCTCCAATCCATAAAACAGAGAGTTACAGTAATCCAAGAGAGAGGTTATAAATGCATGGATTACACGCTCAAAGTCGTTTGGTGGCAGGTAAGTCTTTACTTTGCTCAACAGGTCCAGCTGAAAAAAGACGGTTTAACAACAGAGCTGATCTGTTGGTCTAGTTTAAAGGCACCATCCAAGATTCTTTTTTATACATTGATACATTTTATTCCAACCAGTCTTTGATATCTTGGAGGCAGTTCAGCAAAGCTTGGTACAGTCTGAGTTTGGTTTTAACGACAGATAGACTTGCAGGTCTTCTGCAAAGCAATGAAAACAAATGTTGTGCTTGTTAAAAATAGACCCAAGAGGCAGCATATAAAGAGAAAACAGTACAGGGCCTAAAACTGACCCTTGTGGAACACCAGAGCTAAGTGGAGCTGAGCCTGAGGTGTGAGAGCCAAGATTAACAGGAAAGGACCTGTCTGTAAGGTTTGACCTAAACCAATTTAAGGCTGTGTCTTTAATGTCTGCTAAATGTTTGAGGCGGGCAGTATTTGGTGATCCACTGAATCGAATGCTGCAGTTACATCTAAAAACACTAAAAGACCTGAACAACCAGAGTCAGCAGTTAAAAGTACATCATTAAAAACTCTTAAAAAGGTTGTTGCTATGAAGTGATTTAAAACCAGACTGAAACTTTTCAAAAGTTCCATTTGCTTCTAGATGGACTTTTGAGAGGAAGGGATGCTTTGATATTGGCCTGTAGTTGGAAAGGACAAAAGGATTAAGGCTACAGCGTGTTTAAAAGCTCATGGAACACAACCTGAAGAAAAGGAAGTGTTTATAAGCCTCATTATATAGGGTCCAACCACATCAATGATGTTTTTTAGAGTTTTGAGGGAAGGCCACTTGAAATTCTTCCCTCGGAGACCTTACCTCAGAGTTAGAACGAGATAACAAGTGTTCAAGTTTCTGCAAAAACCTTTAACAGTTTCTTAAAGGAAGTGACACTAACCTCAACCTTAACACTGTTCAAGGAGAAGTTAATAAAACTTCCTCTTTAGCTCCGCCTACATCCAGTAAAGACAACTCAAAGTGTTTTATCTGCACTGTTTGTCTTATTTTTATTTATTCTGTATTTTACATATGTTTCTTTTTCTAAATCTTCTGTGTATTTTAAATGTATCTTTTATTTCTGTAAAGCACTTTGAATTAGTCTTGTATGAATTGTGCTGAATAAATAAAATTAACTACTTTTCTCAGTTTGAGCAGAAAGTTAAACAGAACACAGTTAAATATAAAAAACCTTTTAAAGACATTTCTGAGACTGAGCTCTGTCCAGTTCAGTACTTCCTGTTTTTTTTTAAAACTCAATATAAATCAATCAAAGGCATTATTTCTGACGTGACTGTTTGAACAGTTTTCATGTGGAGACTAGTTTTATCCACATTTCTCTGACTTTTACTCTCATTTCTCTCAGTGTCTTGTCAGCGTCAGCACGAGCATTTCTATAGAAACTGTGGAAACCTTACCTCGACTGCAGGACATCAAGACCACCACCAGCAGCACTCTGTGGACCATGGTCTGGACCAGGTCTGGGTCTGGACCAGGTCTGGGTCTGGATCAGGTCTGGGTCTGTTTAAGACGAGGTCTGTTCAAGACGAGGTCTAGGTCTGGTCTGAAGAGGATTTCCTGTTTTCTCAGTTGTTATCTGTTCATCTTTAGTTTCTGATAATATTGACAGTGATATTCTGTAAAATAATAACTTTAATCAAGCGTAGAGCTCAAAACACTTTATAATTGTAGAAGATGCGACTAATTTTTGTAAATGAAGAATACTTTAAGTTTAACAGTTAGGATTAGTTTCAAACACAGAATATTATTGTTCAGTCTTATGTATGTTACTGAAGTATTAAGTATGTTACTGAAGTATTAAGTATGTTACTGAAGTATTAAGTATGTTACTGAAGTATTAAGTATGTTACTGAAGTATTAAGCATGTTACTGAAGTATTAAGTATGTTACTGAAGTATTAAGTATGTTACTGAAGTATTAAGTATGTTACTGAAGTATTAAATATGTTACTAAAGTATTAAGTATGTTACTGAAGTATTAAGTATGTTACTGAAGTATTAAGTATGTTACTGAAGTATTAAGTATGTTACTGAAGTATTAAGTATGTTACTGAAGTATTAAGTATGTTACTGAAGTATTAAGTATGTTACTGTGTGAAAGCATTGTTTTTATAAAACTGACTAAATATAATACTTTAGTTAATGTGAACTGTACTGAGTTAGAGGCAGTGCTGGAAAGAGTACTGAGTATTTGTACTCAAGTAAAAGTATTAGTGTTAAAATTACTTTAGTAAAAGTACAAATGACTAATTACCTTCACACTATTGATGTTTAAAGCAACACTTTGTAAGCACTGAGGCTGAAAACATAATAAAAGACTACAACAGAAAATGCAGAACTTAACCAAGACGTCAGACCTTAACTGGGAAAAGCTCACAGAGTGGACCTCTCGTAATGTAAGGCTCTGTTGTGAAAGACATTGGACACAATTGATTGTGCTACAGTTTAGACATCTGTAGATCACAGTATCTGTGAAACTGTATCTGTCAGAGTTTTATTTGATGTTGGTTTATTGGTTCTTATTTCTCCTCAACAGGAGAACAGATGTTATAAGGCTTTGACAGGAGCCTCTCACTGCAGCTGCTGTCGTAGTGTGTAGTGCTGTAACATTATGTAAACCTAAAAACAGTCCCGTGGCACTAACATGGTTATAAAATATAAATGTTCATTAACATTTGACCTTGCACTGCACACATTCTGTGAACTGTAATATAAATTTGAATTTTAAAAAGGAAGCTGCTATAAGTTAGAAATGTGCTAGACTTTCCTTGTCCAGCCTGTACAGACCCAGCCTCATGTCTCTGTAGCTCCTGAAACTGAGAGCTCACCTCAGACTGGCCTTCAGCCTCTCCTCCTCTGAACTACTGCTGCTGTTCCCTCAGCCTCACACACAACATGGACTTAACTTATGTTATTTTCATTTCATTTCATTATTAGTTGTGAGTCTACACATTAGAGACTGACAACGTGGTTTAAATTTCTCAGAAGCTTTGCCAGTGGCTTTAGAACACATCCTGTCGTTGGTAGGACATCCTGCTCGAGACAAAAGTAGCACAAGCCAGTCACACGTGAGCATCATCATCAGCCAATCAGAGCACAGTGTTCATCCTCAGCACATGTCAGGCTGAGGAGGGAGTTTTTCATAAAATAGACATGTGTCAAATATATTTACACACACACATCTGGGGCAGACAGAGACAACATAATAAAGCCTGCTTTTGGTGCACGTTGTGGAAAGAACAATGAAACTGTAGTGTTTAGGGCTCATAATACTTCGAAAATATGCCTCAACTACTGTATGTTGGATTTTCCAACAACAATATGATTGTGACACATGCTTCCTTTGCCAGAATAAAAGTTCAGCTCAAATAAATATTTAGAGAAACAAAGTAAATGTGGGACAAGTGTGTTTATGTGATGTGGGACCTTACTGATGCGGTGTTAATCCACAAATGTCCCACAGATTTACAGAAGCTTATAAAACACAACAGTCTCCTTGGACTTTTCTCGTCTTTGGAGCAACATGTGCTTTTTAAGCTGTATTTTCTTCATGTTCTGTTCAACCTGGGGAGCCTGACTGATCTGTCCTTCTTTGTTCCAACTGGACACAAAGCAGAGAAACACACAAATGAACCCGACTGAAGCTGCAGGACTGTGCTGGTTACCACAGTCCAAACTAGAGCTACATCCAAACTAAACTAAACCAGGATTACATTTAGGACTCAAACAAGTCTAAAGCAGTACTTTTCAATCTTTTAATTGGCTTCACCACAGTCTTATTTAAAGATTTGAATTTTAGAATTATTTTCAAAAGCAAAGCGTTAAAAGTCTAAATTGACTAAATTGAGAAAGACGAGCAGTTCCTCTTAATCTCCACAAGAGGGAGTAGGAGCAGGTCCTTCCTCTGAAAGAGAGGCCTACCACAGGATTTCTTTAGTCTTTAGTCAGTTTTAATTTGAATCATTATTTTTATAAAAAAGGAGCTCCTCTTTGGGTTCGAATCCCCTGAAGAGCAACTGCAGCCACAGTCCCAGTCTGTGCCGGTCTCAAGCCCGGGTCAGGAAGTGCATCCAGAATAAAACTTAATAAATCATGTCTAGTAAGAGTTGAAAGGCTGTGTTCCTAATATTCTTCTTCTGTGCAGCACCTATAGAAACCTTTGTTTGTTCAATATAAAGTGGATCTTATTTTTATTTCTAAATGAGTGTCACTTTCAACTCTTACAGTGACAGAGCGTCCTTCAGGGTTCTAGTGTCAGCTCTAACCCGCCCCTCTGTCCTCTCCAGGCTCAGGTGTTGGCGATGGCAGGTGACTCTAAAGAAGCAGAGAAGATGACACAGGACATCATTTCCAGAGAAGCCGGCTGTATCGAGTGTTACCGCCTTCTGTCGGCCATCTACAGCAAACAGGGCAACTTCACCGAGGTGTGTGTGTGTAATACCGTGTCCCGTCTCTGTGCCACCAATAAAGACTGATTTAAGCCTTTGTTCAGGCGCTGGAAGCCCTGGACCGAGCCCTGCAGCAGAAGCCCTCAGACCTGACGGTGAAGGCAGAGCTGTACTTCTCTAAAGGAAACCAGCTCCGGGAGATGAACCGGCTGGACCAGGCCTTCCAGGTAACAACACGTTTAGGTCCTTTAGAAAACTAAAGGGAAAAGAGCAAGTGCATTTGTGTCAAGCTGCTGCTGGAACCCTTTTGTGTAGCGCCCCCCAGTGGAGTTTAAGTTCACTGCACAACATTTCCATTTGTCACTTCAGACTCTTTTCAAATGTAAATCTATATTAGAGGCTGTTACTGTCTTTGATTCTCTGTGAATGAGTTCATGAGGAACAGGATCATTAGAGGATTATTAGAGTTTAGGATCTCTTTGTTGGAAACTGGTTTTATTGGATTAATCACAGTTATGTTTGTTTGACAATGACCATGAATCTGACTGAACTGCAGCAGTTTTGTAAAGAGGAATGGTCCAAGATTGATCCTGATCGATGCGCCAGGCTGATCTGCAACTACAGGAAATGTCTGGTTGAAGTTATTGCTGCCGAAGGGGGGGCAACCAGATATTAAATGTGATGGTTCAGGTACTTATTCCTCCCCCTTCTGTCATTGTTTGCATGTTATCCTCATTAAAAATATGAAAACCTATAAATGTTTGGGTGGTTTTAGTTAAAGCAGACACTGTTTTTTCATTTGTGTCATTTTGACAAAGATCAGATCACATTTGATGGTGATTTAATGCAGAAATGTGAGAAATTCCAAAGGCATCAGATACTTTTTCATGCCACTGTATTAGAATCACACACACACATTTGAGGGGTTTTACTATTTACACTTTTTTAAATAACCTTTTATATAACCAACACAGTATTTACAAGATAAGTCTTTTAGCAGTTTGCAAAGATTTCTTGCTTAGCTATATCCATTTATGAAATAAACACAAAAGTGTAATTTAACTAATACTACTACTACTACTAATAGCTATGTACATATAAAGTAAACATTCATTTGCACAAAGCACAATTCCATTCATTTTTCATTGTCTCTTCTTCATCATCCATCCCAATACACTCTACATGGAACCATCTGTCACAGTTGTCACACTTCTGTTGTATGATAAAGAAACACTGTAAATCTGGACATTTAATCACTTTATCAGTCTTTCTATCTTACCCAGTCAGTGTTATTCTTGTTCCCACTTGCACCTGCAGATTTCTTTGGCCTGTTCGATGCATTGAAGGATTTTAAGAGCCATTTCTATGCGCTCTCTTGCCATGCAACTTTTTTTTTTGTTAAACAGGATTTGGGAGTTCAATGGAAAGTTCTCCATTATTGCTCTGGCCATCTAAACAAACATATCTTTAATAAAATGTGTTTTGTCACAATATTATCAAATATTAGAGGACACAACCTTTACAACTATGACCCCGCAGCTGTTTTGATCCTGTTGAAAAGGATGAGTCATTACTCCTCCTTTCCACTTCATGTCCATCCAGTCTATATTACCATCTTGCTTTTTTTGAGCCTGTAGGTATTCCCTGGATATGTATTTACACAGTTTGCATATTGTATTTCATTTTGTAAGATGACATGTTGAAATAATTATGCCAGACTAATATATTAAAGTAATCAAGTTATTTGAGGTGAGTGCCATGGAAGCTATTGAAAAAAAATATATAGTTTTTATATCAAAAATTCATAAAATAGACAAAAGTGGAAAAAAAGAGGTGTGCATGGTACTACTAGGCTAGTACTATGAATATAAGGTGGATTGAAGTGACTAGGTCACATGACCTGAAAGCTATTGAAAAAAATCCTTGATTTTGTACATAAAAAATTCATATAAAATTCAAAAAAAGAGAAAATTGGAAAATAAGTGGTGTGCATGATAATACTAGGCTAGTGCTATGAATATGAAGTGGATTGAAGAATCTAGGTCACATGACCTGAAAGCTATTGAAAAAAATCCATATTTGTATATATAAAATTCATATAAAATCCAAAAAAACATAAAAGTGAAAAAAAGAAGTGTGCATGGTGCCACTAGATTAGATCTATTATTTTAAAGTAGTGAAAATATTTTTTTTATCTTGAAGCTATTGAATTTATTTATTTACTTCGTTCCAGTGGTCGTCATTTATTGACGGTCCCTAAGTCTCATTGCTCCGTGCTAAGGGCGGTGTTTCGAGAGTGAGTTCCCCGCAATAATGACCCACTAGTCGGACACAGACAACTAAGCCTCCCGGTGAAAGTGCGGAGCCGAATGTCCAACGTCAATCTAACTTCACCGCGGTGTCGCTGAGCGCCAAAAGCGGAGGGTCCGGTCCCAGTTGATCAAATTTTCCAGTTCAAATGGCACTCGAACCATACATGTCTTTTATTGAGGCCATGATTATTAATGGAATGCCATATCATGAGATATCAGTAAAGATGCGAGAAATGGGTGTCCAGCGTGGAAGCTCTGAGATCTATACTTGCCAAGCATAATATGCGTAGAAAAGGACACACTTCTGATTGACAACACACAGCCTAAGCAGTCCTTCAGAATGCTCTATATTACATGTAACGTTACATGCATACTGTAAGTAGTGAGTGTAGTGGTGCTGTGTGTTGTCAACACTGCATACACTTCTACTACTGTACACGCACGCGCGGACGCGCAAGCGCACACGCACACACGAAAACGTCATTTCAGTGCTTCACAACCCAGACGGGGTGAATTTATGAATGAACGCGTTAAAATAAAAAAATAAAAAAAAATATTGATTCGTTATTTCGTTTTTGGTTTGCCAGATTAAATGGAATAATTGAATGATCGGATGATACACGGACCTTGGCACAATACATTATGACTTGTTCTTAAAAGTGTAAACGTCTGCTTAAATCCACAGACCTTACAGCCCCACATCACGAACAGGAAAGAGACGGCAGTAGCTTGACACAGAGCAAAGCCCTTTTAATGTCCGCTGCTTTCAGTTCTTCTCCAAAGTCACGCTTTCAGGTTTTACAGAACAGAACTTTTCACTTTATGAATCATTTGTATGTAATCTTTAATTCTTAATTAAAACTTCAATTACATTTTAATCAGACTCTCAAAGTTAGAGTTAAAATACCATTAAGTCCCCAAAAAAATGTGTTGCAATAAATGCATCTGTTATCAGTTTATTTTTATTCACCTTTATTATGTTTAAGGAACACAAAGTATATATTAAATTAAATATATACACACAACATTATTTACTCCTATCAGGGGTTTGTCTTTTTCAAACAGGCGCCAAAAGAAAACCTGTTGTTTCTCAGATGAAGATCACAGCAGAACTGACCCAGAAACACACACTTTACAGAGTTTACATTCAAAGCAGAAAACACAGTAAATACCTGACACGTGTTGCCGCGGCGACAGACTTTCCCTTTTAATATGCATCATAAAGTACTTTTTAAAGATGATCGAGTTTCCCTCAGAGTTAACGGCTGCATAAACAGGTTTAGAGTCGACTCAGTTCAGAGTCGAGTCAAAGAAAGACTCTGAGAAACTCTTCTCAACAACTCGGTTTAAAAAAAACACACTATCATTTTACTTTTGTGTGTGTTCTGTGTTCTTCTTTTCTTTACTTTAAAACCTGTTCAAGACCAGGTCAGGTCCAGATAAAACCTGTTCAAGACCAGGTCAGGTCCAGATAAAACCTGTTCAAGACCAGGTCAGGTCCAGATAAAACCTGTTCAAGACCAGGTCAGGTCCAGATAAATCCTGTTCAAGACCAGGTCAGGTCCAGATAAAACCTGTTCAAGACCAGGTCAGGTTCAGATAAAACCTGTTCAAGACCAGGTCAGGTCCAGATAAAACCTGTTCAAGACCAGGTCAGGTCCAGATAAAACCTGTTCAAGACCAGGTCAGGTCCAGATAAAACCTGTTCAAGACCAGGTCAGGTCCAGATAAAACCTGTTCAAGACCAGGTCAGGTTCAGATAAAACCTGTTCAAGACCAGGTCAGGTCCAGATAAAACCTGTTCAAGACCAGGTCAGGTCCAGATAAAACCTGTTCAAGACCAGGTCAGGTTCAGATAAAACCTGTTCAAGACCAGGTCAGGTCCAGATAAAACCTGTTCAAGACCAGGTCAGGTCCAGATAAAACCTGTTCAAGACCAGGTCAGGTCTGGATAAAACCTGTTCAAGACCAGGTCAGGTCCAGTTAAAACCTGTTCAAGACCAGGTCAGGTCCGGATAAAACCTGTTCAAGACCAGGTCAGGTCCAGATAAAACCTGTTCAAGACCAGGTCAGGTCTGGATAAAACCTGTTCAAGACCAGGTCAGGTCCAGTTAAAACCTGTTCAAGACCAGGTCAGGTCCGGATAAAACCTGTTCAAGACCAGGTCAGGTCCAGATAAAACCTGTTCAAGACCAGGTCAGGTCCAGATAAAACCTGTTAAAGACCAGGTCAGGTCCAGATAAAACCTGTTCAAGACCAGGTCAGGTCCAGATAAAACCTGTTAAAGACCAGGTCAGGTCCAGTTAAAACCTGTTCAAGACCAGGTCAGGTCCAGATAAAACCTGTTCAAGACCAGGTCAGGTCCAGATAAAACCTGTTCAAGACCAGGTCAGGTCCAGATAAAACCTGTTCAAGACCAGGTTGAAACTCTTTTTCCAGGTTTAACTGAGTTCGTCCTGAAGCTGTTTCTGAAACACAGTCAAAGTCTCTGTGAGATTTTTTCACCTGAAACACTGGCAAGTGTTAATGTGTCAATGTCTGTCACCTACAGTTCATTTTAACTGTTAATGCTGTGGAATGAATTAAGGACGTCTCAGGTCAATTGAACCGGACAAAGACGTGTAAAGTATTGAGTAACAATTAATAGAAAGGTGTTAAAGTGAATTAGACATCAACGGATCATAACTGACCCAAACAGCAGCTGACGAAGAGGATTAGAGAAGTTGAGAGAGGGGTCCTCAGTGCTTCTTCAGTGCGTCGAGGATCCTCAGGACGTGCAGGAACAGGTTGATGATGTCCAGGTACAGGTTTATGGAGGCCAGGATGTGCTCTTCAGGAGACAGCTGCTTCATTAAGAGGCTGGTGTCGAAGATGATGAAGCCACAGAAAACGAAGGCTCCGGCTCCAGACAGAAGCAGCTCCGTGCCGTCACTGTCGAAGAAAATCTGAGGAAAAAGAAAAAGAAGGAAACTAAAAATAAAAAGAGTGAAGGTCTCTGTACAATGGGATTTATGTAAAAAAACCAACAGAGGCACACTTTTATAGAATAAATAATGAGTAAGATAAACCTTTCTATTGGAAATAAGTGCTGCATCACAATCATTTAAACATTTCTACAGGGGTTGTCAAAAAGGGTTATGACTAAAAAAATATATAAAACTTGAGTCGAGTACATTTTTGGTCCAGAACATTTGGGATCGACAGTGTTACGTTAATCCGACTAAAACCATGTGGACAGATCCATATTTAATAAACCACAGGAGACCTGGGTTAGTCCTACTCACTTTTATAACCATCCAAAAACTGGTCACACACGGTTTGGTTAGACTTGACTGAAGGAGCCGTGCGTTTGTTTTTTTAAATGATAAATAAAGGTTACACTTCCTGTATTTTCTCGATGTTTTCAAATAAAAATAAGAAATCATAGAATACTTCAATTAAAACAGTTTCATATTGAGTTATTATTTGACAAACTGAGTCCGTTTTTGGAGAAAAGTGACTCACCCTTAAGCACCCGGCGATGATCAGGATCCAGAGGCAGGCAAACAGACTGGAAGGAAAAACAAGTGGAGAGGGTTTGAGTTCGTCTCGTCTCTAAAAAGGATCTTCTTATTCACTTTATTTTAGAGTCAGTAGGCTGTTTACCTCTGATGGTTAAAGAAAATGACAAGTTGTGCTGTTTTGTTAACAATGACCAGAAAATAAAATAAAAATAAAAAGAACTTTTGGATTTTATTGTTTGTAGAAAGATGGAGGGTAGATTCTCAAACTTCAATCTTTGTGAAATAATAAAAAATGCTGGAAAATTCTTGGAAGCACCTGTGATTTTCTGCGAGGAGCTGAAAAAAGCTCCAGGACGAGCCTCGTGTGGGTGAGCTTTGTTCAGACAGCGACCTCTGAACTCCCTCAGATCTAAACTGTGTGCACAATTATTGGTGATGGTTCTGTGATCACACCACAATGACTTTATTTCAAGAGAAAATATATTTTTATCGAGTAAAGAAGCTGTCTAATTATGCACACCTCGATGCACAGAATAGATGTCCTTCGGCCACAGCCTCCGTCATTAAGTCTTTACATTTATACAGCTTAGAGTTAGAAAAGATGTGTGCACAGTGTAGATTATAGCGGTGGTTCCCAGGCTTCAGTTTTGTAAAATAAATGACAGAGGTACTTAATAAAAGCACATACCCTGCTCCCATTTTACTGAAGTCCCTCTTGGACTGGAAAGTGTAGGCGGTGAGGCCCAGAAACACAGCACAGGTCAGAAACAGGGCCTGCAGGACCGTGCTGTAGTCGTAGAACGTCACTGAGAAGAGAAAATTAAAACTTTATCTCAGTGCCTCTAGTCTTCACAGCTTTAGTTTCAAAGATGGCGTTTTAAACCATGTTGGTCAAATCTAAAACTCACCGGTGGTGGCCACAGACACTGCCTCCAACAGAGTCTGCAACGAAAACACAGAAAGCCAAGTTTATTAACATTAATATCAAGGTCACAATAGACAGAGTCGACACAGTAGAATCTGAAGTGGCACAAGTCTTTAATGAACAAAACTGCCTTAAACCATTAAACTACCACAAAAACCATTCCCTAAAGCTACACTAGTAGGGTTGGTCGATGTCATCTACATCGGCAGCTGAGGATGTGGGGTGGGGGTGGGGGGCGGGGGGACGAAAATAACATTTTTGTTATTATTAGTAAATAAGACAAGATTCTAACAATGTCAAGATCAAATGCCTGACACGGTAGGCTATTTTCACAGACTAACACACTACAGTATTTAAAATAGCATATGCATTAGTTATATTCTCAATTTAATAATCCCTGCAAATATTTAGGTTAACTGTAGTCTATAGAAGAGAGTATGTGAGCGGAGTGGGAGCGGGGAGATTATGAATGGAGTGAGGAGCAGATTTTTTAAAAGTCGGAGCGTTGTGGTTTTCACTCGCTCCACTGCCGCTCCATCACGAGTACAATTCGTGCCAACGGGCGGCACATAATAACTACATTTTAGACAGAACTAGAGCTTAGATCGGCTCAAAAAAAATCAAGCCCGACCCTATCCGAGCCCGTGCACCCGAGAGACCGGCCCTGCCCGACACATTAACTTTAATTATGAGCCCGAGGCCGATTTAAACCCGACCATGTTTTAATACGTTGGCGTTCTGAGGAGAACGAGCCTGTAATGACTAATGAGCGGAGCCGGTGTGACTTAGCTCAATAATCCGCAGGCGCGCGCTCATGAACCCACCTGTAAAATGATGTTCGTTCAAATCCAGCTCAGACATGACATAAATCTGTAGCTTACCATACTTGTTGTAGCCATTAAACAATGTTTTTTTTTCTTTCATATTTATATTAAAATATTATATTATTTTTAAATTTCATCTGATTATGAAAGACTATAAGTGCAAAGATGCGAGTGGGTCAGAAATGATTTTGGTGGTTATATTTAGTTTAATATTAAGTTTTGTTTTGTAAAAAGCCTTTCTTTCGTTTTGTACAAATTGTCTCTTAATTTTAATAAAGGTTTCTTCGGCCAATTGCATGTATTTAATAAATAAGAAGAAAATAAGTAGACTATGAGGATCGCTTTCATTGCTCATGAACTGGAGCACGTCTCAAATAAACAAACTCAGCAGGTTTGCCTTACAGACATGAGAAATATGTAGCCTCATATGTGTAGAGACGAAAAGGTTTAAATAAGCATAGTGCAGTGTTCAGAACTCACACGGTTAACAACCAGCTTGATACAGATGGATCACTACTTTAGCAGTTAGCCGCAAATATCCTCAGAGCGAAGATGGAGCAGTGTTTCTGATATCAGTGAGCGAGGAGTGGAGCGGGAGCGGGAGATGGTAAACCTGGAGCTGGAGTGGAGTGATTCTTGAATGCATAGAGCGTGGAGGGGAAATTGCCGCCGCTCCACTCCGCTCACATACTCGACTCGCAGCGGGGCGGGCATCACGATGTTGTTTCTCCATCGTGATGTTGGTCAGCCATCACGATGATATCGTCCATCGGCACAACCCTATACACTAGTCCATTTTTAATGAGTAATACCAAATATCTTGCTTATTTTCAATAATTGTTGCTACAAACACTTAGTTGTGGTTAAATTAAGAAACAAAAGATTCATGTCGTAGCACCATTTTCTCTCCATTGGCCAGCATCTCATTAAATATGGAGCTTAATTATATCGATTTAAAACACTTAATGTGGGTCTGAGTTTGACTTTGGGATCACAGACTTTATATATTTGAAGTTTATGTAGAAGTATTCTCAATCATCCAGGACATCTTAAAAAAAGGGTTGAAGTAAAAGCATTTGGACTCAGATCATTATAAAACTGAGTCCAGATGCTTTTACTTCAATCTTTTTTTCTAGAGGTAAAGAGAATATTGGGCACTTTGCTGTATTTGGTTTCAGAACAAGAGGAAAGTGTGTATTTAATGTGTTTCTTACAAAGGTGAGCAGCAGGTAGAGGTTGATGGGATGTTGGTGTCTGTAAACGGCCAGAGCCAGGAGTAAACCCAGAGATCCAAGAGCCGAGACCAAAACCAGAGCCGGACTGAAAACACACAGAACAGACCGTTTTAACAAAACTCTGACTGACGTTAGATAAAAAATGCTTTAATTATTGTTTCACTTCATCGTTTTGGTTAAATCAGCTGAGTTTAGACAGAACAACACTGGTTTTCTACAGTTTATATGAAACATGTAGTTTGAGTGGAAATGTATAAAGTGATGGAGCAGGATCAGGACACATTAGTACAAATACATTTAGCTCCACACTTTCATAATCTCATCTGTCGGAGCAGATAGTCTAGTGTGTGCACCCGTCAAAGACAAAGTGCAGTCAAAATTTACTTCAGACTAAAAAAGGAGCTTGTGTCATTTTTTGGTCATAAAGTTTAACGGGTTTAATTTGTGAGAAATATTGGTGTTAAAAGTGCAGTAACTACAGCTCAGACTGTTCTCACTGACTTTAAAAGACACTTCCTGCTCTGTGCCTCTGGATTAGTCTCCGTTTTATTCTCTTTGTCATGTACTGCTAAATGTTTGGTCTAAATTAAAAAAGACTAAGCCATGAAACCTGCCTCAGGCCTCTCTCCCAACAGCAGCGCAGTTTTCTTTTCTGCTTCTTTTATTAAAAACACTAAAACATTACATTAAACCGTAGTTTAGAGCTGACCTGTGATTATCTCTGTCTCCTTAAACATTGAAGCATTACAAACATTTGTCTGAGTTTCATTTACTGTCTTTTTCTCATCTCTTTCTTTTTTGAGCTCTTTTGTTGCAGAATAAGGTATTTTTCAACAGAACGTGTTTCCTGGTTTAGACCAAGAAGCAAGCTGTGATGGGCCAAACCCTTATCTATTAAAATCCTTCATTATAAAGCCTATTATAAAGAACTATTAAGTTTTAAATTTTAATTTTATATCACAATATAAATCTGAAAATTTGTGATAATATAATTGACAATTTCATTAATGCTTTATCTTTATTAGTGCACATTCAAGAAAAGATATCTTCATTTTAACATCGACCTTGTTTTCAAAAAGCCTACATTTAAATCAACAGTGCACCATTTGTCTGCTTCCTGACAATAATGTCTGTTTAATCAAAGGATTTTAAAATAACCTGGTGAGCTTCTGTGTGTGTCGTACTCGATAAATGCTTTTGCTTCAAATGTTGAAACAAGTTTGTTTACAAATAACTGCTCTGCTGCACATCCTCAAACCAGAGCTCCATCTGCATTGTAAGGGTCAAAAGGTCAAATTAGGGACGATGATTTCCAATCTCACTAAAGCCCCTGGAACACAGCAGAAAAACCTTCCAGTCATCTTCCTCAGTTTGAGTGTTCCTGCAGAGTCTGTGTCCTGCCTGTAGAGGGCAGTAGGCCTGTTTAGAGACCAGTCACAATAGTTTATGTCTCATGTGATGGATGTGCTGAAAATAAAATGCACCTATAAAAGTCCAGCCGCCGCTTTTCTGTTCACATTTTAACAGAGGATATTAAGAGTTTAACTGAAATATAAAGATGTGTCATTATATAAATGGACAATAATAAAAAAAAAAAAAATGAATACAAGGCTCTGGACTAACCTCCATTTGTCTAAAACGTGAGGTAGGTTTATATTAAAGACTAAACCAGTACTAAGGGCTTTACTTGTAACAGGACTTGTTGTGATTAATAATGTTGTAACACTGTGCAGCCTGTTAAAAAACTATTAACTTCTTCTCTGCTTTCTTTCCGTCCGTCTTGTGTTTTAGGAACTAAAGAAGCTTTTCACAAGTACATTGGGACATTCCATTTCTATGTTTTGGTTTCAATTTAAAAAAATAAAAACATATTTATCAAGTGTTGACTGAGTAACTGAAATGAAAGTAAAACAAAGCCTAGGCATGTTTGATATGTTCACCTGGCATGAACGAAATCCTTGAGGGTCTGAGAGAACATGAAGAGGGCAGAGGTGACTGTGGTCAGGACGATCTGTAGACTCAGGAGGCAGTAGACTTTCCGCAGAAAATCTGAGACAAACACAAAAACAGTTATACGTGCAACAAATACCTGTATCCTACCTTAAAACCAATATAATACCAGTTAAAACCTGTTCAAATCCATCTAAACCCGGTCAAATCCAACTAAAACCTGTTCAAATCCATCTAAACCCGGTCAAATCCAACTAAAACCTGTTCAAATCCATCTAAACCTGTTCAAATCCAACTAAAACCTGTTCAAATCCATCTAAACCCGGTCAAATCCAACTAAAACCTGTTCAAATCCATCTAAACCCCGTCAAATCCAACTAAAACCTGTTCAAATCCATCTAAACCCCGTCAAATCCAACTAAAACCTGTTCAAATCCAACTAAAACCTGTTCAAATCAAACTAAAACCTGTTCAAATCAAACTAAAACCTGTTCAAATCAAACTAAACCCGGTCAAATCCAACTAAAAACCTCTTCAAATCCATCTAAACCCGGTCAAATCCAACAAAAACCTGTTCAAATCCAACAAAAACCTGTTCAAATCCATCTAAAACCTGATCAAATCCAACTAAAACCTGTTCAAAACCAACACAACCCAAAACACAAACGCATTTCTCCTATCACATCAGTATTGCAAGACAAATATAAAAAAGATATAAAATTGAAGCAAATGTACAATAATAAATAGCTGCAGTTTTATCGTAAATACATAAGAAAAGCATAAAATGTCTGCACTACAGTTTAAACATTTACATATACACAGTTAACTCTAGTATCTTATTAAAACAGTGATTAAAGTTTATTTTGCTGCATTTAAACGTCAGCAGCTGCAGTTTTAGCCCCAAACCGAGCCCACATATGTTTATAAAATGCGTAGGTAAACGTCTGTGGCTCTATCTGAATAAATCGGCTCGTACCCATCCGGATCTGGACACTGGCCGAGGCGACATTAGTCCCGTAGTTAAAGTCGTCCTCAATCGAACAACGGGGGTATTTTTCGCTGCTCATGGTTGAGTTTTAGTCGCTGTAGCTCTCAGGTGCTGTTTGGAGAATGAAACGATCACCAAAAAATAAGAGAACTCTTTCTGTTTTCGGCTTTTTTCCGGGTTTAGCTCCGCCTCCGTCACGATCTGCTCACTTCCGGTCACATGACTAATCTAAACCCGAACCAAATTTTTTTTTTCAAATAGGTAAAAAAAAATCATGTCTAAACCGTCAAAACCAATATAATTGTATTATTTATTGTAACATTATTAAATATTCAAATTATAAATAAATGATCAATAAGCGTTTTTTTTTTGTATCCAGTGATACCAAAGTTTAACAAAATAAACAAATAAAAAATGTTGATGGTGATGGTCGGAGAGGCCGTAGGCGCGGAATGGCTGCCACGTCTCTGTCAGTCTGCCCCAGGGCAGCTGTGGCTACAGATGTAGCTTACTACCACCAGTGTGTGACTGTGGAGTGAATGAATAATTGATATGTAAAGCGTCCTTGAGCTCTGGAAAGGCACTATATAAATAAAACTATATATATAAAAACAAATTCGAGCATTTTTTTTTCTTTCTGGTTTATAGTACAAATGTGTGTTTTTGTTATTTTTAAACGTCTCGTGTTGTAGCTACGTTAGTTTTGAGATCTAAAATATCAGTTGGGTTTTTTGTAGAAATAATTCTTTCTTTACTTTCTTTTCAGAGCATTTGACCTTGTGAACTTTAAGTGTGTGTTTTGTTATGTCCAGGTTTGGTCCCTAGATGGCGCACACTGACTGAGTAAAACAAACTACAAGAAAGTCGCAAATAAGACAAATGAGCCTTTAATCGTCCAAGAAAGTCACAAAAACATACAGACGAGAGAAACGAATGCAGATTCAGAACTGAAAAGAAGTAGTTTTTTGTTTTTTGTTTTGTTCATTTGTGGGACTGTGTGCGGCCTGAGGTGAACTTTAGGGAGTGGCCCTGACTATTGTTTAAGGTTATTACCATAGATAGTATAAATATAAATGGTTATTACACAAAGTGAAGATTCAAAAGTGCAGAACGTTCAAATACTGCTTTACTGAAACTGTAGAAGTGTAGTAACCTACTTCTACATTATTTCTGTTTCTAAACTCTCTTTATGTGCTCATCGTGTTCTATACAGATATGTACAGCAGTAGAAATGCACTTTTATTCTCATTTATCTGCATTTAGTCTCTTAATCTTTCTTTCTACTTAAATTCGGAGTATTTTTCGTCCCGGACTGCCTTTAAACGAGAGATTTGTCATTTCTTTGTGACACAAATAAGACCCTGTACTCTGTAATAACACCATGTACCCTATCCCACCTTTGAGTTCTGACCCACTGTTTGATATACCTCCATTTTTCAGACCCAACAAAACCGAAAGTTAAATACAGGGACTTTCCATATCCCTTTAATCCAGCGCCTCCAAAAACCTCTACGGGGCTGTTCTACCTGGCAACAGCCAGTTCTGATTTCTGATTGGCTGTTGGGAGAAACTGGACGGGGCTTACTGCTCATTATTTCAGGCTGGAATAAAGAAGTTGCGTCTCAGTTGAGTCTCAGATCCCGACGGGAGCACGCGTTTGCTGTTGTTTCTGTGTTTCGCGGTGAAAAGTGAAGAGAAGATGAATTTTGTCTTGAGTGTTGTTGCCCTCGCGGTTCTGTACAGCTCTGTTGATGCAAAATTCAGTAAGTATATATTTATTTAACTGTATTTTAATTCTCTATAGGCCTACATTTTCTAATCACAGGATAATGAATATTTCACCGACATTTTTCTGTTGTTATAAAACCTAGACTACTCTAAAACACATTTTAAAGCTTTTTTATTCTTATAATAAAACATGACATCTTATTTATTATACTATTTTTAGGTTAATCCAGTACCAATGGAATAATGCTGCTTCACAAAAACAAAAGTGAAAGTGCTGAAAAATGACTACGCAGTTTGTCTTTGTTAAGTTTTCTCTTTTCTTATAAAAATTATCAATATATATTACAATAAATAGAGAATTAATGTAAGAATGTGATGTTACACGTTATAAAGTAAATACATCAACTTCAACAGCAATGGGTGAAAGAATGTAAAATGTGTTCTAATTACTTTTTTATAAAGAAAACACTAGAACAAATCCTTTATTTTGGCTTTTACAGATAAATATGACTTTATTTGCTTGTATTGTCAGATGTAATTTATTGAAAAACAAAATGGCGTCTGCATATTGTTACCGCCAAACGTTGTTTTTTTAAGTTACTTCGACCCTCTTCTCTGAGTGGACCTCAAGCTCTGGTCCGGGAGCGACAGACGGTACACCGGCGTCTGGAACCGGTCAAAACAGTGGTCACTTCGATAGATATTTAATACAGATATATGCATAATTATACTATTTACAGTACGTTTATTGAAGGCAACCAAAGTAAAAAGTACAACAAATACTGCAGTACAACCTAAAACTGCATCAAGTAGAAGTGAAAGTATAACCTGTTCATTTAAAAAGGGACTGAGTGTAGCATTATACATTTGCATAAAAACAATCAGAGAGACAGGAGGATCTTTGTTTATCCTAACCTCGAGACAAACGTACAATAAAAAAAACAGACTCTCAATCATTTTCAGGATTAAAAATTGTTAAAATGATTGAATATTTGGTTGTTACAGAAGTTTTATATTGCGCTTTTAAAAAGAACTCAAAGACGCTTTACAAAAACATAACAAAGAGACAATACGTAGACACAGACGACGCAGGATAGAACAAGAACACGTTAGTCCCAGAGGGAGCAGAACATGTCTAGTCTGAGCCACTGACATTAGACTCAAAAAAGAAACATTCTGCAGAAATTCATGCCACAATCTGTAACACAGCTGTAATGATCACCAATCAAAAGAAAAATGTAAAAAAAACTTAAGTAGAGATCGTATAAACTGACTTTTTAAATTTTACTCAAAATGTTAAGTAATTTGAATTCCATCTTTGCAACAAGGAAACAGTCCTCCAGCCCGTACACAGTGAACTAAATCTTTATTGGAGCCTTTCAAGGATGTGTTTTTCTAGAAAAGATCATATTAAACATTTAAAGTGACTAAAAAAGTATTGTGTACGTTATTTGTTAAAAACAGTGCTTTCAGTTTCATTTCTGTAGAAATCCCCGAAGAGTCAGAGCTGGGTCTAGAACAGGTTTAACAAGTGACGGACAAAGGGTGTGTTGCAGCAGGTTTTATTGTTTTATATCAAGAGAATGTTTAACTAAATACTTCACAGTACGTTTTATATAATTACTGTCAAAGGAAAAAGCAGAATAAATAAATTGATACCTTTCAAAAAGCATGTCATTACAATAGGTTTCTGAGTAAAATTACATTAAATATATTGTGAAAATTAAACTGTATGCCCTATATATAAAATTAATAATAATAATTAAAATTAAATAAGTCAGCCCTGCGACTAACTGGCCATTGTCCAGGATGTACCCCGCCTCAGGCCCAAAGCTGCTGGGATAGGCTCCAGTCACCCGTGACCCCTAACGGGACTAAGCGGTAGAAAATGAATGAATGAAAAATTAAATAATAGACGTAAGATGTGATAAAGTCTATAAAAAATGAAGATGATAAAAGAAGCCACTATTGTCCTTTTTTGTGGTGTTTTGAAAATGTGCCATCACAATTTAATAAATATTAAACAAAAAAACATCCTGGTTTAGTCTCCACAGTTTTCACCCGAGAAAGTTCAGAGCCTTATTTCTTTATGACCTCTATGATTTTAATTAAACTTGTATTAAATAGTGTTATATAATTATTTTTTTCTAATATCCTGCAGCCCATTTTTGTAGCTTTAACAACATGAGTGGCTCCAAACACAAAAGAACAAAATAACAACCTGGTCTTCTCTCCGTCTTCAGGTCCAGCCAAAGTGCAGGTCTACAGCCGAGAGCCTGGAGAGTTTGGGAAGCAGAACGTGCTGATCTGCCACGTCAGCAAGTTCCACCCTCCAGACATCAGCATCCAGCTGCTGAAGGATGATGTGGAGATCCCTGGAGCTGATCAGACCGACCTGGCCTTCGAGCGCGACTGGCACTTCCACCTGACCCGCAGCGTGACCTTCAACCCCGCCAAGGGAGAGAAGTACAGCTGCAGGGTCACCCACAACAACAAACCCACAACCTACGCCTGGGGTGAGTCACTGACAGTGGCTAAAGTCCTGCCCAACTCCAGCAAGTGCACCTGAGCACGATTGTCCACTTTATTCAACTAAAAAAACATTTTCTCAAACATTTTCCATTGTCTTCTTTTTGTAATAAACAGTGGTTTTATAAATCTTCCTGACCACAGAATTCACTCTGAGTCTTTTCTTTTCCAGAGCCAAACATGTAAAAAGAGGAAGATGTGTCCTGCAGCTTTCCCTCCATCTCCTCCTTCAACATGATTCACTACGACAATATTAAAACCTGGATCATTAGCCTCTCCTCAGCTTCTTCTTCAAACCAAGAAAATCCACTTCTTTTCAGTTAAATGCAGTTTTTGTGAATATTCAGACTCTGGGGGATTAGGTTAGCAATTTCTGCTTTATGGGCTCATTAATCATCAGAAAACTAAACAGCTTAAAATGTAGTGTTTGTAGAGATGGGTTGATTACTTTGACTGTATTTATAATTGTGTATTTCTTTAAATAAAATGGTAAAATGTTTTTATTCTCGTGTTCTGTGTAAACACCTTTAAGCACTTCTTCTTATGTCAGTCTTTATTTTTTTCACTGAAAAATCAAATAAAAGATAATACACAATACTTTATCTGTAATTATTGCTTAAGATAACTTAAAAAAAATGAAAATGTAATAAAAGATTGGTATAACTAGCTTTAGTGAGGAGACATGTTTTTTTAAGAAATTAATAAAATACTGGGAAAACAAGGGAACCAAGACAGAGGACATAAATTAAGCTTTATTAGAATTACATTCAGTTTAATGAAGCGGTTCAGTTTCATTCAAAGTTGAGGTTCTTAAACTGGTCGTACTTAAACTCCATGAAGTTTTTATTTTCAGATCAAATTTTGAAAAAAAAGTAACTCTTGCTCTTGGACCATTATTTTGAACATTATTGAGGTTTAGCTCTCGTTTAGTTGTTTTAGGCAAGGCAAGGTAACTTTCTTTCTACAGCACAATTCATACACTGGGTAACTCAAAGTGCTTTACAGGAATAAAAGACAATTTACAAGATTTATATTAAGAAACATAAGAAAAAATTAAACATTTTAAAAGAAAAGTGCAGATAAAAGCACTTTAAGTTGTAGTGTAGGCGGAGCTAAAGAGGAAGGTTTTTAACCTCCCCTTGAACTTTTTAAAGTTTAGGCTGTTCCAGGTTTTTGCTGCATGAAACTTAAACGCTGCTTCACCCTGTTTAGTTCTAACTCTGGGCACGAGCAGAAGGCCTGTCCCAGATGTTCTCAGAGTCCGAGGAGGTTCATAAGTAACTAGCATGTCAGAGATATATTCTGGTGCTAAACCATTTAGAGACTTGTAAACCAGCAGTGCTGTTTTAAAGTCTATTCTCTGAGCAACAGGAAGCCAGTGCAGAGATTTTAAAACTGGCGTAATGTGGTTGTACTTCCTGGTTTTGGTTAGAACCCGAGCAGCAGCGTTCTGAATAAGCTGCAGCTGTCTTAACCCTCGTTTTGAGAGACCAGTGAGCAGGCCGTTACAGTAATCTAACCTGCTGGAGATAAAAGCATGGATAAGTTTCTCTAAGTCTGGTTTAGTGTTTTTTTTTTAAAGTGCATACATCAAAATAACAGCATTTATTTGTCCTGAAAAAATGAGGAAGTCTGTAGAATCTTAGATGGGACTTTAGCTTCTACAAAACTATTTCTACTATTTAATTCTATTTTGCAATTTTGTTACGTTATGGCAAACATTTACATTATCTACTCTCAAAGGGACCCAGGACAACATCTTGAGAAACTGGATTTATCCCCATTTCCAGAACAAGAGATTTTAATTTTTTCACATTGTTCTAATGCAGTTGTTCTCAAACTGTTTTCCAACGCCTCCTGGTGGGCTGTGCATGTACTGCAGGGGCACCAGAGGTTAATTAAAATAAGTTTTAAAATACTAAAAACCTATTTACATCAGTTCTTATTTTTTAGTGTTTAGTTTTTATTATTAAAGCACTTTTGGATGGGGCCGCAGCTCTCGTGACTTTGGGAATGGCTGCTCTAGTGGATAATGTTAAAGAAATGTCAGGTGTTGATTTGGTATTATGCCTACGACATGTTTTTAAAGCTGAAGATGTTTTCTGGTGTTGTTGATATTTTTGTATTCTGACATGACTCACCAGGTGAGTATGTACCTGCCCACCTTAAACATGTGACCATCTACTATGGGAACAAACGTTTGTATCTGGCAGCCATCTTGAGGTTGCCCTGACAAAGGCTTAAAAAGCTGAAATGTAATGGCAATTTTGAAACAAAGCTTTTAATTATTTTACCTTTTTGTTCTTCTTTTTACCAGAGCAGCACCAAAAGGACACCACCCTCTGCATCTGTTTTGTCCAAGCAGCCATGGAGCATGCCATAGTTTGTATAAACCATTAACATTATTTTTAATATATGCAACAGTTTTATTTACTCATGTTTGTGTGTGTCTGTGTGCAGGCCCCAGCGCTCCAGACCTGTTTAGGACCTGCCTCCAGCCTGTCTCTCTCAGACTGGCTCCACCTCGTCTTTTTTTTGTTTTGTTTTGTTTTGCCATACAGCAACGTTAACTGATCAATCATTCACATTTGGTGGTATTTGGTTGTCGTGTGTGCATTTTTGTCATGGCCCTGAGCCTCGTCATGAGCCAAGAGAAAACCTGCTCTGCTGCTTCACACATTAGCTTTGACTCATGCTTCTGACATCTGTTGTAGTGAAGACAAGGCTAAACATTTCCTCACATGAACCATTTTAGACATTAGGACAGAAAATATGTTAAAACATGATTCTTGTAAAAAAGGAAGGGTCCAACTGTGGCTGCTTTCTTTCAGCCAGGAACTGACTAAACATCTGCTAAACTAAACTAAACCAGGTCTAAAACAGGTCTAAACTGGGACTAAACCAGGACTAAACCAGGTCTAAACCAGGTCTAACCCAGGACTAAACCAGGACTAAACCAGGTCTAAAACAGGACTAAACCAGTTCTAAACCAGGTCTAAAACAGGACTAAACCAGGTCTAAACCAGGACTAAACCAGGTCTAAACCAGGTCTAAAACAGGACTAAACCAGTTCTAAACCAGGTCTAAAACAGGACTAAACCAGGTCTAAACCAGGACTAAACCAGGTCTAAAACAGGACTAAACCAGTTCTAAACCAGGTCTAAAACAGGTCTAAAACAGGTCTAAACCAGGACTAAACCAGGTCTAAAACAGGACTAAACCAGGTCTAAAACAGGTCTAAACCAGTTCTAAACCAGGTCTAAAACAGGACTAAACCAGGTCTAAACCAGTTCTAAACCAGATCTAAACCAGGACTAAACCAGGTCTAAAACAGGTCTAAACCAGTTCTAAACCAGGTCTAAAACAGGACTAAACCAGGACTAAACCAGGTCTAAACCAGGACTAAACCAGGTCTAAAACAGGTCTAAACCAGTTCTAAACCAGGTCTAACCCAGGACTAAACCAGGTCTAAACCAGGTCTAAACATGGACTAAACCAGGTCTAAACCAGGTCTAAACCAGGTCTAAACTAGGACATAATCTAAATACACTACAGACTTGTTGAAAAAAAGACAATATGGACCTGGGCCGTTCTAAACCAGGACATATTAAAGTTGCTTTTACAAATATTTGCTGGGACATGGGACACACACGTGACCTTGTACTAGTTATAATATTTCACCGGATTACGTCATCTTTTAATCTTCAGGATTGAATTTACGACACATTAATACAATATTTTCTTTCTTTAGAGCCATATTCTCATAAATCTTATAACAAAAGGTACATAGGAGCAAATCTTAAAACTATAATTTCTTAATTATTTGGATGAATTGTTAATTTCTTTCTGCGCAATCCTCCCAGGCCCCGCCCCCTTTCCATCTCCTTCAGAAACTCTTTTACTTTCGATTCGAGTCACTCTTCGCGCGCATCGTCTCCTCGTTTTTCCACAAAAACAGCTTGTTTTTTTTCTTCCAAACCAGTGTTTTCTTGAGGAAAACCATGACTGCGTATGTTTTCTGTGTCCTCCTCGGGCTGCTGTTCTTCACAGACTTCTCTCTGACAAAAGAAGGTGAGTAGTAAAGTCTCGACGGAAAGAAGCTGTTTTTGTAAAATGGCGTCGATGTACTTTTACCTAACCCTTTTTAATCGAGTTTATCTGTTCCACTTTGACACAAATGAGTGAAAATATTAGTATCACAGTCATTTATAAAAGACTAAACTAAGTATTTTTGTCGTTGATGTTAAAAGAAGAAGAGTTGTTGATAAAAAAAAAAAAAACACCGACGCCATTACAGTGTTTATGACTGTAGGCTACTGCACGCCTCAGTCTGGATCATGTTTTTATGATTATTATAAGTATTTGTGACTAAAGAGCTTCTAAAAATATGACATTTAACTAAGATGAACGCTTCGTAAATTAGTCTGTAACATTTTAAAGGGTCAAGTTTAACTCTATAGAAGACGCAGGTTAAAAACATTCTTTTTTTTATTATTATTATTAAATAACCACGTGACCCTAAAAAAAGTCATGTGTTTTTCTGTAAATCCAAAACATCTGATAAAAAAAGGTCGTGTTATCATTACATTATCAGTAAAATGTCACCTAATGTTCCAGAAAAGAGGCAAGGTAAAGGAGGAGAAACTCATAAAAGGATCTGAATAAGTGTCTGTTCAAGCAGGAAAAACACATTTTCATTGACATATGGAAGAGTGTTCTCTGTCACTGAAGCTGTAGCCCTGCACAGATCGAAACGTTGTAATTAAGTCTAAACCAGTTTTACAAACTTTCATGGGACACATATTTCCAAAGAACATAAAAAACCTGACACAACTTCCTGGTCTAGCGTCGAAATGGGGCTCGCTTTTATTTATTTTAGCCTTTTATTGCATTTTATTGCCATTTTAGTCCTTCACGTCAGGGTTTTGTTCCTTTTTCTTGCTCTTTTTATGACTCTTAGCCTAGTGTTCTTTTTCCTGCATTTAGGCTTAATGTTTATGGACTACATCAATTTTATATTTATTTTATGTCAATGGAATGTTTTTGTTTTTAAATAACATTTTCAGCAAATGATTTTGAAGTGGGCCGTGAGAATGGCTGGTGTAAAGCAATAACAAACACGAAACTGTTCAGGCAGCTTTGGGATCACAAAGAGCCAGACCTTTTCTTGTTTTTATTTATAAAATGAGCATTAAATTCCAAAAACATAGGCCTACATTTCATTAATCTCCTCTTGGTTGTTCTTTGTTGTTCTTCTGTCCTTCCTGCAGCTGCTCCTAAAGTCCAGATCTACAGCCGCTCCCCGGGACACCCCGGAAAGGAAAACATCCTGATCTGCCACGCCAGCGGCTTCCACCCTCCGGAGCTGAACATCGAGCTGCTGAAGAACGGAAAGGAGATGAAAGAAGCCAAACAGACCGACCTGGCCTTCGAGGAGAACTGGTACTACCACCTGACCAAACACGTGCCCTTCCGCCGGACAAAGGAGAGGAGTACTCCTGCAAAGTCACCCACCTGGGCATCGAAAAGACCTTCCACTGGGGTAAGGCCTCAGCCAGGAACAACTACACACACCAACACAGCACAGAACATTATTACAAAAACAACAAGTAAATAATAGATGTCCTTAATAAAATAGAAAAACTAGTAAAGCCAAATAAAAGACAAGAAGGACCTTTGAATACATCTCAACTAGGCCCGGGGCGATAACGTTTACAAAGGGCCAAGATAATCGTGTTCCGTCACAGACCATTTCTGTAAAAGCAGCTGGAAAGACGAAAGGGATTATATTTTATTGTACTTTATTAGAAAAAATTAAAACCATTTAAAGGTATATTGGTAATGCCCTGATATTTTTTGTACCGTCCCAGGCCTAGTCTGGACAAAGAGGAGTTTGTTTGTCTCGTTCTGTCGATGCGAGAAATCAATGACACTATAGTTTTTGACACTTTCAAAAGTCTGTGCGGACTTTAGACGACTTGCTGCCGTCGTAAAGATGTTAATAACTGACCTCGTTATCTCCTGTTTCTACTTTACACCACTGCCTCCTACAGACCACCGCAGGTACTGCTCTCACAGATAAGACAGAAGAGCTTGTCTTTAACAGAATCAAAGAGTCTTGTTTTAAAGTCAGATAACATGACTCCTTTCTCTTTTCTGCACTGAGCAACAAAGTTATGTGTTTTATACTTGTACTGTGTTTATTCTTATACAAGCCTTATTTGAGGGTTTGTTTTTTCTCTGCAGAACCAGACATGTAGCTCCTCCACTGGCTTCAGGTACGTTCTCCTCACATTTGTATCTTTTATTACGATTTAAATCCACCTAAACTAACACTGTTTTATTAAATCTACAGGTGAAGATGAAGATAAAAAGAAAACCTTGCCTCAAAATCTATTTTTCTAAGTTCTAAATGTGACAACTGAGCACTTTGACCTTTTATAATGAATCAGGAATGGTGTAAATATGGTGTTTGTATGATGGCTTTTGGTTTATTTTACAGATTTTGTGTAACAGGTGCCTTTTAATATCTGCTGGATTTATTTGTAATGTGCAATCAACATTTATAACTTTAATTTCTCAATGTAAAGCAAAAAGATGCCATATATATATATATATATATATATATATATAAACATATATATATATATATATATATATATGTTTATATATATATATATATTAGGGCTGGGAATCGATTAAAAAAAATTAACTAATTAATTGCACATTTTCTGTAATTAATTGCAATTAATTGTGTTTTCCCCCAAGCTTGTTATCATCAATATTTAAATGTAGAATCACCTAATTAAATTAAACAACTATATTAAAAACAAAAATATTTGCCACTGACAGGGCATTAATATTTTGTTTAGTTTGTTATAGAAAAACAAGTTCTGTCCAGAGCTTCAATCATAACATTATAACAATATAAACAATATAAATGTCTCTCTTGTGTTTTCATTACAGTCAGAGCATGTGAATGCAGTTCCCGCGCGTTTCACACCCTCTCTCCCTTTCACTTGCCAAACTCAAGGGTGTATGGGTAATGTAGTCTCTGCTCTTGGTGGGACGAATTAGGAAGCGTGCATTGTGAAGGGCGCTCTGGAAAGCGGCAGAGCAGGCAAAGGATTAAAACCTCTATTAAAACAGATGTCGCTAAAAGCACGTTCTGGGCGCACGGAGAAGTGGCGGTACTGAGTACAGGTGAGTACCGGCCCACTTAAAGCTCTGGATGAGGGCGGCTCATACGTGCAGTCATTCGTCTTTCACCATACTAATCGGCCGACGTTAACGCGCGATTAAAATAATTGTCGGCGTTAATTCATTAACGCGTTAACGCGATTAAAACGCGTTAACTTGCCCAGCCCTAATATATATATATATAATTATTTTTTTTGCAGCATTTGTAACTCGAAAATCAGAAATCAAAATCATGTTCTATAAATTGTGTGGCTTTTGTTTTCTTGCATTTTTCTGAAGCTTATTCTCATTTATCCACAGAAAGGTTGTCCAGTGTTCGGCCAAATAAATATATATATGTATAATATTATACGTCAATTGGAGATTTTTGATTAAATAGAATAATCTGGACATATTTCATGAAAGTAGAATCATTGATTCAAGTGACTGAAAGTTCCTGATACAGACAAAGGCTTTATAAACAGATTAAGATTTGCAGATTGTTATGACCAAAGCAGATTTTAGCTCTCATTCTCTGCTCCTGCCTCAAACAGATAAAAGGAACTGTTCCTCTTTCTAAATGTAGTCTGTAAAAAGAGAGGCAGGACCGGTCCGACCTGAAGCGGGACGTGTCATGAACTGATTCAGAAAGTATTCAGTCTAAACCACAAAGCCTCAGATCTTTTAGTAAACATTTATCCAGAGCCTACGTTTATAAACCGAACAGTCTATTCCGACTGAAAGCAGTGTATGGGACGATGTAGGAGTGTGTTATATTGAACCTTCGAGGGTCTTAAATAGAATGGAATAAGATCACATGTCAACATTTGTTTTCATTTTTAATGAACGATTATCACCTACATAACAAATATTTATCTGTGAGCTGTTTGTAATCAGCGTGTGTGTGTGTAGGGTTAGGGTTAAAAAAATACAAAAAATGACTCGGTGGCGGCCCCTAGAAAAGTCAAAATACATTGGGCCAATGGAAAATGAAAGTAACTTTTTCCAACGTAGAAAAATGAAACTTGGTACATCCATAGGACACCTCAGGGCAAACTGAAAAGTCAATGACAGCCACACCCTAAACTCAACAGGAAGTCCGCCATGTGGGTTAAACGCGCATGACCACTAAAATCGCACTTGCGCAGAAAGATGCAAATCATTGTGTTTTAATTTAAATGGCCCCAAATTTGGTGAGTATCATCTAGACATGTGTAACAAAAAAGTTATCAATTTGTTTTTTGATACATTTGTGGCTGTGGTCGTAATGAGTATGTGAAGAGGCAGCCATTTCTTTGGGAAATAAATGCCATTTCCCAATTGCCAGGATCCTTCCTTTAGAGGAGGCCCCTCCAGAGCCAAGGCTAGAGTCTTAGAAAACTCCTCAGAATCCTTTGGAACTTGTAAACTTGTACTTTTAGACAAGTTATATTTACATTTTGCCTTTTTAAACAGGGGGGTGCAGCGATTCCTGAGTCATCTCAAATCTCCAGCCAGTACTTTGTTTTTCTCGCCTTAGCCCAAGCATAATCTATTATTTTCAAAGGTTCAGACAGATCCCAGGAAAACCAGGGATTGTGGAGACCTTTAACTCTAAATTACAAGGTGGTGTAGCAGGCCCCAGCAGTAGCACAGGCCCGGTTATTTGACATTACCGTGAAGTTTACGCTTTTAAGCACGAAATGCAATTCTCCGAGTGCATGTGTCCCCGCGGTCTCAAGGGAGGCGAGGGCCTTTATCTTTAATTATTATTACATCAAATTTATTTATAAAGACACTTTAAAATGAGGGATTCTGTTGAAACCAAACCCAGGTCAGGTAGACCAACAAAAATTTCAGTTACAACTGCAGGAAAATTGTTCAGGATGCAAAGAAAAACCCACAAATAACTTACACAATGAGGAGGCAAGCCTCAAAGCTTCTGGAACAAAGTCATTTGGATTGATGAGACCAAAACTGAACTTTTCGGCCATAAACATAAACATTAAACACAGTCCTTCTGTGAAACATGGAGGTGGAGCTGATGTTTTGGGGATGTGTGAGCTACAAAGACACAGGAAAAGATGAATGTAGCATGTTTTCAGAAAATACTGGAGGAACATTTGCCCTCATCAGCCCGGAAGCTGCACATGGGACGTACTTGGACGTTCCAACATGACAATGATCCAAAGCACAAGGACAAGTCAACTTGTCATTGGCTACAGCAACATAAAGAGAAAGTTCTGGACTGGCCTCAGTCTCCTGACCTCAGTATCATTGAGCCACTCTGGGGAGACCTAAAACAAAAATAAAAGTTTTTGTGTTATCGGTATGTTCTCTTTCATTCATAAAAGGCACAAAAAAAAAATCACAAATTCTGCCAGGTTATGTAAACTTCTGAGAACACCTGTAGATTGCTCCACCTGGGTCCCTAGGACACAAAAATCTTTTAGCTTGCCATGGAAACATCACAGCATTTCAACACTGAATGAAAAATATAAATGAAATGTCAAAGGTAGGTTCGAAGGGAGTCAATGGCACAAAAATTAAATGTAAAGGGACCAGGAAGGTTAAACAGAAAGACTTTAAAGCATTAATACTCAACTGTGAGCCAAAAATAAAAAATTGTAAAAGAAAAAGGATAAGGTGCTGGGGGAGTAACCACATTTTCCCGCCACAAATATCAAAAGATTTATGGAATTCCCACAATTTACAGTAAACGTGTGCAATACCTGAAATAACCAGTGAGCGGCTCCAGCGAGCAGTGATGGTTTAGAAGAAGAAGAGAGGCGGAACCATTGTGTTACAGTGAGTTGTGTCCGGACAGAGCCGCTGTGACACCGGTCTAAGGAGGGTTTGGGGCATGGTTTATGAACATTTACCGGTTTTTATTAATTATTTAGAAGATGGCAGCGATAGGAGTCCATTTCGGTTACACGTGCGCGTGCGTAGCCGTGTTTAAGGTAAATGTTTATATCTTTTATTCTGTTATTATTACTGAAGATGAATTTAGAAGGAGCTATAGCTAACAATCATCCAGAGACTTCTACAGGCTTCATCTGTTTATCTCAGAAAGATAACCTTAACTGTTTGAAACCCGTTCATATCCAACTAAAACCTGATCAAATCCAGCTTAAAACTGTTCAAATCCAGATTAAACCTGTTCAACTCCAGATTAAACCTGTTCAACTCCAGATTAAACCTGTTCAAATCCAGATTAAACCTGTTCAAATCCAGATTAAACCTGTTCAAATCCAGATTAAACCTGTTCACATCCAGTTTAAACTTGTTCAAATCCAGCTTAAACCTGTTCAAATCCATCTTAAACCTGTTCAAATCCAGATTAAACCTGTTCAAATCCAGATTAAACCTGTTTTAATCCATCTGAAACCCTCAGGACGGCAGAGCTGATGTTGTGGCTAACGATGCAGGAGACAGAGTGACTCCAGCTGTGGTCGCCTTCAGAGACAAAGAACAGGTCCAACTTCAACACACGCTCACATTGTTAATCAAACAGACATAGGCTGAATGTATAAAACTGTGACCTTTCTTCATGTTTTGTACAGATCGTTGGAATCGCAGCGAAACAAGGCCGGGTCCGAAATGCTGCCAACACAGTCGTCAAAGTCAAACAGGTGCTGGGACGGAGGTAAGACACTGTTTTAGACTGGACCGGAAACAGCTCCAGCCTCTAATTCAAATCATTTAGGTTTAATTTATAGCCTTTTAACATTTATTTATGATCATATTTTATTACCCTGACCTCTGACAATTATGTTTTATCAGTTGTACAACAGAGGGAGACACATAAAACCAACACATAGATGATACATTATGTTATTATAAACTATATTGTAACAGCCGTTTCTCTGGCCATTTTACATTAAACAGTAAACTCTCTTATTACACTGTTGCTTCAGGAGAGCTGCTGTCTCTGTCCTGCTTCTGTGTCCTGTCTCAGTCTCTGTGTCCTGTCTCTGTGTCCTGTGTCTGTGTCCTGTCTCTGTCCTGTCTCTGTGTCCTGTGTCCTGCTTCTGTGTCTGTCCTGTCTTTGTGTCCTGTCTTTGTGTCCTGTCTCTGTGTCCTGTGTCTGTGTCCTGCTTCTGTGTCTGTCCTGTCTCTGTGTCCTGTCTCTGTGTCCTGTCTCTGTCTCTGTCCTGTCTCTGTGTCCTGTCTCTGTCTGTCCTGTCTCTGTGTCCTGTCTCTGTCCTGTCTCTGTGTCCTGTCTCTGTCTGTCCTGTCTCTGTGTCCTGTCTCTGTCCTGTCTCTGTGTCCTGTCTCTGTGTCTGTCCTGTCTCTGTGTCCTGCTTCTGTGTCTGTCCTGTCTCTGTGTCCTGTCTCTGTTCTGTCTCTGTGTCCTGTCTCTGTCCTGTCTCTGTGTCCTGTCTCTGTCTCTGTCCTGTCTCTGTGTCCTGTCTCTGTCTGTCCTGTCTCTGTGTCCTGTCTCTGTCCTGTCTCTGTGTCCTGTCTCTGTGTCTGTCCTGTCTCTGTGTCCTGTCTCTGTCTGTCCTGTCTCTGTGTCCTGTCTCTGTCCTGTCTCTGTGTCTGTCCTGTCTCTGTGTCCTGCTTCTGTGTCTGTCCTGTCTCTGTGTCCTGTCTCTGTTCTGTCTCTGTGTCCTGTCTCTGTCCTGTCTCTGTGTCCTGTCTCTGTCCTGTCTCTGTGTCCTGTCTCTGTGTCTGTCCTGTCTCTGTGTCCTGCTTCTGTGTCTGTCCTGTCTCTGTGTCCTGTCTCTGTGTCTGTCCTGTCTCTGTGTCTGTCCTGTCTCTGTGTCCTGTCTCTGTGTCTGTCCTGTCTCTGTGTCCTGTCTCTGTGCCTGTCCTGTCTCTGTGTCCTGTCTCTGTGTCCTGTCTCTGTGTCTGTCCTGTCTCTGTGTCCTGTCTCTGTGTCTGTCCTGTCTCTGTGTCCTGTCTCTGTGTCCTGTGTCTGTGTCTGTCCTGTCTCTGTGTCTGTCCTGTCTCTGTGTCTGTCCCGTCTCTGTGTCTGTCCTGTCTCTGTGTCTGTCCCGTCTCTGTGTCCTGTCTCTGTGTCCTGTCTCTGTGTCCTGTCTCTGTCCTGTCTCTCTGTTCTGTCTCTGTTCTGTCTCTGTGTCCTGTCTCTGTGTCCTGTCTCTGTGTCTGTCCTGTCTCTGTGTCCTGTCTCTGTGTCCTGTCTCTGTTCTGTCTCTGTGTCCTGTCTCTGTCTCCTGTCTCTGTGTCCTGCTCCTGTCTCTGTGTCCTGTCTCTGTGTCCTGTCTCTGTCTCTGTCTCCTGTCTCTGTGTCCTGCTCCTGTCTCTGTGTCCTGCTCCTGTCTCTGTGTCCTGCTCCTGTCTCTGTGTCCTGTCTCTGTGTCCTGTCTCTGTGTCCTGTCTCTGTCTCCCTTCTCTGTCTCCTGTCTCTGTGTCCTGCTCCTGTCTCTGTCTCTGTCTCTGTGTCCTGCTCCTGTCTCTGTGTCCTGTCTCTGTCTCCTGTCTCTGTCTCCTGTCTCTGTGTCCTGCTTCTGTGTCTGTCCTGTCTCTGTGTCCTGCTCCTGTCTCTGTGTCCTGTCTCTGTTCTGTCTCTGTGTTCTGTCTCTGTGTCCTGTCTCTGTCCTGTCTCTGTGTCCTGTCTCTGTGTCCTGTCTCTGTGTCCTGTCTCTGTTCTGTCTCTGTGTCCTGTCTCTGTCTCCTGTCTCTGTCTCCTGTCTCTGTGTCCTGCTCCGTGTCCTGTCTCTGTGTCCTGTCTCTGTTCTGTCTCTGTGTCCTGTCTCTGTGTCCTGTCTCTGTCTCCTGTCTCTGTGTCCTGCTCCTGTCTCTGTGTCCTGCTCCTGTCTCTGTGTCCTGTCTCTGTGTCCTGTCTCTGTCCTGTCTCTGTCTCCTGTCTCTGTGTCCTGCTCCTGTCTCTGTCTCCTGTCTCTGTGTCCTGCTTCTGTGTCCTGTCTCTGTCCTGTCTCTGTGTCCTGTCTCTGTGTCCTGTCTCTGTTCTGTCTCTGTGTCCTGTCTCTGTGTCCTGCTCCTGTCTCTGTGTCCTGTCTCTGTCTCACGCAGTGGGTTTCGTTCACAAACTAAATATCTTTTTCATCCCACATTTACGAATTGGAATTTTTGGAGTCAATGTTAAAAAACATTAATTCTGATTGATTTTTATTTTTAGTGCAGTTGTTTGTAAATGTTTTTTTAAATGTTGCCGAACATCACAGGGAACAAAAAAGAGTCAAATGTCAAAGGTTGAACAAATGCATTCTGAAGGGAGTCAATAATATGTTTAAAAAGCAAACGAAAGACTAAAAGTGAAAAATATACAACATGGCCAAAGGTTATTCATCAAAAAATAAAATGTGCAGCGACCAGGAGGGTTAAACAGAAGGACTGCCCACTCTCATGTTTGTTTTCACGAGCAGATTTGATGAACCGGAGACACAGGCTCATAAAGCAGAGACCAAGTGTGAGGTGAGTCCAGTGTTAAATGTGGCACATTCTCATGGTAAAGCTGTGATACAGAGCTTTATTTTTATTTTACAGGTGATAAACAAAGGAGACAAGCCGTTCTATAAGCTCCAAGTCGGAGAAAACACAGAAAACATCGCTCCAGAGGAAGTGGCCAAACTCATACTTCACAAAATGAAAGGTAACGTCTTCAGTAAAGCCCCAGAGCACGACGAGAACAGACCTTCAGAAGCACGAGGAGGTCGGAGCTTGTCTTAACGACTGATTACTTTCCACAGAGACGGCTCAGTCAGCTCTGGGCTCTGACGTTAAAGAAGCAGTCATCACTGTCCCCTTTGAGTTCGCACATGCTCAGAAGCGCGCACTGAGGTAAGCTCCTGTGGATCCTTCTGAGACGGTCATCTTCTCAAAAAGAAGAACAGTGTGATTGTTTTGTTTTTGTGAATGCAGAGAGGCGGCTGAAGCGGCAGGTTTCCACGTCCTGAGGCTGATTCATGAGCCGACCGCTGCTCTTCTGGCCTACGATATCGGACAGGACTCTCCCTCTGGGAAAAGGTACACACCAGGGGTTCCGTTGTCCGGTAATTACCGGTCATTGGCCGGGAAAAAAATTAAATGTCCGACAAAATTAAATCTCTCCGGTCAAATTGTCAGATTAAAACTGCCTAATAACTTGGCCCCGCCCCAACACAATCTGAATCGACCGTTTGAAAGTTTTTAAACAACATCGCATGTTGCATTTCAAATAAAGCTAACGGCTATAATATAGACTGTAGTATATAGTGCGCGTACATATACTAATGTTAAATAGTGCCCGCTTAGAGGCGGAGTGATCTGAGTTTGTTGTAATGTGTTAAGGAGGCTGTTGCAGTGCTTGACGGTTATTAAAAAGAGTAAACGGATTAACTTCAAGTCATTCTTCCTCTCACCACGACGCACATGGTAAATGAACATAAACAGAAAATACTACATAGACCTAAACCACGAACTATTGAGAGACGTTTCAAATATGGCCAGGCCCAGGCAGACTAGCCTTAAAAGTTTTTTTCAGAGGCCAGACGCGAAGGAGGATACTGAATCAGCCTTAAGCCTCAGATGTCCAGAGCCAGACAGCTCCGCCACCACGGAGAAAAAGCCAAGTGTAGGGCGTACATATACGGCCTGATTATGTATTTTTTAAGTTGCATAAACTGCTTTCAGTTTTCCTCAACTTGACTAATTAAGAGGCGATATTGGACCGGCATATCATCAAAATGTCCGGAAAACAAAGTGACCGGCACCATTTTTTTCTAGCGGAAAACTCTGGTACACACTATATACACCTGCCTTGTTGAGCTGCGTCTGTTAAAAGCTCAGGGTTAGTGTCTTGTGTTTCCGCTGTGGAGACCATGAGGTTAAATACAGGGGCTAAAAACACAACATTCAACGATTAACCCTGGATTTACACCAAAGCATGAGTGGACTCATTGTTCTAAGTTTTAATTCACCTCCTGACTTTACCATTTTGTGTGTGTTCCGTGTTAGAAAAATGGGATTAAATTCACTAAAAGCATTTCTTAAAACTTTACTAGAGGTTAATGTGAAGTCATGTTTCGACTGTAGAAGATCAAGTGAGAGAAGGGCTTTATTTTGAACTGATTCCAGCTCTCTCCTCACTTCCTTCCTGTCCTGATAAGTGCACAGTTTATCTGCACATATGACGGACCCTTTCAGTGGACGATATGAAACTGTCCTGGACACACTGTTCGACCGAGGGACCTATGGTTCTGGGACACTGCTGAGATACACCGGAGTGCACTGTATTTACTGTCATCAATTTAATCGCGTTTACCTGTGGGATACGCACGTCTAACTGTGACGCTGACACAGCTGACTTATCCAGACTTCAGCACCAGGTCTGAGGGAGGCCATAAAGAGGTGGGCCATCTCTAAAGTCTTGTCCCGCTCTCTGGTTTCAGTCACGTGCTGGTGTATAAACTCGGCGGGACGTCCCTGAGCGTCACGGCGCTGCAGGTGAACGGAGGCATGTTCAGAGTCCTGCACACTCTCACGGACCACAGCATCGGAGGAGAGAGCTTCACTGAGGCTCTAGCCCAGCATCTGGCCTCAGAGTTCAAACGGTAAACCCCCCTGCAAAAGATTAACACAGGATATTACCAGGTTTGAATGTTAAGAGCGGCTGAGTTAAAGTCAATAATAAAACCTGGATCTGTCGTCCCAGCTCTTTCCGTCAGGACGTGAGCTCAAACGCTCGGGCGATGCTGAAGCTCATGAACGGCGCAGACATGGCCAAACACTCTCTGTCTTCACTGGGATCTGCAAACTGCTTCGTGGACTCGCTGCACGACGGCATGGACTTCGACTGCAACATCTCCAGGTAAAAGGCTCCTGAACCAGTCCAGTACAGTGGGCTCCTTTCTCTCTGGATTATTTAGAGTCTTTATGGACGTTTTGACCGTTACATTTATAACATGTTAATTCTTTCCACTGTTTCCTCAGAGCCAGATTCGAGCTGCTGTGTTCGTCTCTGTTTAACAAAAGCATCCAGCCAATCAGGGCTCTGCTGGAGGAGGCCGGGCTCTCCGCCTCCGACATCAACAAGGTGCACATTTTAAGCCAGCCTCTGTCCCACTTTGTCATATTACTGTCACTCAGTACGGTTCTGTTTAAGCTCCCAGCTGGAGTTCACAGCTTCTCTGAGTTTACATGAATGAGAGAAACCAAAGGACTGGGTCCGAATGCTGCATTCATGTTCCTCAGTATTTTACAGCATTAAGTCGTTGTTTAAAGGAATCCTAATATACCCGGCTGATTTGTTCAGTAATTATAGTTATTAATAAATATCAACAGTAACACATCGTCTTAGTGAGTCGTAAACGTTAAAAGAAGAAGAAGAAGTTTTATTTATATAGCGCCTTTCCGTAGCTCAAGGTCGCTTTACATTTCACAAATACAGTACAGACAAACATTTAGATACACATCACGTGAAACATATAGCTGTAATTACCCAAAATGCTTGTTAAACAGATAAAAACTCGGATTACTCTGTTTGTCCTGCAGGTGGTGCTGTGCGGCGGCTCGGCTCGTATTCCTCGTCTGCAGCAGATGATCCAGGAGCTGTTTCCGGACGTGGAGCTGCTGAGTTCGGCTCCTCCCGACGAGGTGATCGCTGTGGGGGCCGCTGTGGAGGCGGGGCTCCTGGTGAACAAGGACGGACTCGGTCAAGACGAGGAGACTGTGGCTGTGGACGTGTCTGCCTCCGACATTCTGCTCAAGGTCTGTGCAGGAACCTGTTCTAGTTTTAGACATCAGCTCCACTTCCACCTTCATTAACGATGGGACTTTAGCCGAATAAACAAACAGCACATGTCAATGAGTAAAAACACAAGGTCTTAAAGCACTGATCACATTTATGTTGTGTTTATAAAAGGAGCTTCTCGATGTTGAAACGGCTGCTTATTTTTAACAGAAAACTATATTTTTTTAGGTGACATTTGTAAAACAGCTGAACATCGACTAAAGGCAGCTGTAACTCTTTTCATCCATTTAAAAAAGCTGGTCAGACTAAACTGCTGTTTCTTGGTGCAGGAGGTGGATGACTGCGGTTCAGCGGTCTTTAATGTCCTGTTGCCGTCTGGGACACCGCTGCCCGCTCGCAGACACCACGTCCTGAAGGGACCTGGAGACCTGTCGGCTCTGAGTCTGGAGTTCTACCAGAAACTGGGAACGGACGAGCCGGAGAAACTCGCAAAGGTACAAGTCACTGGAGAGGCTCAGCAGCTGCATTAGAGCCTTAAGCGCCTCACACAGTTGTTTGTGTTGTTCCAGCTCGTCCTGAAAGACCTGGCGCCTCAGGAGCAGCACCACAACATCGACGCCGTGGTGACTATGAAAAGGTACGGCCTCCTGAGCCTGAACTTTCCACATGTGTCCGTTTGGATCGTGTGATAACCCTGTGTCTGTGTTTGTTCCAGAGACGGCTCGGTTCATGTGAGCTGTGTGGAGCAGAGCAGCGGTCGCTCAGAGGCCGTCACCATCGCTGCTGCTTCATAAAACATCCTCTGTCAGTTTTTATTTTGTAGGAAATAAACACGACTAATGTCACTCGTCGCTGCGTTCATGTGTTTAATATAAGGACTATTAAAGATGTCAAATAAAACCTGAACTCATCTAGAGCAGGCTTCTGTGGTACACTGGCTCCCTCTGGTGGCGCTCAACAAAAGGAGGAAAATGCTGGAGAGATGGAAGTGTCTGTACTTTCTATTAATTAAAAAAAAAAAAAGGAATATTCTACACGTCAAGAATTTAAGGCTTTTCTAAAATAATCCTGTGTTTTTTTTGTAAAAGAAAAGTAACATGGTGCTTTCAAGTGTTCTTAGAATATTATTGTTCAATTGTTTGGTCCATAATCCTCCTGTTTCCATGGAAACAAACAGCTTCAAATATTGGTCGCCTGTGAAGAAAAACAAGGCAAGTGTAGGAAATATGCCTTGTTTTCTGAAGGAATTTACCACAGTCAGTGTTTACACTAACCATTAAAACATCAAGATTACATTTTATATTTATCATAATGTTTCAAGAAGTGTGTATTGTATTAGTTTTATATTTAGTATTGAATATAAAGCTGAGGAAAAGTTCTTGATCTCGATCCTGAAGGAAATATGTAAGAAAACCATGAAAGTCATCTGTCCACGTGTTTGCAGCCTCTGATGTAAAACACTGTATTCTGTTTTAATGAAGAAACTCTAAAGCAGCCACGTGATGAACTACAAAACGTACAAAAAACTGATTTCAGCTTCAGTTTCTTTGTTTGGACTCATTTTGGATAAAACACAGCTTACTTTTTAATATTTACCCTTTTCCGTTATTTTATAGTTTACAAACCACTAATTTTTAATCACTAGTTTTTTCATGTAAGTGCTCACTGCTCCAGTTTGCACTTTCTCAGTCTCATTGACTCATTCTGGAGGTTTTATAACTCCTGTAGAAATAAATAAATAAATATTCTCTCTGTGTTCCTCCAGCTTTACAAGTGAAGCACTGAATGTCCCGCTCTGGAGCTCCAGCAGGGGGCTCTATCCTGCTCGTACTCCTTCCATACTGCCATGAGAATATTTGTTTTTTATTTTTTTCATTGGAAATGTGTGACTAAAACAGGTTATGGATAAAACATTAGAAAAATCTGTTTTAAATGATACTAGTTTTTAAAAAAGTGCCTAGTTGTTGCATCTTAATAAAGTATAATAAATGTATTTGAACCAATCACCAACACAAGTGCTTCCATGTTTCCAAAGTTTTATATATTAATTGTGGCTGTGTGCTGTACAGGCGAATATCTGATCTTTATTTACACATTTGATAAATAATCTCTCACACATTAATTCATCTTAAAGCCCTCAGGACCGGAGTCCCTCAGGACCGGAGTCCCTCAGGACCGAAGTCCCTCAGGACCGGAGCGCGTCCTTCGCTCTAGCAGCCGTACTCCGGGACGATCCGACACTTCAGGATCTTCAGATAGTTCTGGACTTTGTTGGAGTCACGTCGAAAGCAGTAGAGCAGCTCGTAGTTCTTCGTGAGGTGCCACTCGGAGCTGTCCGACGGAGCCAGGGCCTCGGGAGGTGTCAAGCCACCCACGTAGTTCCCGATCATCCCCAAAGTCTGCATCTGGACCAGGACAGTACGACAGAGAGTGACGATGAAGAAAACCAATGAGAACCATCTATAACCTTGTTTCTATCAGAGACAACAGACTCGTGGACAAAAAGCTCTACGGATACATCTTGTTTCCTCATTGCTTTGACTCCTCGCTTGCTCTGGAAGTTACTTTGTCCCAAAGCTCTACGTGCTGCTCTGGGGAAGGCTTTAGATATCTCCTACAAGCCTACTACATTGCACTGCAGCTGCACTCTCACAGATTTATACACTGCCATCTTGAACTGCTCCAACCAATGTTGTGGCAGCTCTGACAGGTCTGGGCGTGTTTGAGGTTTAAAGATGGACAACAGGGCGCTGCTCTGATTGGATGAAACAGAGAGTTTCTAATCCATCATCATCTCGACCAGTGCGTTCAGTCAGTAGTCCTGAATGGACTGGCATGCCAAGAATGTATTTGGTAAGTACCGTACCTTCGCTGCCACTTTCTCCACTCCCTTACGCAGCTCGTGCACCATGTCGCTGATCTCCAGAGCCCTGCTGGAGCTGAAGCTGAAGTTGCTCTGGTGCGTGACACTTTGGTGAAAGTGCCACAGAGGGTCTCTCCAGGCGACGAGCAGCTTCAGGATCACCTCGGTCAGCTCCTCTCTCTAAAGACACGAACACAGCAGTTAGTCCTGTTTACTTAGATCCACAGCAGCTACACAAGCCTCTGTTTCAAGAAGAAGAGTGAGTGTAAAGTCTGCAGGTTCTTATCAGTCTTTTTTCTCTCTGTGTGTATTCTATTCTATTAACAAGGCTTTACTAATGTTTGTGTCCAATACAGTTACTGTTCTTTGCATTTCTTTGCATTTTACAAAAATAAAACTTAAATAAAAATATTTAAGAGCAAGTATTTCATTTGCAAAAGCCTCTGGTATGAGATCAACATTTATTTAATTTAAATATTTAATAATAAAGCCTGAATGACGTCTAAAGTTCTCGTTTTTTCACAGATGGTTTCCTATAACAATATGCTGTTAGAGTTATTATACATATTCATAAAAGTGCTGTTAAAACGCTGCTGATGCACGACCCTGACGTGTAGTCCCAGTGACGGAGGAGGGGGCCCACTCACCGCCATGCGCTGGGCGTTCTCTTTGCCGTTGGGGGTGAGGATGGACGAGGTGTGACAGTTACGACTGACCCGGCCAATGTGGTTCCTACTGGGGACAAAGTGCTGCGCCTGGAAACGACAACGCACATGAATGAAACGGAAATACCAAGAGTTCACAAAGAGAAATGTCAGCTGTGAGCCACGAGCACAACCAACGTATTAGTAAAAGAGAAGCCTACCGAGGCTGAAGTGTTGGTTATTTAACAATTATGATACGTGGGATTATTGTTTCTTCATGCTCTAAATAAAAATAATAATTGAGTAAATAACAAAAAAACAGAAACAGAAAAACATAATTCACACTAATAACTGTGTTAAAAATATATATATTTGGTCTTTTTATTTTTGGCCTATAGCCTCTTTCATTCTTTATTTTAAATATTATTTTGAACTTTTTTTTTTATCATAGTTTTGTTTCTTCTTCGGTGTCATTTTATTGTTTAATACTCCTGACCATTACCAGTTTACAAAAGCAGATATTTGTTTTACTAAATGTTTTTTATGGATTTTTTTAACGTTAAACCTCACACAGCACACATTTTCTGTTCCCGACCCAGTGTTTGTATTTTATGTCTGAGAGCTGGAGGTTTATGAGATCGCTCTTTTGATAAACATTTGTCTTTTACATCTTTAGAGAGTCAGAGATGTACAGTCAATGACTTTGTGGTTCTAAAGATCAGAGGAACTGCATCCACCACTGTGAACATAAAACAAAATCAATGTGTTTGAAAAGTTTTGAACACCGACTGAAGCCTTTTGCTGCTGAAACTCAAACGATAAAACACTGGTTATATTTTGTGAAAACTTTGATCATTTCTCTGAGAATGTGATTTTATTTCTTTTAGTGAAACAAGTGATTTTTACAGATTGTAGACAGTTTGAAAGACAAGCCCTTCTCTGGAACAATGAGAAACTCTGTTGAGAGATTTGAGCCGAAGAATGAGCCAAGAAGAAACAGAAGTGTTTGTGGAACTCACGAGCTCGGCGTGCAGGTCGTTGGAGATGCCGTGCATTCGGGCCGAGTGCTGGATGACGCGGTCGAAGAGGTTGGCCAGGGACGGGATGTGGCAGCCCTGACCCCCGCTGCAGATGGGTGCCGCTCTGACCCGAGTGAGTCCCACCCACAGCAAGGCACAGAGCAACCCCAGCCACAGCGCACTCACTGCAACAGAGACACACAGGGTCAGGTACTCACAGAGCACTGTCTGGAAATATATGAGTGTGAGAAAAGTCACTGGTCTAGTTAAAAAACATGTTCTCGGAAATCTTTGACTAATATTTAGGACTCAGGACTATTTAGGTACATATTTGTTTAAACTCAAAGTGAATATAAATTTCATTGCACTACTTGATCTAAAAATTGGACAAACAAATAAATTCTAATGGATTTGGGATTATTTCTTGGCTTTGAGTTGGCTTTTTATAATGTTATATGTTATCATAATACAGTTATCTTTTTTTAAATGCATGTTTAGATTGGAGGGGCTCCATAATCAGACCTCAACAGTTTTGAATTCTTGCGTATGAACTTATTTTTTCTGCTATGTTATTTCAAGAATAGGAAGTATTTTAGAGAGAACACCCACCATTTTCACTCAGAGCTGATCCTTCAGGGCCTAGTCACTGGACTTACTCTCTGAAGCTGTTTGAACTTCACTTTCTAATGTTTGATTTAGTGTCACATGTTTCATGTTAGTTCAGTCAAGCTAATTAAGGGTCAACCCCACTCTTTCCTTCCCCCACTTAAAACCCACTGGACTCCTCATGGCATGTATAAACACAAAACATGGCTGAAATAACCCTAAAATGATCCATGGAGAATGAATAAAAAGGACTAAATAGACCAGAGAGCTAAAGGTCCCTCACAGTGCCCCCTACAGGAGCTGAGCTCACACAGACTTTCACCAAACAGACACTCAGCAGCACAAATCTACTTCAAAGATTTCACAATCCTCCAGGGAAAATGCTAAGTTCAGTTTGTTGAACATTTTGGTAACAATCATAACATAAGGAAGTAAAGTCTACAGATAAAACAGAGTTTATTCAACACTGGATACTGCACTAAAAAGAAAATCATAAACAGAGAAAATGGAGGCAGCGTAAAACAGATATATATATATATGTGTGTAAATATATATATATATATATATATATATATATATATATATATATATATATATATATATGTGTGTGTGTAAATATATATATATATATATATATATATATATATATATATATATATATATATATATATATATATATATATATATATATATATGTGTGTGTGTAAATATATATATATATATATATATATATATATATATATATATATATATATATTTACACATATATATATATATATATATATATATATATATATATATATATATATATATATATATATATATATATATTTACACACATATATATATATATATATATATATATATATATATATATATATATATATATGTGTGTAAATATATATATATATATATATATATATATATATATATATATATATATATATATATATATATATATATATATATGTGTGTAAATATATATATATATATATATATATATATATATATATATATATTATATATATTTACACACACACATATATATATATATATATATATATATATATATATATGGGCTTCAGCAGCACAAGTTTTAACAAGGAGGAGATAATTATCATTCTGACGCTGAAGTCTGAGCTAAAGGTTTACTAAAGTATGGTGTAATGTATTTATAGTATTTTGGAGAACAATTTATTTTGGTTTTATTTGTTGAATAAAGAGAAGCAGGAGAGGTCCCTCTGCTGCTGTTGGAGGAGAGTGGCTTTGAGACAGGAACAAAAGAAGTTCTCCATTTGAGGAATATGAGAAGAGGAGAAAAACGGATCAAGAGCTAAACAAAACCAGAGTGTGTCTTAGGGATTCTTTATTCACAATGCTCTGAAGACAAAGAAAGGGCTTCCTACTGACACGTTCATCACCAAATTTCTTCTGGGCTTTTGTTAGGTTTTTGGTTTCCCAGTTTGGGAAAGATATGAACTTGTAATCTGACACAGTTTGGTAATGCTATGAGGAATAGTGGGAGTACTGTCGAGTGACTCATAGCATTACCAAACTGCCTTTGTATCCTTATCAAACGCCCATTTGTAAGTATTAAGTAGTTAAGTAAGTAAGTAATGCAAATGTTAAAACCATGGAAAAGATTCTAAGCGGTGACTCCCACACAGTGAATCTATTCATGGGACACAGCGAATGCTGGTAGTAAACAAACACTCATGTTCCAATGCTCATGAGATTTGGGAGGGGTTCACTCAAAATGAGCTGTGAAGGAGGGGGGCTGTTCTTGTGCATGCGCACATTTCAAACACTCACTAACAGTCAAAAACATCCTCTGTAACACCCTTAAGGGGGTTTCTGTAAATTAAAGTAATGATTGTCTTTTGTATTTTATTTAATAAGACTTAATCTTATGCAATCAATATGAGCCAATGTTACTCACAGCATTCTAATATACTGTCCAAGCAAAAATCTGTACTGTGCTAATGTGCTTGTTGTGGTGCTTTTATGTTGAAAAGTTTATGTAGATTACGATATTTAGACATTTAGGGGATATAAAAAATCTGAAGGTACACAATTTGGAAATCCTAAAGGTTGGTCACCACTCTAAATTTTGTCTGTGAGAAATACTGATAATGCAGAAAGTAAAGTGTGTAGAGATGGCGGCTCTACTTTGAGCTCCTCCTGAGTGACCGAGCTCCTCACCTTATCTTTAAAGGAGCGCCCCGCCACCCTGCGGAGAAAACTCATTTCATCTGGGACCTTGTTCTTTCAGTCATGACCATATGTCATAAATAAAAATACATTTTCAAATTCAGCCGTAATTTGAATGAATGTGAGAAAGTGTAGTAGAAAGTGTTCACAGTTTTTCACTGAGAACTATCAACATAAAAGAAACACCGACATGAGAGAGAACCATAGAAATGAGCGAGAACCTTCAATGTGAGAGAGTACCATCAACATGAGAGAGAACCATCAACACGAGAGAGAACCATCAACGTGAGAGAGAACCATCAACATGAGAGAGAACCATCAACGTGAGAGAGAACCATCAACATGAGAGAGAACCATCAACACGAGAGAGAACCATCAACATGAGAGAGAACCATCAACGTGAGAGAGAACCATCAACATGAGAGAGAACCATCAACGTGAGAGAGAACCATCAACATGAGAAAGAACCATCAACATGAGAGAGTACCATCAACGTGAGAGAGAACCATCAACACGAGAGAGTACCATCAACATGAGCGAGAACCATCGACATGAGAGAGAACCATCAACGTGAGTGAGAACCATCAACGTGAGAGAGAACAATCAACACGAGAGAGAACCATTAACATGAGAGAGTACCATCAACATGAGAGAGAACCATCAACACGAAAGAGAACCATCAACATGAGAGAGAACCATCAACATGAGAGAGAACCATCAACATGAGAGAGAACCATTAACATGAGAGAGTACCATCAACATGAGCGAGAACCATCAACGTGAGCGAGAACCATTGACGTGAGAGAGAACCATCAACGTGAGAGAGAACCATCAACATGAGAGAGAACCATCAACATGAGCGAGAACCATCAACGTGAGAGAGAACCATTATCGTGAGGAGAACCATCAACGTGAGAGAGAACCATTAACGTGTGACAGAAGCATCAACGTGAGAGAGAACCATTAACATGAGACAGAACCATCAACGTGAGAGAGAACCATCAACATGAGAGAGAACCATTAACATGAGACAGAACCATCAACGTGAAACAGAACCATTAACGTGAGAGAGAACCATCAACGTGAGAGAGAACCATTAACGTGAGAGAGAACCATTAACGTGAAACAGAACCATTAACGTGAGAGAGAACCATTAACGTGAGACAGAACCATTAACGTGAGAGAGAACCATTAACGTGAAACAGAACCATTAACGTGAGAGAGAACCATCAACGTGAGAGAGAACCATTAACGTGAGAGAGAACCATTAACGTGAGACAGAACCATTAACGTGAGAGAGAACCATTAACGTGAGACAGAACCATTAATGTGAGACAGAACCATTAACGTGAGAGAACCAATCGTCTTTCATGGAACCTCTAAAATGATCCTCGTGTAAGGGCGCTGCCATACGGTGATTTACAGCGAAATACAGCGATATACCTCCGTCCGCCAGAAGGCAGGCTCCAAAAGCGGAGGAGAGAGAGAAAACCAATGGCGACTTTACAAGTGTAAAAATCATGTTTACATCCTGGTACAAAAGATGGCTTCAGTCTCTAGAGCTAAGTTTTTACTACGTGACAATCTTAACTCGAGAGAGAACCATCAACATCCTCTACGATGCTTTATAACCTTTGACTGTGGCAGATGAAGACACAGTACAGAATTTTCCCATAGATTAAGTATTTTTGAATTGAACCTATTGTGCTTTTCAGAGAGAAATGTTCTTCACCTCCAGGGGGCGTTAGTTTTTACAAATATCTGTGTAATTGTAAAGTTGTAAAAACGGAATGATGCCTGTTGCTGCTGAGGCTTTAACAATAAAACAATTAAAAAAATTACACAATGTGAAATACAAAAACTGTGAAAGAAGATTATATTCAATATTAATATTATATTATATTTTGAGCTATATTTAGATGATTCATTCAGATTTAATATTATTGAGACTGACTTTAAAATACTTTAAATACTTTAAAAGATAAGGAATGTGTAAATAAAAGTAAAGGTAAATAAAAGTGTAAAAATTGTGTGTTTGGTAAAAAAAAGTGTGGTCCATACCTGATCCGCTGCTTCTGGGCATCATGCAGGTCTGGAGTGAGTCCACGGTCTGGGATTTGGAGCAGACCGGGGCTTTTGTAGAAGAATGCCCGCCCTCGCTGTCCACTGTCCTCCTTCAGCTTCAGCTCAAAGAGGAACTGACAGGAGCAGATGGACGAGGGAAGGAGGGAAGGAGGGAAGGAGGGAAGGAGGGAAGGAGGGAAGGAGGGAAGGTGGGATACAGTGTAATTTCAGACAGACATAAATGAATGTGGATGCATTAATATCTGTAAGACTATTTCATAAAGACATAGTAGTTAGACATAGTTAGAAAGTGTCACGTAACAGTTCAATAAAATGTATTCATTTATTATAGACATAGTTAAAAAGTAAAAACAAAAAAGATCAAATGTAGGTAAAAAAAAGATTAAAGGTAAAGTCAGAATAGATTTAAACATCTCATTAATAAAGCACACACATATTTCAGGGCCATGTTAATGTTTCAGATTTTTTCTTTGATGTGTCCAGAAAATGTATAAAAAATAAATTAAAAGTCTTTATTTGCTGAATTTTTTCCCAAATCCTTAGACGTAGAATACTTACAGAATACAACAAACTATGAAACCACAGACTTATTTTTTTAAATGTAGTACTCTCTCATTTCTTCCATGACTGCAGACTTATTTTGTTGTCATTTCTGTTCCAACAAGAGTCAGACTCACCAGAGGTATATAATAAAAAATGTAACTCATTATTGTTTTTTTTTTTTTTTTTAATTTGGATAAGTTTGGCTCATTTTGTCATTTAGGTTCCATAAAACAGGCTCATCCCGAGTCACACTAAGTTGCTGGAAACTTAGGAAGGTCATGGTTCAGACCTTTGACAACCTGGTCGGGATAAGGTTAAAAGGTCAGGCTCAGACCAAACATTTGGAGAATCAGACACTTATCACAAATTAAGTAGAACCTTCTCAGTTGAACTGTACTCACCACTAAAACCAGAAAATAAATATTAAGCCAAAATATAAATTATGAGGTAGATTATAATCTACATGAGGCCAGTATTTAATATTAATGAAATGAAAATCCTAAATATCACAGGTCACCTATCTTTTCTACAGTTTTAGTCTTGTTTCTGGAGATATTAAATTGAAAGCCGCTTTTCTCAGAGCGTTTATTTAAATCAAGTGAATAATGTCTGTGTTCTTGTGCAGCTCATAGTGCTTTGTGTCAGTGAAACACACTTAATGCAGCCAAAGATTAGCTCAGTCTGGTGTCACAAAGTACGTGAATTAGGACAAAAGCAGTCTCAGAAAAATGAGCAATGAAGACCAAATTGAGGAGAGTGTAGCCACAGAGCTGGACGGCCTGGAGGAGGCCTGACGAGGACAAGGTAAGTAAGCTGACAGCATTATTCTGCATCTCCCTCGGTCTTTGTTTAATTCCAGTGTTAAAGGGATGATTGAGGAGGTTGTTTCTTTGTCTGTTGGCGGGAGTCCAGACTAAGTCCAGGTCTCAAAATACAATGATAGAGAGTTTTATTATTTATTAATTAAAACGGATTTACTGTAAAATGTCTTTGGGTTTACTTTTATGCTTGGAGTGTTTTTCATTACTTCTTATTGCTCACTGATTATGTCCGTCTGAGTCAAATATCTAGGATTATAAACCTGTCCCATCAAGTTTAGAATTGAATGGCTCTGGGCTTGCATTATGTCCCTTTAAAGGCAGTGAGAGCACTGTGTGTTTGTGCATTGTGCTTTAATTAAATCTATAGAAATGAATGGAGAAAGTTTGCTCTGAAGAGGCTGGAGAATTTGTCCTTACCGTCTCCACATAACTGCATCCAGAGAGTGTGTACGGAGAGACAATGTGCTGAATATGACTCATGCTGAAGTGGGTTAAGGCTGGGCATCACTGACATCACTGCTGTTAATAATGGCAAAGGACCACAGGAACAGCGTCGTGCGGTGGAGCGTCACACAGACGTCACTCAAATGTGGCCCAGGGTCTGATTCTGGAGCAGCTGCAGGGGTAAGACAAAGAGAGGACATCATTATCTTAATCGTCCATACGTGTTTCAACAAGGAAATAAAGACAAACAATAAAACAGAGAAAGAATCGATTTGTTTGCTTGATTTGTCTGTTTATTTAGAGAAACATAGGAGGACAAAAGAAAAACATAAATATAATTAAAGCCGCAAGCGGCGATAAAGGCCCTCGCCTCCCTTGAGACCGCGGGGACACATGCACTCGGAGGATAAGTTCCAAAGGATTCTGAGGAGTTTTCTAAGACTCTAGCCTTGGCTCTGGATGGGCCTCCTCTAAAGGAAGGATCCTGGCAATTGGGAAATGGCATTTATTTCCCAAAGAAATGGCTGCCTCTTCACAGATTCATTACGGCCACAGCCACAAATGTATCAAAAAACAAATTGATAACTTTTTTGGCACACGTGTCTAGATGATACTCACCAAATTTGGAGCTGTTTAGATGAAAAGCCTTTAGCACAAGGGGTGAGATTTAGGTGGTCACGCATTCCACCCAACATAGTAGATTTCCTGTTAAGTTTATTACAGCCATACCGTAAACTCTTCTGTTTGCCCTGAGGTGTCCTATGGATGTACCAAGTTTCATTTTTCTACAATGGAAAAATTTACTTTCACTTTCCATAGGCCCAATGTATTTTGACTATTCTAGGGGTCGCCACTGAGTCATTTTTCGTATTTTTTTTTCGGGGACTTCAAATACATAAATTTTTTGCCGGGCTTGAAGTCTGGGACCAATAAAATTGACTTTTAGTTGTTCGTTTACTGGGTTAAATTGAGGATCATTTTGCAGAAAAATTATAATAAAAAAATATATACCAAATTATAATAAAAAAAAATATAACTCGAGCAAAAAAGTCTAGAAAAACGCTTGTCTATTTTACATACATGTGTTTAGCTCATTTTGCCCAAGTTTGGTGTCTGTGGAATGAAGCAGCTTTTTTCTGTGTACTTTTAAAAAAGAGGTGTATTCTAAGTCAGTTCACATTTTCTATTCAAAATGGCCGCCTTCCCGTGTGTGATAGGGTGTGGTCCCCATTGGCTTTTTTGTTCATAAGCCCATACTGGATGTGTGTACCAAGGTTCATTTGCCTACGACAAACTAAAATTTTCCCTTCCCATTGACTTTTTCCACATATTTGGGACGTTGCTATAGCAACACATTTATAGATAGGAGGTGGTTGTCATTGGCTTTTATGCTCGTCATGACATAAGAGATGTGTGTACCAAATTTTATGTCTCTATGACAAACTAAATTCTTGGGTCCCATTATAAGTTTGTAGGGGGCGCTGGAGAGCCATTTCTAAAGATAACCCTTTTATTTACATATTTTTGTGTTCAGGTCATGAATGTGCACAAACGCCTTTTTGGGTCCAACACGATCCGAGAAGGCGTTTGAGAGTTAAGAGACATTTTATTTTCACAAAAATGGCCACCTCGTTACAGGCTTGCCACACCCATACCCGATAAGATATCAACAACAAAGTCACAACTTTGGTTGGCACATGTGTCTAGATGATACTCACCAAATTTGGGGCCATTTAGATTAAAACACAATGATTTGCATCTTTCTGCGCAAGTGCGATTTTAGTGGCCGCGTTTCACCCCACATGGCGGACTTCCTGTTGAGTTTAGGGTGTGGCTGTCATTGACTTTTCTGTTTGCCCTGAAGTGTCCTATGGATATACCAAGTTTCATTTTTCTGCGTTGAAAAAAACTTACTTTCACTTTCCATAGGCCCAATGTATTTGGATTTTGTAGGGGTCGCCACTGAGTCATTTTTCGTTTTTTTTTTCGCGACTTCAAAACATAACATTTTCGCCGAGCTTGAAGTCTGGGACCAATAAAAATGACTTTTTGTGCATGTTCACTGGGTCAAATTTAGGATCATTTGGTCACAATAAAGATAAAAAAAAAAAAAACCCGAGCAAAAACAATAGGCCCTCCCGGTCATCACCGGCTCGGGCCTAAAAAAGAAAAGAAAAGTGAAATGTGGATAAACATTGGTGATGAGATAGTTACAGGAGGTTACTTTGGTTACTTTGACACCGACCTACCTTTAATAGATAAACACCCCTCTCGTGTGAGTGGAAGTGTCCAAACCAAAGAAAACTACTGACAGAATACAATTCACAGATAAAATAAAACCCAGCCCAAGACGATGGGGTTGTCTTTTGACTTATACATTTATATTTCAAGATATTTTAGACAAAAAGCACAACAAACAAGTAATTTGACCTTAATTAGTCTCAAACTGTGTTCTCCAGCAACCTAGTCCATTAATCAACCCAGTGAGCTAATCAGACACAATACATTTCACTTTAGTGGTTAAAACAAGTACTACACGTGCTCTGAAGCATTTGACAAAAAAAAAAAAAAATTGACTTGCCGTTCAGGACGACAGGCAGAGTGAGAAAAAAAAACACGTACACTTTGAAAAGTTCCAATTAGTTTTTTTCCTATGGGGCAATAATGAGAAGAAATAAGTAAAAATGATACTCAGATTTTTTTTCCTGCTGTTTAGGAGTCATTAAAATATTTTGTTTCTCTTGGCGTTCAGGGCTTTTGTAGTTTTTTAGTGCTTTTGTGTTGATTGCTGGGTTTTCCTCCTTGACTTTAGTCCAGAATGTTGTGGGATTTGTGGGAACTGCCTCTGTCCTTCATGTTTGCACTGTTTTCTTTTTAAAGTGTTATTGTTTTAACAGCTTAGCCTTGTTGGAGCAGCTCATTAGAACTTTCTTTGTCTTGTCATCATTAAGCATCTGATCAAAAAAGCTGAGTGAGTCAAGTGGAGTCAGGTGGGAAAGTTTTTCAAAATAAAACACCTGGAAAAGATTGTTTATAAAATCAAATAAAATACTTCGCTTTAAATGAATAACTGGAGGTGATTGGATTTATTTACTCAATCAGAGCAGCACCATAGATACACTTCCTAAAACCTAAAACACACCCAGAAACCCAACTAAAACCAGTTAAAAACCATCCAAACCTTCTAAATATATTTATATAATATATATCTTATTTATTTGAGTACATTTGTACATAAGCCAGTTCCAAACATGAGTGAGTCTGCTGCACGTGCCTCAGTGCCGTCGGGCAGACACACTCAACGTGAATCAAATCCACACTGACCCCAGAACGACACGCCTCGGGCTCTGGCCTTTCTCTGCAGCTGTACTTTCACTGAGAACACCGAGGCTTTGAACGAGAACAAGACGCAGGCCTTTTCATCAATAACTGACACCAACAGGAAATCAAAGGATATTTATATATATTTATATTTATATAAAGGTCGTGTTTATATCTAATGTCCAGGGGACCTGAGGTGACTCCCCATGAGTCTTGGTTTGGACTTTTGAGACAGTTAAAAGATTTTTGGGCTCATATGATAAATCAGATAAATAAATAGGACCAAGAACAATAAAAGCACCTTTAAAAGTCTCATTGTTCATATTGTTCCATTAAGAGTCTGAATGAATTGTTCTGATGTTACTGTTTTCATTGAGAACAAACAGAGCAGCAGTGACGGGTGCCTCCAGAGTCACACCAGCCTTTTCCTGGAAAACCACAGCAGAGACCTAACCCTCTGCACCGTGTGATGGAGGCAGCAGACAGAGACCAACATCAGAGAACAAGTGCTTTACACTCCTGACATTTAAAAGTCTATATGAAAAACGATATATCATAAAGAGACTTAGTCATGTGTTTATTCCTTTACATTTGTCCTTAAAACCAGTATGAGCCCTGCAGTTTATGTTACCTACACGTAGTAATGTTCCTGTGAATGATTCTAAGTCTTGGAATTTGTAGGAAAGACTGCATCTACCATCCAACAAGCAAACAATAAACTCTTTGTAAAAAGATACTTACCTGAGTCCAGCGTTTTGGTCCTTCATCTGGGACATGCAACACTAAGCAGGACAGGATCATCATGGATTTAAAAAAGTATCAGTACAACAGTCACAAAAGACTGGGAGCAGCAGATTTATAACATAAACTCAACCTACATTTTGATATTAATTTTGGCAACACAAAATAAGAAATGATAAGAAACCAAATATGTGACTAGAAACAGTTAAGAATACTGTATTGTACAGGACAGGACAGTACAGTGCAAATACATTTTTTCAAAAAACTTTTTTAGGGATAATATTAATATAAGCTATCACAGAAACAACAGAAAATAGCTGCTTCATTCCACAGACACCAAACTTAGGCAAAATGAGCTAAAAACATGTGTGTAAAATAGACAGCGCTTTTTCTTGTCGTTTTTGCTTAAGTTTTATTTTTATAAATTATTTTTTTGCGAAATGATCCTCAATTTGACTCAGTAAACGTTTGCTAAAAAAGTAAATTTTACTGGCCACAAACTTCAAGCCTTCCCAAAGATTTTATGTATTTGAAAAATGCAATCCCAAGAGTATATGTTTCCCTGCAGTCTCAAGGGAGGCGAGGGCCTTTATTGCCGCTTGCGGCTTTAATTATTATTATTATAATACATTTTACACAATTGAAAAAACTGTCTCCAGCCTGAGTTCATCCACCTGCTGCCTCGATGTTTTACCCACTAGATTTCTAAAATCAGTACTAAGCAGTTTGTTACCACAACTCACTGATATAGTCAATAATTCCTTACAGTCTGGAAAATTTCCAAGGGCCTTAAAAACTGCTGTCATTAAGCCTCTCCTAAAGAAGAGCAGTCTTGATGCTTCAGTGCTCAACAACTATCGGCCCATATCAAACCTGCCATTTTTAGGGAAAGTCATCGAAAAAGTTGTATATCAGCAACTTAATGACTTTCTATTACTTAACAACTGCTTTGATCCTTTTCAGTCAGGATTCAGGCCCCATCACAGCACTGAGACTGCACTTATCAAAGTCACAAATGACATCCGTATGAACACTGACCCAGGCAAAGTCTCTGTCTTAGTTCTGTTGGACTTGAGTGCTGCGTTTGATACAGTGGACCATGAAATCCTGACACAAAGATTAGAGGAATGGATAGGTATCACTGGAACTGCCCTTAAATGGTTTCAGTTCTATCTTGAAGACAGGACATGGGCTTCCACAGGAGACATGCGAGGAGGAAGCCTTGGATTGGTGCTGCTGGCTGTTTTGCTGGAGCGAGAGTAATTAGGTTGGTAGCTTCCTCAATGACTGTCAATGGCAGTCATTGAACACTCATGATTGTAAGACCTGGCGAACGCGAGTTGGCCTCAGTGGAATTTCATTTGCTTGTGCTGCCCAATGACACGCGCCACAGAGCTTTTCTGGCTTGTACTTTTGAGAAGCAGCCGTCGTCGGTAAATTTTGGATGGGTTCAGATGGATTTAGAGTTGTGGTTGAGGTGTGGTTAATGAATAGCTAAGATGTGGTTGAGGTGTGGTCTTGCTCCCAAACCTAAGGATAACTTTGCAATAACACAATAACCTTATCTCTATATAACTGGTCCTATATTCTCCTCCTACACTCCTGCTACTTCCGCCGTCTTTCCTCTACTGTGTCCTCCAAAGCCCTCGTCTGCAGATGTCCTTGAAATCCACTTCAGCCCTGTTCAGCTGAGCAACATCCACTTAAATAAAAAGGTCAGAATCCTAACAACAGTTCATAATCTGCAGATGAAGAATCAAACTCAGTAAGAACCACTTCTTTGCACAAACTTTTGTTGATTGCTTTGTGAGTTTAAACACAGTGTGTAATTAGGACCTTATTAAGACTCATTACATTCAAGAAAAATAAGCTACTGTTTTCAATGGTTTATGTAATATATGTCTTCAATCATTCATTTTCCTCTGCTTGGTCCTATTAGGGGTCACAGGTGACTGGAGCCTATCCCAGCAGCTTTGTGCCTGAGGCGGGGTTCACCCTGGACAGTGGGCAGTTAGTGTCACAGAGTTAACATTTAGAGACAGACAGTGACAGACAACCATTCACTCTCACATTCATTCACTAGGGACACTTTAGATTTGCCACTTGACCTAAACATGTATGTGTTTGGGCGGTTAAAGGAACCTGGACAGAACCCACAGTAAATGTATGTCTTATTAATGTAAAAAATGCAGCCTATTTTTTACAATGGACAAAGGCAAATACAAGATATTGTTTCTTTATTTAAACATTATTTTAACAGCCTTCCATCAAAGCAGTAAAGGAGAAAGTATATACAATATGAACTGTTCAAATCCAACTAAAACCTGTTCAATTCCAGCTAAGGGCTGTTCAGATCCGACTATACCTCAAACACACCATGGGCTAGATATTCATGATGTGAAACGTAAAGTGCTTGGCAGATGGCGTACTCATTTTCAGGGGTGTCCAGAGCTGGCTCATCATTTAATGAAAGGCTGGACGTGGCAAAGTCTGCAGAGTTTTGTACAAGTTTATGCCAGAGGTGAAAGCACAGTCTATATTTGGTCATTTTAAATGTTTTAATGGATAGTTTCACCTGTTAACTCAAGGGATGTATTTACAAGATGACAAAGAATGTATGGTGCTATACAGTTGTGCTCATTAGTTTACATACTCTGGCAGAATTTGTGATTTACTTGAGGCTTGTTATTACCACCTTTAACATCAATGACAGCTTGAAGTCTTTTGTGGTAGTTGTGGATCTTTATTTTCTCAGATGGTAAAGCTGCCCATTCTTCTTGACAAAAGTTCTCCAGTTCTTTTAAGTTCTTGGGCTGTCTTGCATGAACTGCAGGTTTGAGATCTCCCCAGAGTGTCTCAATGATACTGAGGTCAGGAGACTGAGGCCAGTCCAGAACCTTCACTTTATGTTGCTGTAGTCAATGACAGGTCGACTTGGGCTTTGGATCGTTGTCATGTTGGAACGTCCAAGTGTTCCTCCAGTATTTTCTGATAACATGCTGCATTCATCTTTTCCTGTGTCTTTGTAGCTCACACATTCCCAAAACATCAGCTCCACCTCCATGTTTCACAGTAGAACTGTGTACCTTCCATCATTGCCCTTGTTGACTCCTCTCCAAATGTAACGTTTAATGTTGTGGCCAAAAAGTTCATTTTTGGTCTCATCCCTCCAAATGACTTTGTTCCAGAGGTTTTGAGGCTTGTCTCTGAGCTGTTTGGTGTATTGTAAGTGGGATGCTTTGTGACATTTGTGTATAAATGGTTTTCTTCTGGCAACTAGACCATGCAGCCCATTTTTCTTTAAGTGCCTCTTTATTGTGCCTCCTGTATTTCAGTTGAAGTTATTTGTGTTTTCTTCTTTGCATCCGGAACAATTTTCCTCGCAGTTGTGGCTGCAATTTTAGATGGTCTGGTTTTAACAAAATCCTTCATTTCCACTTCTTAATTAGAGTTTTTATACAGTTCAATGACCTTTTCCCACAGATTCTTTGACAGTTCACAGTGCAGCACTGAATGAAAGATGCAAGGGTCTGTCAGGAGCCCAGAAACTCACCGACCTTTTACACACACACTGATTACAAACAGCTCACAGGTGAGGATGGTTACCTTTAGAAGCCATTCAAACCTGTTTGTGTCAGTATGTAAACTTTTTATCAGGGTCATTTAGGTAGTTTCTGTTGTCATTATGTGTGGTAAATGTGTGTGGATGGATAGTTTAAACTTAGTTTAGTGCTGGTTTAGACCTGGTTTAGACCTGGTTTAGTCCTGGCTCCTGGTTTAGTTCTAGTTTAGTCCTGACGATCTTTCTTTGGCTAAAAGTAGGCGGGACTGCTATATGACCCGAGACTTGCGTTGAGTAGATGGCAGCTCAACTTGTAAGTTCTGTTTTTGGCTCAGATGCACCAGACACACTACAACTCAATTAACCATCGTAAGGACTTTTTATATATATCTATTTATAAAGGTTTAAAATGTTACTTAGTTTTGTTTTAATTAAAAGTGTGTAAATAAATATATTGGTATTTTCCCCCTTGGACCCCTTACCAAAGACAATGCTCCTGTTTGCTTCTCCAAACTGGGTTAGTGTTAAAACATACTGAGCAGCTCCTCTTCGAAGTCCTTATTTACCGTCGTCTTGACCACTTGGTGGCAGTAATGCACCAACTCGTCATTTGTTAACCTCCATTGAACTGAAGAAGAAGAAAGTGATGACGTAGTTGTCAACGTAAGCTCTGGGTCAAAGATGGCAGCGGCCGCAGCAGCAGTCACTCGCAGTAAAAACATAAACATGACCGAAGACCGGAGTCCGGAACCTGAATCTGAGTCTAGTCCGGACCAGTTGCAGAACTGTGCTCTGGACTTTATCAGAACCGAGCTGCCGGACTTAAAATCCCTGAAAAAAGTGGGAAGTCTGCTGGAAAAACTGCAAACTGAAAACGAGGCGCTGGAGAAACAGGTCCGTTTCTGAACAAATCTGGAATTAACAGGCTTTTTTGGGAAGGGTTTTACACAGACAGTGCTTTAGCAGAAGAAAAGTGGAAATCAACGAGTTTACTTTCCACAAAGAGACAGTTTTCCTTTCGATAAGTGCCATGGCATTAATTAAGCCTGGATTCAGTCCTGCATGTATATTTTACACATTATACTTTTGTTGAAAAGTAGCAGCGCAGTTCTTTATATCACATTAAATATCTACAGAGGACATGTATTAATTCAATATCAGTGTCAATGCCAGATAAATAGTAACGTGTCTCCAGGTGCAGAGTGGGTCCGATGGGCTTCCTCCTAAAGTCTCCTCAGCTCTGAGAGCAGCAGAGGAGGCCACTCTGAGTCTGGAGCAGCTGCTGCAGCGAGAACAGCTCACCTCAGCGGCTCTCACACAGGTACCGACCCCTGAGCCCCAGCAACCTGGTTTAGTCCTGGTTTAGACCTGGTTTAGTCCTGGTTTAGACCTGGGTTAGTCCTGGTTTAGTCCTGGTTTAGTCCTGGTTTAGACCTGGGTTAGACCTGGGTTAGTCCTGGTTTAGTCCTGGTTTAGTCCTGGTTTAGACCCGGTTTAGTCCTGGTTTAGTCCTGGTTTAGACCCGGTTTAGACCCGGTTTAGACCCGGTTTAGACCCGGTTTAGACCCGGTTTAGACCCGGTTTAGTCCTGGTTTAGTCCTGGTTTAGACCTGGTTTAGTCCTGGTTTAGTCCTGGTTTAGTCCTGGTTTAGTCCCGGTTTAGACCCGGTTTAGACCCGGTTTAGACCCGGTTTAGACCCGGTTTAGTCCTGGTTTAGTCCTGGTTTAGACCCGGTTTAGTCCTGGTTTAGTCCTGGTTTAGTCCTGGTTTAGTCCCGGTTTAGACCCGGTTTAGACCCGGTTTAGTCCTGGTTTAGTCCTGGTTTAGTCCCGGTTTAGACCCGGTTTAGACCCGGTTTAGTCCTGGTTTAGACCCGGTTTAGTCTTGGTTTAGTCCTGGTTTAGACCCGGTTTAGACCCGGTTTAGACCCGGTTTAGTCCTGGTTTAGTCCTGGTTTAGACCCGGTTTAGACCCGGTTTAGACCCGGTTTAGACCCGGTTTAGACCCGGTTTAGTCCTGGTTTAGTCCTGGTTTAGACCTGGTTTAGACCTGGTTTAGTCCCGGTTTAGACCCGGTTTAGACCCGGTTTAGTCCTGGTTTAGTCCTGGTTTAGACCTGGTTTAGTCCTGGTTTTGTCCTGGTTTAGACCTGGTTTAGTCCCGGTTTAGACCCGGTTTAGACCCGGTTTAGACCCGGTTTAGTCCTGGTTTAGTCCTGGTTTAGACCCGGTTTAGTCCTGGTTTAGTCCTGGTTTAGTCCTGGTTTAGTCCCGGTTTAGACCCGGTTTAGACCCGGTTTAGTCCTGGTTTTGTCCTGGTTTAGACCTGGTTTAGTCCCGGTTTAGACCCGGTTTAGACCCGGTTTAGACCCGGTTTAGTCCTGGTTTAGTCCTGGTTTAGACCCGGTTTAGTCCTGGTTTAGTCCTGGTTTAGTCCTGGTTTAGTCCCGGTTTAGACCCGGTTTAGACCCGGTTTAGTCCTGGTTTAGTCCTGGTTTAGTCCCGGTTTAGACCCGGTTTAGACCCGGTTTAGTCCTGGTTTAGACCCGGTTTAGTCCTGGTTTAGACCCGGTTTAGACCCGGTTTAGACCCGGTTTAGACCCGGTTTAGTCCTGGTTTAGTCCTGGTTTAGACCCGGTTTAGTCCCGGTTTAGTCCCGGTTTAGACCCGGTTTAGTCCTGGTTTAGTCCTGGTTTAGACCTGGTTTAGACCCGGTTTAGTCCCGGTTTAGACCTGGTTTAGACCCGGTTTAGTCCTGGTTTAGACCCGGTTTAGTCCTGGTTTAGTCCCGGTTTAGTCCTGGTTTAGTCCCGGTTTAGACTTATTCTCTCTCGTTTTATTCTCCTGCAGCACTTGGACGAAGCCCGGCCGTGTATGGAGAGCTTTGGCCAGGCCTTTCAACAGGTGGAAACCATCGAGAGACACATGAAGTACCTGAGGTGCCTTCAGCGAACTGAGGAGCTGAGGTACTAATGACACAGTTTAATAAACAGGTTCAGAGGGTTAATTCACTTTCTTTCACAGAATGCACAGTGAGTAATGCTTTAAATAAATAAATAAGGCATTTATTGTAGGGCTTTACATTTTCACAGCTGCTGTTTTTAGTGAAGTTATATGAATGTGCAGGAAACAAACCTCTGTTGCACACCTTTTAGCCAATGAGAAAAGAGGAGCCTGTTCGATGATGGTTCTTTTATTTGTGTCGGTGTCATTTATGAGTCTGTGCTGTGTGTCCTCAGTTCGGCCGTGCAGCAGTGTCTGATGACCAACAGCGTGTGGGAGGCCATCTCTGCCATCAACAGCATTTCAGCGATGGTCTCTGGTCTAAACGAGTCCAAATGCTCACATCTTCAGAGCTTCCTCCAACAAACACTCCAGTTCTGGCACAAGATCATCAAAGAGCGGCTCACCAGGTCAACGCTCACATTTCAAATTACCATCTTAACCACATCATCCACGATCTTGAAGGCATTTGTAAAAACACTAAAAAAACTGGTGATAGAATTGTGCCCTGTGGTGCTCCTGTATTAAGCCTTTGAGGATCAAATACTAACCCCTAAGAAAGCAGTTTTGTGAAATAAGAGCTATTTCACTGGGATTTCTTTTTTTTTTATTTCATGCTTCATAGAAATAGAAGTGTCTCATTTTGCTTTTCTAAATAAATCCCCAGCTCTGTTCGAAAGTTGAAGTCAGGTCAGATCAGTTGTTTGGACACTGCCTCATGGGAACCTGCTGTACTTTTGTTTTTTCAAACCACAGCCACACAACAACACTTACAGAGGCCTCCATTGTCCATTATACACACGTGGACAAAATGTTGGTACCCTTCGGTCAATGAAAGAAAAACTCACAATGGTCACAGAAAAAACTTTATTCTGACAAAAGTAATAAATAAAAATTCTATGAATCTTAACCAATGATAGTCAGACATTGCTTTTCAACCATGTTTCAATGGAATTATTTAAAAAAATAAACTCCTGGAACAGGCCTGGACAAAATTGTTGGTACCCCTAACTTAATATTTTGTTGCACAACCTTTTGAGGCTATCACTGCAATCAGACAATTCCTGTAACTGTCAATGAGACTTGTGCACCTCTCAGCAGGTATTTTGGCCCACTCCTCATGAGCAAACTGCTCCAGTTGTTTCCGTTTTGAAGGGTGTCTTTTCCAGACGGCATGTTTCAGCTCCTTCCAAAGATGCTCAATAGGATTGAGGTCAGGGCTCATAGAAGGCCACTTTAGAATAGTCCAATGTTTTCCTCTTAACCATTCTTGGGTGTTTTTTGCTGTGTTTTGGGTCATTGTCCTGTTGCAAACCCCATGACCTGCGACTGAGACCAAGCTGTCTGACACTGGCCAGCACATTTCTCTCTAGAATCCCTTGATCGTCTTCAGATTTCATTGTACCCTGCACAGATTCAAGACACCCTGTGCCAGATGCAGCAAAGCAGCCCCAGAACATAACAGAGCCTCCTCCATGTTTGACAGTAGGGACAGTGTTCTTTTCTTGATTTGCTTCATTTTTCCGTCTGTGAACATAGAGCTGATGTGCCTTGGCAAAAGTTCCATTTTTGTCTCATCTGTCCATAGGACATTCTCCCAGAAGCTTTGTGGCTTGTCAACATGTAGTTTGGCATATTCCAGTCTAGCTTTTTTATGATTTGTTTTCAACAATGGTGTCGTCCTTGGTCGTCTCCCATGTAGTCCACTTTGGCTCAAACAACGACGGATGGTGCGATCTGACACTGATGTTCCTTGAGCATGGAGTTCACCTTGGATCTCTTTAGAAGTCTTTCTGGGCTCTTTTGTTACCATTCGGATTATCCGTCTCTTTGATTTGTCATCAATTTTCCTCCTGCGGCCACGTCCAGGGAGGTTGGCTACAGTCCCATGGATCTTAAATTTCTGAATAATATGTGCAACTGTAGTCACAGGAACATGTAGCTGCTTGGAGATGGTCTTATAGCCTTTACCTGTCAGTCTGCCCCCAGGGCATCTGTGGCTACAGTTGTAGCTTACCATCACCAGTGTGACTGTGTATGAATGAATAATGGACAGACTGTAAGCGCTTTGAGTCCCTTGGTCCCTCGGGAGAAAAGCGCAATATAAATCCAATCCATTATTATTATTAGGCCCGAGCCGGTGATGACCGGGAGGGCCTATTATTTTTGCTCGGATTTTTTCTTTTTTTTTCTTCCGACCCAATGATCCTAAATTTGACCCACTGAACATGCACGAAAAGTCATTTTTATTGGTCCCAGACTTCAAGCTCGGCGAAAAATTTATGTATTTGAAGTCCCCGGAAAAAAAACAACGAAAAATGACTCAGTGGCGGCCCCTAGAAAAGTCAAAATACATTGGGCCTATGGAAAGTGAAAGTAACTTTTTTCCAACGTAGAAAAATGAAACTTGGTATATCCATAGGACACCTCAGGGCAAACAGAAAAGTCAATGACAGCCACACCCTAAACTTAACAGGAAGTCCGCCATGTGGGGTGAAAGGCGCGCCACTAAAATCGCACTTTGCGCAGAAAGATGCAAATCATTGTGTTTTAATCTAAATGGCCCCAAATTTGGTGAGTATCATCTAGACACATATGCCAACCAAAGTTGTGACTTTGTTGTTGATATCTTCTCGGTATGGGTGTGGCAAGCCTGTAACGAGGTGGCCATTTTGTGAAAATAAACGCCTTAACTCTCAAACGCCTTCTCGGATCGAGTTGGACCCAAAAGGCGTTTGTGCACATTCATGACCTGAACACAAAAATATGTGAATAAAAGGGTTATCTTTAGAAATGGCTCTCCAGCGCCCCTACAAACTTATAATGGGACCCAAGAATTTAGTTTGTCATAGAGACATGAAATTTGGTACACACATCTCTTATGTCATGACGAGCATAAAAGCCAATGACAACCACCCCTATCTATAAATGTGTTGCCATAGCAACGCCCCAAATATGTCGAAAAGTCAATGGGAAGTGAAAATTTTAGTTTGTCGAGGCAAATGAAACTTGGTACACACATCCACCATGGGCTTATGAACAAAAGCCAATGGGGACCACACCCTATCACACACGGAAGGCAGTCATTTTGAATTGAAAATGTGAACCGACTTAAAATACACCTCTTTTTTAAAAGTACACAGAAAAAAGCTGCTTCATTCCACAGACACCAAACTTGGGCAAAATGAGCTAAACACATCTGTGTAAAATAGACAGGTGTTTTTCTTGACGTTTTTGCTCGAGTTTTATTTTTTTTTATTATAATTTGGTTTTTTTTTTTTAGTATAATTTTCCTGCAAAATGATTTTCAATTTGACCCAGTAAACGTGCAACTAAAAGTCATTTTTATGGGTCCCAGACTTGAAGCTCGGCAAAAAATTATGTATTTGAAGTCCCCGAAAAAAAAATACGAAAAATGACTCAGTGGCGACCCCTACAAAAGTCAAAATACATTGGGCCTATGGAAAATGAAAGTAAATTTTTCCAATGTAGAAAAATGAAACTTTGTACATCCATAGGACACCTCAGGGCAAACAGAAAAGTTTATTACAGCCATATCGTAATTTCAACAGGAAATCTACTATGTTGGGTGGAATGCGTGACCACCTAAATTGCACCCCTTGTGCTAAAGGCTTTTCATCTAAACAGCTCCAAATTTGGTGAGTATCATCTAGACACGTGTGCAAAAAAAGTTATCAATTAGTTTTTTGATACATTTGTGGCTGTGGTCGTAATGAGTCTGTGAAGAGGCAACCTTTGGGAAATAAATGCCATTTCCCAATTGCCAGGATCCTTCCTTTAGAGGAGGCCCCTCCAGAGCCACGGCTAGAGTCTTAGAAAACTCCTCAGAATCCTTTTACCGTGAAGTTTACGCTTTAAAGCACGAAATGCAATCCTTTGAGTGCATGTGTCCCCGCAGTCTCAAGGGAGGCGAGGGCCTTTATCGCCGCTTGCGGCTTTAATTATTATTATTATTTACCTTTATCATGCTTGTCTATAATTTTCTTTCTATTCTCCTGCAACAACTCTTTCCTTCTCTTCCTCTGGTCCATGTTGAGTGTGGTACACACCATGTCACCAGACAACACAGTGACTACCTGAAGCCCTAGAAATAGGCCCACTGACTGATTACAAGATTGTACACACACCTGTGATGCTAATTAGTGCACACACCTTGAATTAACATGTCCATTTGGTCACATTATTTACAGTCTTTTCTAGGGGTACCATCAATTTTGTCCAGGCCTGTTCCATGAGTTTATTTTTTAAAATAATTCCGTTTAAGCATAATTGAAAAACAATGTCTGACTTTCATTGGTTAACATTCATAGAATTTTTATTTATTATTACTTTTGTCAGAATAAAGTTTTTTCTGTGACCATTGTGAGTTTTTCTTTCATTGACCGAAGGGTACCAACATTTTTGTCCACGTCTGTATGTATGACTTATGTTTACACAAAAAAGAATGGGTAAGTACATGCTTCAGCCACAACAATAGGATTTATAAGAGCTTCTCTTTCTTTTCAGTCAATTCAGAAGTGATTACTGCTTGTCCTGCAGAAGTTAGTAGAAAGTAAGAAAATAAGAGCAAAATCAGATATTTACTACTTTATTTGAAGGGAAGCAGTACCAGAATCAGCTAACTTTGTCTGTGTCTATCTTTTGCAAACATAAGTTGTTCTTTAGTTTCAAGGTCTATTGAATGACACAGTAAACCTACTTTAGTTTTAAGGAGCTCTCCAATAATCAGATGTACTCTTCTGACCCTCTCTTCTTTTTGGATAATTTTAAACCATTAGTCTTTATAAATTGTATGTCAATTTAAAGTTTTACTTTTTAAATGCCTTAAATGATTATGATGTACTATATGTCTATATGACACACTGTTCACAAACTGGTATATTCTGGATGTAATTTATATTCAGCTTAGTCTATTATTGTACGTTATATTTAGTCTGTTTAACGTGTACTTCAGTCGAGTGTCATTGATTTAATTTACAATTGTGCACCTGTTGTTGTAAAACAGTCCTGATGAAGACTCGTGTTTGAGTCGAAACACGTAGACGTTATAAAGAGCAAGAGTCTGAGTTCCTCAGACCTTTAAATTTTTCTTTAAAATTGTTACTTTTGGGATTAAAAAAAGAGCACCTGATTTTGTTCCAGATATAAACCTGCACTTCTGTTTGTTTAGTGATTTTGAGAAAGTGCTGACGCAGCTCCATTGGCCGATCCTGTCTCCTCCGACTCAGTCTCTGTCGGCGCCGGCCAACGCTCAGGAGACCAGCAGTCAGCTCGAAGTGTTGGTCTCACAGCTGCTCGCTCTGCAGAACTCGTATCCTTTCCCTTCAGCTCAACAGGACTGCAGCTGTGGTGGTGCCTCTAGTTCAGTGTTGATTAGTGTCGTTCATATTAAAGTATATTCAAATATTCTATTCAAGGCAGTGTTGTAGTTTGTATCAATTTCAGTCTGCACTAGTTACATTGAAGTTTTAATGTTTATTCCGTTAACCTCACAAACTCCAGTGATGACATCATTTCCCAGAGTTCTTTAGTGCCTCAGCAGGAAGTGTCCTCGGCCCACTCCCAGACTCCTCTATGTTTACCCATTCAGATCATGCTTCTGCCGCTGAGCAAGAGGTTTAAATACCACTTCTTTGGAACCAGACAGACCAACTCCCTCAGCAAGGTCCGCCAAAAATGTCTGTCAAATAAATATTCTCATTATCATCTATCTTCTAAAATTCCAATGATGAAATAGTTCGGACAAGTGTTTTCTATGAATGATTTAAAATAAACCATCAAACAGGTTTTAGCTTCAGAACACGTTTTAAAAATGGAGCCTATGTGAAAACACAGCCAGTGTTCTGTTTTCTTTATAAGGACGCTGATATTATTGTGGATATAGACTGTGTAACTTGAGTTTAGTCTGGAGTCTCTTTTGTTTTCAGCCCGAGTGGTACCTCACCCAGGTTCTGATGTGGTTGAGTAACAGCTCCAGTTTTTTAGAGGAAAAGATCCAACCCATTTTAGACCGAGCAGGAGTCAACGTCAGGGCGAAGGTAAGACTCGGACAGAAAGCTACACATGAACTGTTTAGACCTGGTTTAGACCTGGTTTAGTCCTGGTTTAGTCCTATATAAACCTGTATAAACCCCTCTCTGATCTCAGGTGGAGCTGTGCCGCGGTCTTTTGTCTCTCGTCGAACAGAAAGTCTCCAGTGACGCGTCACGACTGCTCTACGATGATGCTCTCTTCTGCCACCTGGTGGAGGAGGTGCTGCAGTTCGAGAAGGAGCTGCGGGGTCAGCAGTCGTACCCCGCCGCTCTCCCCGGACTCCTCCACCTGCTGCTGGATGACGCTGTGCTGCAGAAGTGGCTCACGATGGAGAAGAAGAGTGAGTCGAGCGTCACGTACAACATTAGGTCCACTGACACTAAGACTTTACACTAGACTGTACTCAACCCAGAGGTGAGTCTGTGTTTCTGTCTCTGTCTCAGTGGCGTTGGAGAAAGTGGACGCCATGTTGTCGGCAGAGGGAGCGTGGACGTCTCAGTACAAAGACATCAGTGACGTGGATGAACTGAAGGCTCCAGACTGCGCTGAGACCTTTATGACTCTGCTGCAGGTGATCACAGGTAAGACTCTCTCTTCAGCCTAAATAGTCACACAGTTAATGTGGTATAACACACCAATGGAGCACATTAGCAATGGCTTTTGCACCAGGACATTATCAGACAAGAACAGCTCCAGTAATTATTCGACACAGCTCATACGTTGCATCAGTAAAATGTTTTTGTTTGTCAGTTTTTTATTGTTACGGTCGCTCTGTTTAAAGTAATTGAATTGTTAATGATAATAGTAATTTAAATATTACATTACCTTAACAATTCAATTACTTTTCATCATTTATAATCTGCTGCAAATGTTTTATCAGCAGTAATGGCTAACTCTGTTTGATCTTCATATTTCTTACGTTAGTTATTGTGTAAAAAGTGCTCAAAACCATCATTTCTAAAATCATACCAAGGATTATTCATGTTTCCTGACGATCTTATTTGTCAGATCGTTACCGAGCTTTACCATCTCCTGTGGCTCAGCTTAAGTTCCTGGAGCTTCAGAGAGAGTTGGTGGACGACTTCCGCATTCGACTCACTCAGGTGTCAACCCAGCCTTTGAATAGTTTATCAGACGAAAAGAACCAGCTTTGCTCCAAACACACAGCTTTATGTTACTATTGTGTTTGTAGGTGATGAAGGAGGAGTCCCGAAACCCGATGGGAGCTCGTTACTGCGCCATTCTCAACGCAGTCAACTACATCTCCACCATCCTCACCGACTGGGAGGACAACGTGGTACGGCTCTGTTCATTACAGACTTTTTATTCTGTTCAACCTGACATTAAACAAGAAACCTTTCACATGTAGAGAGTTCCCTTGAAAATGTCTGATTGTCAATGTTGTAGTTGTTAAAATATTTGGTTCGACGGAGACAGCCCCACTTGGTCACAGTTTCAGAGGAGCACATACAGCATTTGTTTGTACAACATGAAATGGTTCAACGAGCATTACATACAGAGAGTTTTTATATGATTGTGGACGCCCCTTTTGGAAAACGGAGCATCTTTGAAGATTGATTAGGTAATAATATTGTTATTAGGTATTGATTAGCCTGACGCCAACAAAGAATATATCTGAATTAATCTGGTGTATGACCCAGCCGAATCAACACAGTGTCGCAGACGATGTCATAATTCTCTTAACAGTAGTGTTCAGAGGTAACTTGAAAATACTTCATTAAGCCTGTGTCAGCCATTGTCTTTCAGTCAAAGCAGGAGCAGACTTCCTGTTGCGGGACACAAGCATCAGTAACAAAAAGCTGACCGTTCAAATTCCAACATCTTCAGCAAGTATCCTCAGTATCCACACACAATGGCTTCAGAGTATTTTCAAAATGGTGACCCGCCCCATGTTAAAAATGTTCTGGTTAATGCCCGTCCACACTCTTAAAGCTCTCGTCCTAAGCCCTACTGCTGCTATGTTCACATGAACCAATAATGTTCAGGTCTGGGCTGGGGTCAGTTCTGATTCTTTTTTCTGTGGCTGTAGTTCTTCCTGCAGCTGCAGCAGACGGCCGTGTCGCTCGGGGAAGAGGGGCTCGTAGGAAACCTGGGGATGATGGAGATGGGACGTCTGGCGTCTCTGGAGAGCTCTCTGTTCGACGGACTGTTGGCTCTGCTCGATCGACTCAAAGCAGACATGATCGGGCGACTGCTGGACGGGATAATGAGGGAAATCTCTGAGAAGGCACGGCCGTATTGTCAGGACAGGTGGGAGGAGCGCATTAGTTAAATATGTCCATTTTCATATCTTTAAGAATTGTTGTCTTTTATTTTCTCAGGTGGCTGTCCTTACCGTCGCAGCAGGACCAGTCCGTCATGTCTCTGTCCACTTCGGCCTGTCCCATGATGCTCTGCGTGAGAGACCGACTCTTAAACCTTCATCAGACCCTGAGCCTGCCTCTGTTCCAGCTCACATGGCAGGGCCTCGCCGAGAGACTCGACACATTTCTCTATCAGGAGGTGAAAAAGCAGCTTACTGTTTGAGTTTTATTGTGAAAAGTAGTCGTAAAACACAGTAATAGTGTAGTGTTCCACTTTGGGCAGCCTTCAGTTGGCACAAAAACATTAAAATTGTATTTTAAAGGTGGAGCTAACCCTGCAGTTCATTGATTGGATGAAAAAGAATTGGGCTCACTTAAATGTCTGTGTCTTTTTCAGGTGATCCTCACAAATCATTTTAGTGACGGTGGAGCTGCTCAGCTTCAGTTTGACATGACCAGAAACCTGTTCCCTCTGTTCGGTCACTACTGTAAACGACCAGAGAACTTCTTTAAGCAGTGAGTATCCATTAAAACAACCACAGCTCGGTCTTTTCTCACCAGGACGTACTAAGTGGTCAGAGTGCCAGTGTGTAAGCTAAATCTGAACCAGAATAAAGTGTATTTTAATCATGGCATAATGTCCAACCTGAAAAATTAATTCCCAATAACGCGTGTGTTATTAAGCTAAGTTTATGTCATCAGTCCAGTCAGGTCTCTTTAACACAACAACCAGAACTCATGCCTCCTCTCTGTCACTCCGCATTAGACATGGACAAGCACCAGTTTCACTGTCTCCAGATCCTGTATCGAAGGTTCATAAACTTCTGCTGCTCCAGTCATTCAGAGAGTCTCCTCTCTTTTTGTAAGCCAAGTGCAGAGAACATGGAAGCCTCGATCTTATTAAGGGCCATTCCCTGCTCTGTGTTTAGCTCCACAGCAGCTTCGATAATGTCTGTGGCAACTCTGGAGACGCTACAAACACTGATATTCACCAGAGAAAGCAGTCTTATTACTCTGACAGGCTTTGGTTTACTTCAGAAAAGAACTAAGAGAGCAGTTCACTGCTGCTGGAAGAGCTTAATACGTCAGAGACACAACACTATTTACAACCACCACAAATCTACCTGTTATTACATTACACCACTGACTTATAATAAATAATAAAAGGCCTGTTTTTTCCCTCAGTGTGAAGGAGGCGTGCATCGTGCTGTGCCTGACTCTGGGCTCTGCGATCCTGCTCAGAGACCTGCTCAGACAGTCGCACCAAAGCAGTGAAGCCGGAGGAGACCCTTCGCCGCAGTCTGCTTTAAATGAACTGGGAGTTTACTGTTTAGCCCCGTGTGATGTTCTCCTGCTCCTCAACCTCAGAGCCTCGTGGCCTGGACAGTAATGACTCAAACGAGACGGAAGACGGCTTAATCCTATTTAATTTAAAGCTCCTCCTACAGACTTATGTGCTTTGTTTGTTGTGGACCACATAAAATGATATTTCCTGGTCTGATATCTTTCTTTTTGTCTCTTGTCTCTGTTGACGTCTCTGTTTCTGCAGCAGACGTCTCTCTCTGGACACAGCTCAGTACAATTAAAATATTATATTTTACACCACTTTCTGGGTGCAGTGGCCACTTTTGAAAATGTTATTGTAGGATAAAACCATCAAGAACCATGTCATCCTTGTAGTCAAGCAGAGAGAATCCAAACATTTTAGCAGGACAGTTAGATTGGTTCATTCAAGTTTATTCCAGTCCGAGTTTAGAGGAAAAGGAAAGAGGGGCCCCAGAGTCCATTAAACATGAACTAAAACATAATCATATAAGGTCTAGTTAATATTTCTGACATGTTTAAAACCTCTACCATATGGGAGCTAGAGACTTTCTGGGTTCACATACCATGACCCCTTCATACTCACAAGACCAGCACACAAGAGAAGAGCCCATACAGTAAGCATGCATTTACTAATGACACAAAATTATATGATATCCTCTTTTTTTATTTCGCTTGAGCTGACCTTCTCGGTCTTTATCTACAAGTATCTAAACCTTTATTAAGACATACAAGATTAACTATATAAGGCACTCTACTCTTTAGGACATACATGTTACAAATTAATCCTGTATTCAAACATTATAAAGCCATAATACAAAGACAGACTCAATATACGAGAACCTCAGAAGAAAACATCCTGGCGCTCTCCGACCTCAAAATGATGAGCCATCTGTGTAAGTATTTATTATTACAATTAGTTTTGGGAGTAATTGTTGCGTTCTTATCTGATGTGTTTTGGTTGTGAATTAATAAATTTGTGCTAGCTAATAATAATAATGCTAATCGCTAACAATATAACGTTGAATTGTAAACATATATTACTGTTTAGGTTTCTTTGGCAGAAATCATTGCCGTATATCAATGCAGTAAAGGCTGTAGGAGGCGTATCTTTCACACACACTCCCCAAGGCACAAGCTCCAGGTGCAGAGTCCTCCCGTGGCAAGTGATGTCATTAACATAAAGGACATGACATGATCAGATTTAACATGACCTGAAGTGAACTAGAAGCAACCAGTAATTATAAACCATAGGAAATTAAAATGTTTATAACAAATAACAAATGATCTCATTTGTTAAAGAGTTTTAAAAGCTTTCTGTATTTTACAATAAAATGACAAATTCACGACACTCTCTGAAATACAATTTAGATTGTAATCAAAGTAATTACATTCAGTTCATTTAAAAATTTGCAGATTTACGATCCTCTTTAAAATTCAGTAGTTTATATATTGTTAGCATTCATAGATTTCATGTTTAAATTTGTTCCTAATGTTAATTATTGTGGTTTTTTTTCTCAGGAAGAGGCAAAGCTGTGTACAAGATTTCTTTCATAAAAAGGATATCACTGTTTGCCCGCCCCAGATGGCTGTTACACTTACCAATAGCATACTCAACTTGATTCTAAAGAATATGAGACCTATTTCTATTGTAGACGGTCAATTATTTTGTGAAACCAGTATTTTTGTGTAACTACTGTAAACCACACAATGCCTTTATAATGCATCTTTTGCAAAATATTAGGCAGAATTTATATGTCATTATTCATGCCTGAAGCCCTAAAGTGTTGTTTACATTTTTAGCACTTTATTTTTGTATATGTGTGTTTTTTGCAGTGTTGAGCAGTGCTCTTGTTGAATTTATATGGCATTATTTGTGCCTGATGCAAAAGTGTTTACATTTTATTTTTGTCACTTTAATTTTGAATACTGTTAAAACAACCACATTGAAGCGAATATTTTTTTGGAAAAATTTTTAAAGTTGGAAAATTAGATTAGAAGTTGTAGTTTAAATTTTTTGTGAAGTTATCTAATGGCTTTATTAACTAATCAAAAAAAAAGAACACTAGATTAGTAAAAAGAAAATATAATAATTGTTAGAATAGTCGTCAGAACTCTGCAACGCTAGTCCAGGACAGTTGACAAATACATAGAAATACACCAAAACATTTTTACAAAAAAACATTTATATTGGCAGTGTCCAGTGTCCACTCTGTGTTTGTGTGCAATCAACATCAAGGTAGATGGGCGGGGGGTCCTCATTCTGGAGCGGAGTCCAGGGGGAGGGGGTTTAGACCTGGTTTAGTCCTGGTTTAGACCTGGTTTAGTCCTGGTTTAGACCTGGTTTAGACCTGGTTTAGACCTGGTTTAGTCCTGGTTTAGTCCTGGTTTAGACCTGGTTTAGTCCTGGTTTAGTCCTGGTTTAGTCCTGGTTTAGACCTGGTTTAGACCTGGTTTAGTCCTGGTTTAGACCTGGTTTAGTCCTGGTTTAGACCTGGTTTAGACCTGGTTTAGACCTGGTTTAGTCCTGGTTTAGACCAGGTTTAGTCCTGGTTTAGTCCTGGTTTAGACCTGGTTTAGTCCTGGTTTAGTAACAGAAGATGTTTTTGTCATGTTTTTTTCAGGCCAGGGGGCGGAGACAAATGCAGAGGGAACGACAGTGATTCCATCAAAAGTGTCTCAGACTGAAGACTGCAGCATCTCACATCAGGTCCTGCTTAGACCTGGTTTAGACCTGATTTAGACCAGGTTTAGTCCTGGTTTAAAAGCTTTTGCATGATTTTTCATTTTTAATTTTTTTTTATAATAAATATGATCAGACTCATATTTTTATATTTTAATGGCTGTATTTTTGAAAAACTTTGTAAAATGATGTGTTTTTGAAACGTTACCCCTTCCTTACTTATTAAATAAAGTTACATCTATTTCTGTTATTGTATCATAATTCCACTGTTGAGGTCTTTTTCTTTGAGAGACATAACTGTCTGTAAATAATAAAAGTATTATGTCAGAAATGGATTTAGGATTCTAAGTTGTACACAGTTAAAGTTTCTGTTACAGTTTTATTTTATATTAACATCCAGTTGAAGAAACATTATCTTGAGTTTGTGGCTGTGTGCTTTTGTTCATCATTTTAATTTGTCACCTGCATTATTTTCTGGAACATACCTGCTTTTTGTTCTTTGTTTAAAAACCAAAAAAAGAATAAAACCTTTTGGAAAAGACAAGTAATGGTCTGGTGATTGACTGAAGTGTTTGTTGAAGACACAGAAAGATGGGAGCAGACAACAGCGTCCAGTCTGACAGTGATGTGCAGGACTCGTTTGTGTTCTGGAGCTGCTCAGACCAAACTCACTGATGGCCTTTAGAACAAAGAGTCTGAGGTGAGTCTCAGAGAACGAGCTCAGTGAGAAATCTTAAAGAAACACAAGGCTCTCTGACGTTTTCATACTCCACTGTGAAACCTTTAGTGTCCACCTGTGACACAAACACACCTGGGCTTTCACAAACTTGAACCCAAACTGTAGGATGACTTCTTGCTCTTTGTGACAATCTTGTTTGTAGATTAGTGATGAAGTGTGTTTTTACTCACAGTGCGCTGCTTCCTCTGAGCTCTGGGCCTGAAACAAAGCACACAGTCTTTAGCTCCACAGTCCACTGGCTTTGTTTCATGTGACTCTGGGACCAGTCCTACCTTTAGTCCTGGTCCAGACCAGAACTGCACCAACACACATCATGAGAGCTGCTAAAGCCACACTGCCTCCAGTCTGTTCCCTAGTGAGGTCATTAAGTAACACAATGAGTGTCGTTCAGCCGCTGGATTTATCCACAGCCGGTCGTGTGAACGAGAAGTAGGCCTTAGACAGTCCTGCGACCGGTGCTCCAGGTGATGTGTGCTAAAGCCACAAACCTGTCCAATACTTTAACAGAAAAGTCTTTGCACCAGGTCTAGTTCTAGACTGACTTTGTGTTTTTATTGTATCCTGTCGTCAGTGAGATGTACATCTGAGGGTCAGAGTTGTGGACACATTGTTGTTCATCTAAACTCCTCCCGAGTGGCCGAGCTCCTTACCTCATCTGTAACCCACCCTGCAGAGAAAACTCTTTTTGTCCGCCTGTGTCCCAGATGTTGACCCACAGCTCATGACCAAAGATGAGAGCAGGAACGTAGCTCGACCGGTAAATGGAGAGCTCCCCTTTGCAGTTCTGCTCCTTCTTAACTTCCTGTTCCAAAACAAAACTACAAGCGGGACAAAAGCTGCAGTGTTCCTCCTGGATCTGAGGCTGCTGCCCTGCAGGCTCGACAGGACTCCATCATAGACTTTATGAACAGCAACACACACATACACTAATCCAATAATCTTTCAACTGTATAATTATTAGTTTGAAAGGATGTTATGTTGTTTTAATTTCCACACTGACGCTGCACGACTCTAGTTCCCGACAGATTAATAAAGTTATTTAAATACAATGCTTTGCAGAAAAACACAAGATGTGCTGTTTACTGTAAGAACATAACTCTTCGATGTCTGTGTGAGTTATTTAACCTTTATTTTATTTCACTTACGGATTACGTGTGTGTCTTCTAAAAGCATGTCATAATTAAATATCAACACTTTTTAATAAAACATAAAGTTTATTTGTCGGTGCAAGTCACTCTTTGCACTCGTCACTTCATTTTTCACACATTCAACATCAACAGAACCCCTGCAAGTGACCCTTCGAAAGGTTATTATGGGATGTACTGCACACACTGCTTCACACACAAGCTTAGACTTTCAAAATAAAGGCCTTCTGCTGTAGCCAGGTTTTAAGTCAAACATGGGATTAATTCTAAAGTAAATGACAGACGTTTAAATAAACCAGAACTGTTGTTCATCTCCAAAGACATGCTCTGGACTCTTAGAGGACAAGGTCTACAAGAGGTCTAAATGAAATAAAGAAATAGTTTTTACCAAACATTATCTTCTCAGTTTGAAACACCAGTCCTTGATGGAGCCAGTTAATTGTAAAGCCTCTGCTGAATCAGAGCTGAATTATATACTTGGTCTAAACATCACACTGAGTACATTGTAGAATGAGTATTGGCTCTTTCTCACTTTTGAGACTCAGAGGGTTATTGAGTCTGACTGGTGTTGGTCTCTGAGGGAGTCCACACTAGCTTAGCTCCAACTCTTCTGCACGGACTGACTCTAGGTAGAATTTGGGCTGTGAGCGGCCTTCATGGACTAGCCCTGTACATGTTTAATGACCTCACATTTGGATTTAAAACAGTTGATTGTTAAGAATTAGGGTTGCACGTGTTAAGGTAAATGAACTGGCTAATAGCACATTGGCTCAGTCTCACACTGATGACAGGATCCTCTGTCGTCTTCAGGCTGCAGTGAGTTCAGCCCCACCTTTCAGTCCCGTCCTACTGTCTTGGTTTTGGGACAATCCCTTTTAAAAGAAACAACTAAAAGCCTGCCTCAAACTGACCCATTTGTCAGAACCAAGGCTTTTCTTTTTGACTGCACTAATAAAACATGAACAATAGTATTTCATATAATGTCCAATTAAGTGCCATAAAAATAACTTCATATAAACCTTAATAAATCCACCATAAAGTTGAGTTAAAGCTGAAGCAGACAGTGCTGTTCACTCGAGTCCTCTCCCTGGGCCTGGCCTCGACAGTCTTTGGGCCTCGGCTGGTCCCTCGTTTGGCCCCTACAGCTCACATGAGGGGACTCTGTGTTCACCTCTGCTGCTTTAGTCTGGCAGGTACGAGCAAGATATGTCCCATGATCCTTTGGGGCTCTACCCGCCGCCTGTGAGTCTGCGCTCAAGTCGGTCCAGTTTGGCCAGGTTTTCCTTCAGGAGTTTGGAGCCGGGGCTCAGCAGCAGGGCCCTCTGGTAGTACATCCGAGCAGCTGCGTAGTCTCCCTGCAAACAGTGGAGAGACTCAGACCAGAACTTTCTCCTCACACAAGAGTCCAGTCTGTCAATTAGGGCTGGCCAACATTTCTCCAAAATATAATCTCATTGTATTTTTCAGTTCTAAATAACTCTACGTTCTTTGTGTCAGTTTCCTGTCACTTCTCTAAGACAGTGTATTACAGCGGCAACAGGACTCCTTTTCTGGGGATTATTAGTGTCTGCAGAGTCTCCAACAGACTTTATTTCAGCTGCTCTGGGGCCAGAACAGCATCAGAGACAACACTGAGGACACCACAGTGGTTCGAAAAATCTAAATGGAAACCGTTTCTTGTAACATATTGCTTCCTGTAGTAGCCTGCTTTAGTTTCATTCACCTGACAGTATATCAACAGAAAAGCCAACGTTTAGTTTTTGTAAATGTGACACAAACTGTGCAAAAGGACAATATTAGAGCATGTTTCGATTTGAACTTGAGCTGCCAAAAGAGGGCGCTCTCGTGTTCCAGGGCATTTGTGTTTGGTGAAGTTCTCCAACACTTTGCTTTTTCCTTTTCCACTCACTCTTTGTGTTGATGTGTTTCATGCTCTGAGCGACCGACAGATTGAACCAATGACAGTGAGGTGTGGGAGGGGCTCTGTGTCACAGCGACTCCTGAGCCGACTGTGTAGCTGTTCACGACAGATTCAACTCACTCTGCCTTCGTTTATTCGTCAGAAAGAGCTACAGATGCTCTTTAGTGTCGGGTGCTGCTCCTGAAGTGATCTCTACTCGACTCAAAACTACATTTAACTCACACAGTTGTGTCTGAAGCAGGTCTAAAGGCAGGACCTGTCTATGACTTTAGAGTTTGGACTAATACAAAGACAAACAGGATTCACACAGAAACTGCAACAGAATAAAGTTAACAGAATAAACTTTAGAGTCTTTAATGTCACGTCAGTCTCATCGAAAATAGAACACGTTCATCTAAAGGATGTCTTTTTAACTGTGGTGTGTGTGTGTGTGTGTGGGGGGGGGACCTTGATGTGCTGGATGCCCCCCATGTTCATCCAGGCCTGGGACTGGTCCGGTTTGAGCTGCACGGCCAGTTTGTAGCTCTGCACAACGACAGGGACAGACAGGACGTTAGATTTAGATTAAAGAACCTTTCTCTTTATTAATGGCTTTCAAATAAAACAAACAAATCTAATCAAATGTAAAATCTTAAATAAATGAATAAAAGATGACTAGCTTTAAATAAACTAAAGCTAAGCCTAAACTCTAGTCTTTGTTAGGTTTAGTTTGACTAAAGTTAATCTACACTTAGTCCTAATATTTTTAAGGTTATGGAAAACAAAGCAGAACTAAACTGGGACCAAACAAGTCTTAAATCCAGACTAAACTAAGACTGGAACAGGACTAAATCAAACCAAACCTTACCAAGACTAAGCCAAGGATTGAAATAAAAGTAAAGCAGGACCAAACCCTGAATAAAATGAAGACCAAGACCAGGTCTAAAGTAAGAAACACAGGCCTAAACCTGGACTAATACAAAGACAAACAGGATTCACACAGAAACTGAAAATGAATAAAGCACTTTGAGAGCCTTTAAAAGCACAATATAAAATCTAATCCATTCAACGATGGCTGCTTTGATTCTGGGTCAAATTGTCAAACAAACATAACTGTGATTAATCCAATAAAACAAGTTTCCAACAAAGAGATCCTAAACTCTAATAATCCTCTAATGATCCTGTTCCTCATGAACTCATTCACAGAGAATCAAAGACAGTAACAGCCTCTAATATAGATTTACATTTGAAAAGAGTCTGAAGTGACAAATGGAAATGTTGTGCAGTGAACTTAAACTCCACTGGGGGCGCTACACAAAGGGTTCCAGCAGCAGCTTGACACAAATGCACTTGCTCTTTTCCCTTTAGTTTTCTAAAGGACCTAAACGTGTTGTTACCTGGAAGGCCTGGTCCAGCCGGTTCATCTCCCGGAGCTGGTTTCCTTTAGAGAAGTACAGCTCTGCCTTCACCGTCAGGTCTGAGGGCTTCTGCTGCAGGGCTCGGTCCAGGGCTTCCAGCGCCTGAACAAAGGCTTAAATCAGTCTTTATTGGTGGCACAGAGACGGGACACGGTACACACACACACCTCGGTGAAGTTGCCCGTTTGCTGTAGATGGCCGACAGAAGGCGGTAACACTCGATACAGCCGGCTTCTCTGGAAATGATGTCCTGTGTCATCTTCTCTGCTTCTTTAGAGCGACCTGCCATCGCCAACACCTGAGCCTGGAGAGGACAGAGGGGGCGGGGTTAGAGCTGACACTAGAACCCTGAAGGACGCTCTGTCACTGTAAGAGTTGAAAGTGACACTCATTTAGAAATAAAAATAAGATCCACTTTATATTGAACAAACAAAGGTTTCTATAGATGCTGCACAGAAGAAGAATATTAGGAACACAGCCTTTCAACTCTTACTAGACATGATTTATTAAGTTTTATTCTGGATGCACTTCCTGACCCGGGCTTGAGACCGGCACAGACTGGGACTGTGGCTGCAGTTGCTCTTCAGGGGATTCGAACCCAAAGAGGAGCTCCATTTTTATAAAAATAATGATTCAAATTAAAACTGACTAAAGACTAAAGAAATCCTGTGGTAGGCCTCTCTTTCAGAGGAAGGACCTGCTCCTACTCCCTCTTGTGGAGATTAAGAGGAACTGCTCGTCTTTCTCAATTTAGTCAATTTAGACTTTTAACGCTTTGCTTTTGAAAATAATTCATAAATTCAAATCTTTAAATAAGACTGTGGTGAAGCCAATTAAAAGATTGAAAAGTACTGCTTTAGACTTGTTTGAGTCCTAAATGTAATCCTGGTTTAGTTTAGTTTGGATGTAGCTCTAGTTTGGACTGTGGTAACCAGCACAGTCCTGCAGCTTCAGTCGGGTTCATTTGTGTGTTTCTCTGCTTTGTGTCCAGTTGGAACAAAGAAGGACAGATCAGTCAGGCTCCCCAGGTTGAACAGAACATGAAGAAAATACAGCTTAAAAAGCACATGTTGCTCCAAAGACGAGAAAAGTCCAAGGAGACTGTTGTGTTTTATGAGCTGTAAATCAGAGCCAGTTGTTTGTGGGACATTTGTGGATTAACACAGCAGTGTTAAGTAAGGTCCCACATAGGGGTGTGCCGGTTTCAGAATTGGTGATGACGGTTATGACGTGAGTCAAATGTGACGGTTCATAACATAACCGTCGGGGGTCCGGGGTGCGTGGGGGGTATTAGTTTGAATAAACGAGCAGACACTGATTAGCTACTACGTTTATTTAAAATTAACAGCAAGACAACTAGCAGTGAATGTGCTTATTAAATGAATCACACACAGTGAACAAATCCTTAACAAAAAAAAAAAAGAACTTTGCAATGAACGTGCTTTGTTTTAAATAAATCACACACAGTAAACAAAACGATCTGACAGCTATGTTCCCCGCAGTGCTAAAAACTCGCTCTGATGCTGTGCTTGTAGCACAAATACACATGTATTTACGTGCCAATTTTGCTAAGAGCGGATAGCGTGTTTCATTGTCTCGCCACCATGCTAGTGGATCTGCCGTAGAGTCAATTGGTTGTTCTTGGAGATAGCGGGTTAACGCCGTGTCAGCGCGCGCTCTGATCGGTAAAGGGGCAGAGATTTCAGACCTCCGTTTATTAAGGAGATCTCCAAGATTGTGCACAGACCTCTCCCGAATCATCTCCAGCAGCAGCAGCCTCCAAAGCACCACTAACTCCGCCTCCGTTTCCTCGTCAGCTGATACAATTTCCCCAGTGCATCTTTTGTCTCCCAATCCATCCCCATTGCCTCTGTATCGTGGGTCAAGGAAAGATGACTTTGCCAAAAGCTCCTGAGTGGCTGGCACTGTATTTGTGCTAATGTATGAGGCATAGGCCTACGCTGAGTTTCATTTACGATGAGATGCGCTCTAGTTCACAGTGCAGTGCAAGTGAACGCCGCTGGCGCTTCCATGTCACGGTTATCATTGTCTGCTATATTTGCTTTTTATTTATTAAAATACATGCAATTGGTTAATGGAACATTTATTAAAATTAAGATAAAATTTGTACAAAACAGAATTCGTTTTTAAGAAAGGTTTTCTACAAAGTTTAAATTTAATGAAGTGGTAAATATAAAAAATATTTTAATGACACGGTTTTGGCGGTTATAGAGTTCTAATGACGGTGTTCAACTATAACCGTCGATCACACGGTTATATACTAACCGTCACACCCCTAGTCCCACATTATATCACATAAACACACTTGTCCCACATTTAGTTTGTTTCTCTAAATATTTATTTGAGCTGAACTTTTATTCTGGCAAAGGAAGCATGTGTCACAGTCACATTGTTGTTGAAAAATCCAACATACAGTAGTTGAGGCATATTTTTGCAGTATTATGAGCCCTAAACACTACAGTTTCATTGTTCTTTCCACAACGTGCACCAAAAGCAGGCTTTATTATATTGTTTGACAGAAAGTGAGCTTTAATTGATGGATTCTTTTCGTGTTGTGGTGTAAGTTGTCACCAGAGCGAGCCAGATGTCGGTGCTGTCCGGCTGCAGACCTGCTGCCTCTCTGTAAACCTGCAAAGCCTCTTCGTATCGACCCGTGTTGTAGTAGAGCGCCCCCAGCGGGGTCAGGATGTCCACCTTCCTCGTCACTTCCAGAGCCCTGCCAACAGCAAAGTCAAGCTTAGGAAGAAAACTACTCTTTTATTTTCTTTAAAAGTCAGACCAACTTTTTATCCATCAGACAAACTCTACAGAAGCAACTTTCTTTAAGCGTTCATGGAAATGAGTGACATTTTAGAAAAGATGGCTTCAGATCCCCTAAAAGCTGATTATCTGAGCCTCTCCCAGTTTTAAATTGTCTAAATGGCGTCCGCTCACCTCTTGTACCAGGTCTCGGCCTCCTCGTTCTCGTTGGTGGAGCGCAGAAGGCGGCCGAGGTTGACCATGGCCACGTAATGCGCTGGTTTTAGTCGAACGGCCTGCAGGTAGTGAGCTGCTGCCAGCTGCCCTTCTCCTGGAGACAAACACAGGAGCAAATACAAGACACTGAGAGAAACTCATTTAACCAAGTGTTGAATTATTTCTTTAAATGGAACATCCTTCGAAATGGGGAGTTTTCAATTTTTAAGTGTTTGAGAAAAGAACTCCCTCCTTGAACCGCCACCTTATTGTGGTGGAGGGGTTTGAGTCCTAGGAGCTATGTTGTCAGGGGCTATATGCCCCTGGTAGGGTCTCCCAAGGCAAACAGGTCCTAGGTGACAGGCCAGACAAAGAGCGGTTCAGAACCCTTTATGGAAATTAAACAACCGAGGCCCAGGAGCCAGGCCCAGGGTTGGGGCTCGTGTGCGAGCACCTGGTGGCCGGGTTTTTAACCACGGGACCAGGCTCAGCCCGAAGGAGCTCCGTGGGGCCGACCTCCTGTGGGTCCACACAGGAATGTCACCTCGCTGGGGGGGAAGGAGCCCGAGCTTGTGCGGAAGGTTGAGAGATATCGACTAGAGATAGTTGGGCTCACCTCCACGCACAGCTTGGGCTCTGGAACCCAAATAGTCACAGTTTGTCCATAACAAACACCATGTTCAAGCATAAGGGTGTCGACCAGTGCAAGTGGCACCAGGACACCCTAGGCCGGAAGTTGATTATCGACTTTGTAGTTGTTTCATTTGACCTCCGGCCGAAAGTCTTGGACACTCGGGTAAAGAGAGGGGCGGAGCTGTCAACTGATCACCGCCTGGTGGTGAGTTGGATCCGATGGCGGGGGATACAGCTAGACAGACTTGGCAGACCCAAACATACTGTGAGGGTCTGCTGGGAACGTTTGGCCGAGTCCCTTGTCAGAGAGCTCTTCAACTCCCACCTTCGGCAGAGCTTCGACCAGATTCCGAGAGAGGCTGAAGACATTAAGTCCGAGTGGACCATGTTCTCCACCTCCATTGTCGACGCAGCTACTCGGAGCTGTGGCCACAAAGTCTCCGGTGCCTGTCGTGGCGGCAATCTCCGAACCCGGTGGTGGACTCCGGAAATAAGGGATGCCGTCAAGCTGAAGAAGGAGACCTATTGAGCCTGGTTGGCTCGTGGGACTCCTGGGGTAGCCGATGGTTACCGGCAGGCCAAGCAGGCTGCAGCCAGGGTGGTTGTGTAGGCAAAAACTCGGGTCTGGGAGGAGTTTGATGAGGCCATGGAGAAGGACTATCGGTCGGCCTCGAAGAAATTCTGGCAAACCTTCGGGCGCCTCACAAGGGGGAAGCAATGCCTTGCCAACACTATTTACAGTGGAGGTGGGAATCTGCTGACTTCAACTGGGGACATTGATGAACGGTGGTAGGAATACTTCGAGGATCTCCTCAACCCCACCGACACTTCTTCCACTGAGAAAACAGAAGCCGAGGGCTCAGAGGTGGACTCGTCCATCACCCAAGCTGAAGTCACTTAGGTAGTTGGGCTCCTCAGTGGCAAGGCACCGACGGTGGATGAGATACGTCCTGAGTACCTCAAATCTCTTGATGTTGTGGGGCTGTCTTGGCTGACACGGCTCTGCAGCATCGCGTGGCGTTTCTGGACTGGCAGACCGGGGTGGTGGTCCCTCTTTTCAAGAAAAGGGGACCGGAGGGTGTGTTTTAACTACAGAGGGATCACACTCCTCAGCCTCCCCGGGAAAGTCTATGCCAGGGTACTGGAGAGGAGAATGCGGCCGATAGTCGAACCTCGGATTCAGGAGTTACAGTACGGTTTTCGTCCCGGTCGTGGTACACTGTACAAGCTCTATACCCTCTCCAGGGTATAGAGTTTAACTTATGGAAGTTTGCCCAACCAGTCCACAGGTGCTTTGTGGATCTGGAGAAGGCATTCGACTGTGTCGTTCCTGGCGCCCTGTGGAGAGTGCTCAGGGAGTATGGGGTCCGGGGCCCTTTGCTAAGGGTTGTTCGGTCCCTGTACGACCGGAGCAGAAGCTTGGTTCGCATTGCCGGCAGTAAGTCAGACCTGTTCCCAGTGCATGTTGGACTCCAGCAGGGCTGCCCTTTGTCACCGGTTCTGTTCAATATCTTTATGGACAGGATTTCTAGGCGCAGCCAGGGGCCGGGGGGAGTTTGGTTTGGAGACCACAGGATCTTGTCTCTGCTTTTTGCAGATGATGTTGCCCTGTTGGCTCTATCAAGCCAGGACCTTCAGTGTGCACTGAGACGGTTTGCAACCGAGTGTGAAGCGGCTGGGATGAGGATCAGCACCTCCAAGTCTGAGACCATGGTTCTCAGTCAGAAAAGGGTGCTTGTCCCCTTCAGGTTGGTGGAGAGCACCTGCTTCAAGTGGAGGAGTTCAAGTATCTTGGGGTCTTGTTCACAAGTTAGAGAAGGAAGGAACGTGAGATTGACAGACACATCTTTGCAGCTTCTGCAGTAATGCGGTCGATGTACCGGTTTGTTGAGGTAAAGAAGGAGCTGAGCTGCAAGGCGAAGCTCTCGATTTACCGGTCAATCTACGTTCATACTCTCACCTATGGTCATGAGTTTTGGGTCATGACCGAAAGAACAAGATCCCGGATACAAGCGGCCGAAATGAGCTTTCTCCGCAGGGTGGTGGGGCGCTCCCTTTAGGGATAAGGTGAGGAGCTTGGTCACTTGGGAGGAGCTCAAAGTAGAGCTGCTGTTCCTCCACATCGAGAGGAGCCAGCTGAGGTGGCTCAGGCATCTGTTTCGAATGCCTCCTTGGGGAGGTGTTCCGGGCATGTCCCACCGGGAGACCTTGGGGAAGACCTAGGACACGCTGGAGGGACAATGTCTCTCGGCTGGCCTGGGAACGCCACAGTATCCCCCCAAAAGAGCTAGAGGAAGTGTCTGGGGAAGGGGAAGTCTGGGCGTCTCTGCTTAGACTGCTGCCCCCGCGACCCGGCCCCGGATAAGCTGTAGAAGATGGATGGATGGAGGAAAAGAACTGTTTAATTAATATGTGAAACTTTAATGCGGCAGCTCTAGGTGCTTTGAAGTTGTCTCCTTCACTTCTACCTTTTGTCCTTCTGCTCCAACAGACTGAGCTGAAAAATGCTGTATTTCTGCTTTAGTTTCCAGCTCCAGCGCTAACACACAGGAGTTTACGCTAACAGTGACCTTCATGGAATACTTCCGTGGATTGTTGATTCCAGCCAAGATTATGAGAATGTCTGCATCTGTCTTTAAAAAAGCACTGCTCTCACCTGTGTCGACCAGAAACACTCCGTAGTTGTTGTGCAGGTCTGAGCTGTCGGGACACTTCTCGATCCCCTTCAGATACACCTCTTTGGCTTCAGCAAAACGCTTCTGTCAAGAAAACAGAACAAATAAACTGATAAAGATCAGAGCAAAAAGGCTTCTTTACGGAGGCAACAAGTGGGACTGTGAGGGAGGCAGTTGTAGCCTCTTGCTGTTGTTGGGTTTTATACCTTTTTCACCAACAGGAATTTTTGATGTAAGTATAAAGAACATTTTTCTGAAATCAGGCTGATGACGTATGTGGCAGTGGTAAAAGAAAGTGCACTACACCTCTAGAACAGTAGGTGGCAGGAAGGAGAAGGCCAAACAAGCACGCTGACAACATAAACGACTTAAACCCGGCGAGTGAACGGAAGTGTGGAACACTGCAAGTGTGTTCCACCAATCAGCGTTCTTCCACACACAGCCCCTCAACAATCCTGGAGCATGTGTCTGAAGGTTTCAAAGCCTGCTCCCAAGTATATATACAGTCCTGCTCACCATTATTGGCACCCCTTCATGTTTTGCATAACTGAGTGAATGTCTTCAGAAATAAATGGAAATGTACCAAATTTATATCAGCAGGATCTTTTAATTGGAGGTCCAAAGTAATTTAACAAAGACAATTGTTATTTCAACATAGATATTGTAATTATAAAGAAAAAACGGAAAACCAGCATGTGCACTAATATTGGCACCCCTCCTTAATATTTGGTTGCACACCCTTTGGCAGCGATGACAGCCTCCAAACGTTTCTTATATCCATCGAGAACCTTCTTGCACTTCTCGGGTGGCATTTTCTCCCACACTTCCTTTGCAATATGCTCAAGCTCTTGAACATTTGCAGGGTTCCTTTCTCCAATGGCAGTTTTCAGCTCTCCCAAAGATTTTCAATTGGATTGAGATCAGGACTCATTGCTGGCCATTTTAAAACAGTAAATTTTTTCCCTTTCAACCATTCCTGCGTGCTTTTGGAGGTGTGCTTTGGGTCTTTATCTTGCTGGAGGACCCATGATCTTCGCCTCAAACCAAGTTTCCTTACACTGGGCAAGACATTTCGCTCTAGAATTGCTTGATAATCTTCTGATTTCATGATGCCTTTGATACGGTCAAGGCCTCCAGTACCAGATGCAGCAAAGCAGCCCCAAAGCATTATGGATCCTCCACCGTGCTTGACTGTTGGTATGGTGTTCTTTTCCTTAAATTCTTCATTGCGCCGTCTGTAAACATACTGTTTGTGTGCAGGACCAAAAAGCTCCACTTTTGTTTTATCTGTCCATAAAACATTGTCCCAGAAGGCTTGAGGTTTGTCCAGGTTCTCTTTCGTGAAGATCAATCGTTCCTTTTTATGCCTTTTCTTTAGCAATGGGGTCTTCCTTGGCCTCCGCCCATAAAGCCCCGCTTTGTTTAGTGTGTGGCGTATGGTACTTGTTGAAACAGTTACACCAGACTGCTTCAGGTCTTTAGATATTTGTGAGGTGTTTTCCACCATTCGTACCAACCTTGAAGACTTCTGTCATCAATTTTCTCTTCCCCACGTCCAGGAGGTTCTTGACAGTTCCATGCCTGGAAAACCTCTTAATAACATTACGCACCGCATTGTGAAACAGGGATGCCAAGGTCTTTGGAGATGGCCTTATACCCTTTGGAGGTCTTGTGCTTGCAAATAATAGCATTTCTGGTGTCCTCAGACAGCTCCTTTGTCTTTACCATTGTCACACATGAAGAGGGAATAACAGGTGGCTTTTTATAAAACCAAAATGTTCATTTATTGGCTAATTCGGGTCACATGGGTGGAGGCAATTCATCACAGGTGATCCTCATTTGAGATCTGCAACAGGTGAGCCAAATTGGGTTTCCATACTGATTTGCAGCAAAGGGTGCCAATACCACTGACAAGGCAAGCATTATGGTTTTCTCTGTTTTCCTCATAATGTTTATCTTTTTAAATGTTATTTATCATTTACTGTTTTTTGTCAAACACAAGCTATCTGTAGTAATATGTTGGTTAATTTGATCCATTTCCTTCAGTAGATATTCCACAATATGTACATAAATTTCACGGGTGCCAATAATGGTGAGCAGGACTGTATATATGTGTATCTGTCAGATGTGTTACCTGTTCGGCGTAGAGCGAGGCCAGACTCGAATAAGCATCAGCAAAATGTGGACCAAAACGAATGGAGTCTTTGAGCAGAACCTCAGCCTCCTTCTCTTTTCCGTGGGTCCTACATGCACCAGAAATATCAGTGATTGACGTGAACACACAAACATATCACTTTAAACAGGGACGACTTAGTTTGACAGTTTAATCCTAAAGCTCAGTGTAACAGGATCATCTGAAAAATCTCTACAGTCTAGCAGGAAACTTTAGACCTTTTTTTTAAAGAAAAGATGGAAAGGTTACTACGCTGCCGAATTTTTTGACATTTCAGGACAACATTGTCTCATTAATGCATAATTGTCCACAGACCAAGTGCATTAGAAACACATGTTTGCTTCTGGCTGTGAGAGAGGAGCTGGGACTAAAGCTTCATTTGGAAGTGAAACTTAAAAAACAGGTCACACACAGTTTTAGGCAGAGACATGTTTCCATGGAGACCCACCTGAACTATTTTCTCACTTTACCTCAGCTTTGGTTGTTAATAAAATATATAAAATAATAAAAATATATATATATATATATATATATATATATATATATATATATATATATATATATATATATATATATATGTATTTATTTTTTTATTCTTAAAGGCCAGGTTAATTTTTTATTCAGGTGGATCTCCATGGAAACATAAAAGTGCCCAAAAGTGTGAGCTGTTTGTGAAATAAGCTGCAGAGCAAGAATAAAGTCTGACTCATTGTGTTTTTAACAGCGAGTCCCTGAAAATGAAGTGCTTGTGTCTCACTTGAGCAGGTTCCCCAGGTTAAAGAGTGCTCTGTTGTGCTGAGGGTTAATGTCCAGGGCATTTCTGTAGTAGCGCTCTGCCTCCTCTGGGTTTCGGGTCAGAGTGCCCAGGTTGTTCATGGCGCTGGCGTGCCGAGGGTACAGCCTGATGAGAGCAGGTTAAAAACAGAGGCATTAGTTGGACAGCTCAGTAGTAAAAGGAGAACATGGGTAAAGAACAGGAGCTGTCCTCTCTGCAGGGGTCAATATATTTTCTTATTTTAGTTTTTTTGGCTGAAAACTTTGGTTATTGGAGGTTACAAACTCGATTTCAAAAAAGTTGGGAGACTGTATAAATAGTGAATAAAAACAGATTGCAATCATGTGGAAGTTTCAAATTTCAAATTTTTATTTAGAATACAATATATCCAGATCCGGACCTCGAGAGGCTTTCATCTGGACCGCAAGACATTTTCCATAATTACAAGCGCATGTAAAATATATATTTGAACCGGCACTAGGTCAGCTATGTATACACGAGCGGGTCTTCAGGTTACTATGGTTACGGACAGAGCAGCGGCAAAGTCAACATGTTTAGCGAAGCCTGATAATGAGTTAGAAACCATAGATATACATAATAAAGGCTAGATGTCTCGTCCGCGCTGCTGGCCAATGGAGGTCGACTTCCGCACCTGGCGGCCATCTTGTCACAGTCAGCTTGCTCACTCGTAACATTGTGTTTTAATGGTGCATAGGGGTGTGACGATAACCGCATCACCGCATCACCGCATCACCGCAATAATGAGATGCCTACCGCGGTGTGAGGTCATCACCGCACATGATTTTTGGGGGGGGTTATATTTAGTTTAATATTAAGTTTTGTTTTGTAAAAAGACTTTCTTTCGTTTTGTACAAATTGTCTCTTAATTTTAATAAAGGTTTCTTCGGCCAATTGCATGTATTTAATAAATAAGAACCAAATAAGTAGACTATGAGGTCGCGGAAGCGATCGCTTTCATTGCTCATGAACTGGAGCACGTCTCAAATAAACTGAAACTCAGCAGGTTTGCCTTACAGACATGAGAAATATGTAGCCTAATATGTGTAGAGACGAAAAGATTTAAATAAGCATAGTGCAGTGTTCAAAACTCACACGGTAAACAACCAGCTTGATACAGATGGATCACTACTTTTGCAGTTAGACGCAAATTTCCTCGGAGCGAAGATGGAGCAGTGTTTCTGATATCAGTGAGCGAGGAGTGGAGCAGGGAGCGGGAGATGGTAAACCCAGAGCTGGAGCTGGAGCGGAGTGATTCTTACATTTATTTACATTTATTCATTTAGCTGACGCTTTTATCCAAAGCGACTTACATTGTTCTAATGTAATTACCAGTGTTACAGCCACTGGAGGCAAGGTGGGTTAAGTGTCCTGCCCAAGGACACAACGACAGTATGAACTGTGGGGAAAGTGGGAATCGAACCGCCGACCTTCCGGTTGAAAGACGACCACTCTACCCACTGAGCTACTGCCGCCCCTTCTTGAATGCATAGGAGCGGGAGATGGCAAACCCAGAGCTGGAGCTGGAGCGGAGTGATTCTTGAATGCATAGAGCGTGGAGGGGAAATTGCCGCCGCTCCACTTCGCTCACATACTCGACTCGCAAGTCTCGCAGTGGGGGGAGTCGGTTAACCGCCAAATTGCGATTCTTGTTGCTTCATCACCGCGGTAAGAAAAAATCCCATACCGTCACAGCCCTAATGGTGCATGTACTTTTTAAATAACCATAAATTTTCTACCGATTTTCAAACTGTTTGGTTTGTTATAAACGTCAGAGATGTACTTATGACACTGCATACTTATGAATAATTATAACCATGGACTTCCATATGAAAATAACATTGAACAGAACATATAGGTGCAATGAATATACACACGCCCAAGGTATTTATATATATACACACACACACACACACTTTTATAATATTAATATTATAATAAAATTATTTGAATTATTACGTTTATTTGAACTTCTTCAGGGTTGGGCCATTTACTAGGCTTTTCCCCTCGACATTGCACTGCGCCTTCAGAGATCACTGTTCCCAGCTATTTTTGCCTACCATCAAATGCCTGACCTCTTTAGAAAGCTGAGACCCTGTAGTTTCTTAGGAAACAATCAGAATAATTGTGTGAAGTACTGGCACAGAGTTATAGAGGCTAGAATATTGTTTTTTCTTTCTGCTGGATAACAAAGCATCTCAACTGACCACATTTCAGCTTCTAGGTCTCTTGATATGACTTTAGAAACACAACTGAGCCCAAGCACCAGGTCTTGTAAAGCTGTGTGCAAAAGCAGATCAATATAGAATGAAACATGAGTACTTTAGACCATTTATTTTCCAAGGTATGCTCATGCGTTTTGTAAAATGCCCTATCGAAACTCCCCATAGGACTTTTGGTTACCCAAAATACATACGGACAAATTTTTAACAAACCAAACCGATTGGAAATCATGTGCAACTTAAGTTATATTGAAAAGAAAGAGCAATTCTGCCTCTCCCACTGATGTAAAATTGCTGGGTGGCAGCTAAACTGTAACTACTAACGTTATGTCTCACTCAAAGCCAGCCAATAACTACAACCACATTCACAAAGACTGTAATTTAGACAAAAAATTGGTTGTCATAAAATCGTTGTCAGTAAAACTATAACTGAACAGCTCGATTGTGGTCTCAGCCTTGATAACTTGCACAAGTAACATTAGCCGTGATACAAAACTATTCTGCACGATTAAGTCGTCTTTCGAAAAGAAAAGCTGCAATTTCAACATGTTCACGCATCCAGAATTATAGCCACATTATTAACGTTTGTAAAAAAATCAAACATTTTGTAAATCCGTCAAGATTTTAGCGAGATAAGAGTATTTGTGTTCGTGCAGATCACTCACCTTACATCAGGTACCACAGAGCCCGGCAGAAAGCTTGCCTGTAACAAGATGGCCGCCGGTGATGACGTTAGAGACTCCGCCGTAAGACATCTAGCCTTTATTATGTATATCTATGTTAGAAACAGCTAAAATCTAAAAGTTGCGCCTCGGGAAAACATTATGGCGATTCACTGACGTTATGGACGGAGAGGGAACGTTTCTTTAATCAGAAAATACAGCTCCTCAGCTCCGGGTCAGTGTCAAAGCTGAACGACAGCACTTTAAACTCCAGTCCAGGCTGCTGTGATAATCAGAGAATGAATCCAGAACTGAACCAGGACTGGACAGTTTTCATGTCAGGATTAAAAAGACTCGGCTCAGAGGGAAGTGAGGACGTCTAATGTGGTGAGTTGTACATTTGTCTGTCAACTTCTTTATTCTGTTTTAAGTTAACTGCAGGGGCGGCAGTAGCTCAGGGGGTAGAGCGGTTGTCCTTCAACCGGAAGGTAGGCGGTTCGATTCCCGCTCTCCCCACAGTTCATACTGTCGTTGTGTCCTTGGGCAAGACACTTAACCCACCTTGCCTCCAGTGGCTGTAACACTGGTAATTACATTAGAAAGTTGCTTTGGATAAAAGCGTCAGCTAAATGAATAAATGTAAATGTAAGTTAAGTACTTGACTCGTTTGTCTTATATTTGACCTTATTTACAATGTGAGTAATTAGTTCACAATATTCACGTTCATTTGAACCGAATAACAACACAACCAACCAACACATATTTGAGTGAGTAAAAACAGAAAAGGTGTGAAGGGAAAATTTGGAGATGAGTGACACAGGTTAAGTCTTAAGTTGTGTCAGTTTCTGTCTGAATCCTAAATGCTGAACAGAACTAATCATAAGCATTTTAATTAAAATGTTACCCACATTGTGAAAACACAGGAAATAAATCTTTGTATTCTGATTTTGAACATGTTTTAAGATGAACCTGCAAATTAAACCATAACAGTTTAGTTATTGGCAACAACTAATGCTAAAGAAATGCTCAGTGCATTTTGCCTTGTTCCTGTTGTTTTCAGAGGAATGACAATATGAAGAGATGAATTATGACAGGCATCTTTGTCATGTTTGTTTAACAAATATGTTTTGGCTTGTTTTGATGATTTTGTATTTAAAATGTTCTCACACATGTATAAAGGAGTATTAGGCATTATATGCAGGATTCCAGGCTGTTGTCAATAAACCACCAGGTCCTGAGCCTTAGCTTTGGCCTATTTTGATTTTGTAGTATTTTCCTTTTGTCTGTGAGCTGTGTTTAGTGAAAATTAGACACTCAAACATCCTCCTCATGGAAACAAAGGAACAAATACAGAAAACAGTGGATTACCTACATTCATCTCCATTTTGTTTAAGAGGCTGTGTAAAATAAATGAGAATTATATTTACACACTTATTCTCCGGACCCCTCACAGTGAGGAAAGTTAACTAAGTGGACCTCGGCTGATTTTGGTTGAAGACCCCTGATGTAGAGCATCAGGCACAGTTTTATAGGAAACATTTTCTCCTGTAAAAGTGTGACTAAAGAATTTTTAGTGGTATTATATTGATGACAGCTTCCACATCTAGAATTAATGTTAAAAGGATCAGAAGAGTTTGCACCTCTTTCACAGTAAATCAAATGTGCGTATAAACATTTTTCCATCTATTACCTCTGCTCTGGCTTTAGTCCTGTTTGAATCTGACATTAGTCCACATTTAGTCCTTTAAACGAAATACAGTTGTTCAATGTGCTCGCCCTAATACCATGACTACACGAGCAGCCATCTTAATAGAGAAGCTGGAGCATTTAATAAGGATAAGCAGCAGACGGGCAGCCCGGTGATCCTTGTGCTTTTAGATCTCACAGCAGCCTTTGACACGGTGGACCACAGGATTCTGCTGTCACGGCTTGAGCATCGCGTAGGCATCAAAGGCACTGCCCTGAAGTTTTTTCAGTCCTACCTGGCCGACAGGAGCTTCTGTGTCCAGCTGGGAGATTTTACATCATCTGTTGCCCCCCTCACCTGTGGGGTCCCTCAAGGCTCTATACTAGGCCCTATCCTATTTTTGTTGTATGTTTTACCCCTAGGGGAAATCCTGGTTAAGCACAACATCTCCTTCCACTGCTATGCTGACGATGTCCAGCTGTATCTCCCCCTTAAGGCTGATGGACAGGCTGCAATCCATTCTTTGCTTGACTGTCTGTCTGACATAGTCTGGCATGGATGGGTAATGGGTTCAAACTTCCTCAACCTCAGACTGAAATAATTATTTTTGGCAAAATTTCCCCCGCCTTTTCCATCGACGCCCTGGGCCCTCTCGCCTCTAACGTCAGGCCGTCTGTCAGAAATCTGGGGGTGATCTTCGATAGTGGCTTCAAGTTTGAGCAGCAGGTCAGTGCAGTAGTCAGGAAAAGCTTGTTTCACTTGAGAAATATAGCTAAGGCCAAAGCCTACCTGCCCCAGAGTGATCTAGAGAGAGTTATCCATGCATGCATTTCCTCTCAACTGGACTACTGCAACGCGCTATACACTGGCATTAACCTTTCCCAGCTCCGCCGCCTGCAGTTGGTTCAAAACTCAGCCACTGACTCCTCACTTGCACAAAAAAACATATCACCCGGTCCTCGCATCACTACACTGGCTTCCCATCCGCTACCGCGTTGATTTTAAACTGCTACTTATAGTCTTTAAATCCCTCCATGGTGTGGCCCCCACATACCTGTCTGAGCTTCTCCACCACCACATCCCCTCCAGAGCACTACGGTCAGCTGACCTACTGCTGTTGGAAGTGCCCAGGTCCAGGCTAAAAACCAAGGGGACAGAGCCTTTGCAGTAGCAGCCCCAGACTCTGGAACTGCCTCCCCTCCACATCCGTGCAGCCCAGTCTCTAAACATTTTTAAGTCTCTCTTGAAGACTCACCTCTTTTCTCTAGCCTTTGATTAGTGTCAAAGGCTAGAGAAAGGCCTACATTATTTTAACTCCTGTAGTTATTTGTATTGTTGCCCATCTTCATTTTATTTTAATCTGTTTATATATTATGAATATTATTTCTTCTTTGTCTTCCTTTGTTTATTGCACTTAGCATTTTATTGTGAAGCACTTTGGTGTGGCTCAGCCATCTGTAAATGTGCTATATAAATAAATTTGACTTTGACTTTGACGTAAATTAAAAGTCTTCTCATTATGAGTCTGAGATATGATAACAAAACTGAGCGCCGTTAAACGAGCCTCTGAGGAAAAATCAATGACCGGGATTTCCGCAGGACTATAACCAGATCTGATTGGCTCTAGTGTCTGTGATAAAGATAATGTGCTACTCTGACAGTTATCGCTGTTCACTGTCGGAGCTACAAAAGAGCTGGGATCAACGCAGAGCTGTAGTTACTGTTCAAACTGAGACACGACTCGAGGAAATACTGTTTCTATGGAAACGGCTGTGAGTTTAGAAGAAAGAAAGATGAAGAGATGAAAAAAATAAATCCAAAGGGAATCTACCTGGATACAGGGACAAACATCTTAAGTAGCATTGTATTTGAGTCTTCCTCGAGTCTTACAGCCACGTTATAAATGTCCTGAACCTTAGTCTTAGTCTAAAACATAAAGAAGTCTGGATTTTATCAATTCAAGGTAAGACCACATCCGACCTCTCCTTGAACTGCAACCTTACCGTGGTGGAGGGGTTTGAGCGCTCCGAATTATCTTAGGAGCTATGTTGTCGGGGCTATTTGCCCTTAGTAGGGTCTCTCAAGGCAAACAAGTCCTAGGTGACGGGCCAGACAAAGAGCGGTTCAGAACCCTTTATGGAAAAAGTTAAATCATGAACCATGACGTTGCCTGGCATGACACATCTGGGGCCCCACCCCGGATGGGGTTTGCATGCAAGTGCCCATGCTCAGCCCGAAGGAGCAATGTGGGGCCAACCTCCTGTGGGCCCACCACCCGCAGGAGGAGCCGTATGGGGTTGGTGCCAGAGTATGTGAGCGGTGCGGAGTGGGAGCGGAGCGCGGAGCGGAGTTGTGTGATTTTGCCAGGTGCGAGGAGCGGATTTTTAAAATGTTGGAGCGTTGTGATTTTCTCCCGCTCCGAAACGCTCCACTACGCTTAATTACCAATCACGAGCCAGGAGTCCCAGGACCAAACCACTGTCAGGAGACGGAGGGGGACTCAACATGTTTCTAATCATATTTTGCATTTGTTTACGCAGCACTGGAGATTTAGCTTCGCTCGCTAATGTTCAACCAGCCAGCATTTTTTTCTGTTCATAGGCCTATTTCTCAATATTAATATAGGCTACAAGTTGGCTAAAAGAGATCTTTATTTTTTTCGTTTGGCAATTTGTTTAACTTCATATTTTAGTTTGTGATTTATTTATTTAATGTAATGTTTTTCGTTTTCACTACATGCATCTTCTGATCAGACACTGGTGTTATTAAAAAAAAAAAAAAATACCCTGGAGCGAAAACGGAGCGAGACGTATAAGGACGGAGTGGGGGAGGGAGCGAGGAGCGGAAAATTGTACACCCAGAGCGGAGCTTGAGCGGAGTCATCATGAAATACTTTGAGCGTGGAGCGCAAATTCTTCCCGCCAGCTCCGCTCACATACTCTGGTTGGTGCAAAGTGGATTGGATGGCAGGAGATTCACAGAAGTTTGTCAATCTCCTGGTGCAGCTTCTGCAGTGATGCAGTCGATGTAACGGTCTGTTGTGGTAAAGAAGGAGCTGAGCTGCAAGAGCTCTTAATTTACCGGTCGTTCTACGTTCCTACTCTCACGTATGGAAATGAGCTGTGGGTCATGACCAAAAGGACAAGGTTCCAGATACAGGCGGCTGAAATGAGTTTTCTCTCCGCAGGGAGCGCCTTAGAGATAGGATGAGGAGCTCGGTCACTCGGGAGGAGCTCCGAGTAAAACCACTGCTTCTCCACATCGTGAGAAGCCATCCGGATGGCCCCTGGACCTAGCACACGCTGGAGGGACTCTCGGCTGTCCTGGGAACGTCACGGTATTCCACCGGAAGAGCTGGAAAAAGTGTCTAGGGAGAGGGAAGTCTGGGCGTCTCTGCTTAGACTGCTGCCCCCATGACCCGGCCCCGGGCAAGAGGAATAATATGGATGGATGGACACTGTCACAGCCACTAAGCTTCCACTCAAATGCACCACAATATAAGATAAAAAGGTTCATTATTACAAAAACCTATAGAACAGACTTTATGTCACTACGTAAGACAATAGTCAAGGTGCTGAGGGCTTTGTCAAGGTGACCGCCTGAACTAAACAGTGCTGTGGAAAACACTGCGTAATGAGAAATCAATCTGAATAACTAACCCCCAGAGGTTATGTATTTATATCTTTACAAGTGACAAATGTCCACTTTTAACTCTTGACTGGAAGCAAATGAGTGAATAAATACAGACCCCAGGGCGATGTTGTAGTGGTGGATGGCCTCCAGGTGTCGACCGCTGTCTTTCAGAAAGTTGGCAAAGTTGTAATGGACTTTGGCATTGTGAGGCAGAGTCTGAATACCAGACCTGAGAACAGGACCGGACCGGAGGAAAAAGTGAGAGACTAGATTATTTTTAGTTAACACGTATATAAATCTTCTCATTATGGTTTGTATAAAGTTAGAGAAGGACTTTCTGAAGATTATACTGATAAAAAATATAAACACAGAACTGACTGAAGTTTTCAAAACCCAACAATACATTAAAGCTTCCCATATTACAATAAAAATGTAACAAAGGGTTACAGTTTTGAGTCCACATTTTGGCTTGATCTACATTAAGTAGATTTTCTTGAACAAAAAGTCAACCTTAGCTTGAAGACAATTCAAAACAAGTTTTTGTCCATATTGTTCATCTGTCTCATGCTGCTTATGTATTTTTTTTAATTTTTTTTTATATACAGTGCCTTGCAAAAGTATTCGGCCCCCTTGAACTTTGCGACCTTTTGCCACATTTCAGGCTTCAGACATAAAGATATGAAGCTGTAATTTTTTGTGAAGAATCAACAACAAGTGGGACATAATCATGAAGTGGAACGAAATTTATTGGATATTTCAAACTTTTTTAACAAATACAAAACTGAAAAATTGGGCGTGCAAAATTATTCAGCCCCGTTAACTTAATACTTTGTAGCGCCACCTTTTGCTGCGATTACAGCTGTAAGTCGTCTTAAGTATGTCTCTATCAGTTTTGCACATCGAGAGACTCCTCCTCGAGCTCAGTGAGGTTGGATGGAGAGCATTTGTGAACAGCAGTTTTCAGTTCTTTCCACAGATTCTCGATTGGATTCAGGTCTGGACTTTGACTTGGCCATTCTAACACCTGGATATGTTTATTTGTGAACCATTCCATTGTAGATTTTGCTTTATGTTTTGGATCATTGTCTTGTTGGAAGACAAATCTCCGTCCCAGTCTCAGGTCTTTTGCAGACTCCATCAGGTTTTCTTCCAGAATGGTCCTGTATTTGACTCCATCCATCTTCCCATCAATTTTAACCATCTTCGCTGTCCCTCTTGGCTGCATCTCTGATCAGTCTTCTCCTTGTATGAGCTGAAAGTTTAGAGGGACGGCCAGGTCTTGGTAGATTTGCAGTGGTCTGATACTCCTTCCATTTCAATATTATCTTGCACAGTGCTCCTTGGGATGTTTAAAGCTTGGGAAATCTTTTTGTATCCAAATCCGGCTTTAAACTTCTCCACAACAGTATCTCGGACCTGCCTGGTGTGTTCCTTGTTCTTCATGATGCTCTCTGCGCTTTAAACGGACCTCTGAGACTATCACAGTGCAGGTGCATTTATACAGAGACTTGATTACACACAGGTGGATTCCATTTATCATCATTAGTCATTTAGGTCAACATTGGATCATTCAGAGATCCTCACTGAACTTCTGGAGAGAGTTTGCTGCACTGAAAGTAAAGGGGCTGAATAATTTAGCACGCCCAATTTTTCAGTTTTTTATTTGTTAAAAAAGTTTTAAATATCCAATAAATTTTGTTCCACTTCATGATTGTGTCCCACTTTTTGTTGATGCTTCACAAAAAATTACAGTTTCATATCTTTATGTTTGAAGCCTGAAATGTGGCAAAAGACACTGTACATGTGTGCAGAAGAGCAATCAATCAAACTGTGTGACTTTTGTATGCAGTGACAAAGTTTACATCTTGAGTATATTTTAAAGATTTCTGAATGTACCATCTATAACGGTCCTGGACACTACTACTGCACGACCTGTCCGTCCTGGGAGTGCTCCCTAAGGTTTCTCTTTTAACCTATAGCTGGGTTTATGTAGTGTTTCTTTATCCTGAGGGTCTAATGACGGCCTGTAAAGACTGTGAGGAGCTTTGAGGAAACTGCTGTAGTGATATTGATTTGTGCGAGAGTGTGTCCTCACCTGAAGAGCGCCTCCCTGGAGAGCCACACCTGGTTTTGTTGGACTGTTTTCCAGGAGAAGAGCAGGAGCAGCAGCAGCATGGACAGACTTAGGACCGTGGTGCCCCAGCGTCCCACCAGAGAACACAGACGTCCCAAACCGTGAGCTACCAGGATGCAGTAGCCCATACTGAGGAAAAGACACAGTCTTCATTCGGTTAAGAAAGAATACTGTGCAAGTCTAATGCCCTAATTTTATTAATTACCATAGTTTCATCATTTGAGCTTCATCAAGAAAATGTTTTATTCAGTTCATACATAAATCTATTTGTAAAGCTCACAACCCCTGGAGGAAGAGAAAACATGTGTTGTAAGGACGTCGGAGCTTAATATAAAACAGATTTTCATGTTGCTTGTTCCACTGTGACGTTCTTTTTGTGATAATAATAACCATACTTTCTGTCTCTAACAATGAAATGGGTCACAAAAGTGAGACAAAACAACTTTACATTTTGTCTCTGGCACAAAACAAGCTTCTGAAACCTGAACTAAATGTTTGGGTGAATAATTCTTTTTAGTGAAAACATCTAAAGACTTCTGATGAACCATTGAACAGCTTTGACAAATGTACGTTTAGTTCAGACAAGAGTTACTAGACATGATACTAATAAACCAAAGACTGTTTTGTATGTGTTGTATTTGAAAACTGTTTCTACATAAGACATGTTCTGCAGCAAAGCAACACAAAACATAAAACTACAGTTTGTATGTTTTACAATAATAATAATACATACAGCGCCTTTTAAGATACTCAAAGACGCTTACATTAAGTGAACAGACTTGTGTAGCTGCTTGTCTCTGATGTGTCTCTGACGTGTTTGGGCAGTGTGTTCCCACGTTCTCTTTTCAGTTTGCTCGTACAGTTTTTATTTAATCTTACACTACTTCATGCATTTGAATCAAAATTCTGGACTAATGCCAAAGGCCCTTTTCACACTGTAAATAAAATGAACCTTGGAAATACAGACATGAGAATAAGTGACAGAAGTAATGTATTTCAGAGACAGAAAAATGTAGTCCTTCAGTGAAAGAAAAGGATGAGGCCGTGGTCCCTTTATTCACGCTCAGCTCTTTCTGCGACACATTCTGGCATCAGGTCACATCAGACTTCATTTCTCTTTTGATGATTCTGTGTCTAATAGTAGTCAGCAGAGTCACAGTGAGGTCAGATTTACATTTCAGATTAGATGTAAATGATGATTAAAAAGAACGAGCTGCTGATCTAAAGATGCAGACGCTGCTTTGACTTAAACAGTTGGTAGTTTTTAACCCTGCACAGTGGCCTCATGTACTCTGTTATTTATTTATTTAAAACAATTTGAGTCAGTTTAAGAAGCATTGAAATACAATAGAATAAACAAAGACTAAATACAAGATAAGAGTGCCTGGCCACATCAACTTTAGTGGCATTAATATGTTTTTATGTCATCTTTGTTTTGTAGCAACACATAAAGCCAGAACTGTTGGACTAAAGTATTCTACTGAGTGGAAAGGCTGTGAACTAAAGGAATAAGAGACACATTTTACATTTCAAAGTGCACTGTTTGGGCAGTTATTAATATTTTTGATTAATTATCAGTGAATCAAGTTTAGTTTATCTTGTGTTTAGGTTTACTACAGGCAGGTCAAGTTGTTTCTTATGAGTCAAGTCATTATTATTCAGTTTGAGTTTCTCCTGAAGCTGTGCCAGAGAGAGGTCTGCTGCAGAAACAGAGACGTCACAGAGACTCCACAGTCCTCTACAGTCCTCTACAGTCAGGTCCATAAATATTGGGACATCGACACAATTCTAATCTTTTTGGCTCTATACACAATGGATTTGAAATTAAACAAACAAGATGTGCTTTAACTGCAGACTTTTAGCTTTAATTTGTGGGTATTTAAATCTAAATCAGGTGAACGCTGTAGGAATTACAACAGTTTGTATTTGTGCCTCCCACTTTTAAAGGGACCAAAAGTAATGGGACAGATTAACAATCATAAATCAAACTTTCACTTTCTAAAACTTGGTTACAAATCCTTTGCAGTCAATAACAGCCTGAAGTCTGGAACGTATAGACATCACCAGACGCTGGGTTTCATCCCTGGTGATGCTCTGTCAGGCCTCTACTGTCTTCAGTTCCTGCTTGTTCTCGGGGCATTTTCCTTCAGTCTTGTCTTCAGCAAGTACATGCTCAATCAGATTCAGGTCAGGTGATTGACTTGGCCATTGCATAACATTCCACTTCTTTCCCTTAAAAAACTCTTTGGTTGCTTCCGCAGTATGCTTCAGGTCATTGTACATCTGCACTGTGAAGCACCGTCCAATGAGTTCTGAAGCATTTGGTTGAATATGAGCAGATAGTATTGCCCGAAACACTGCTGCTTTTGTCAGCAGTCACATCATCAATAAATACAAGAGAACCAGTTCCATTGGCAGCCATACATGCCCACGCCATGACACTACCACCACATGCTTCACTGATGAGGTGCTATGCTTTGGATCATGAGCAGTTCCTTTCCTTCTCCAGACTCTTCTCTTCCCATCACTCTGGGACAAGTTCATCTTGGTCTCATCGGTCCATAGGATGTTGTTCCAGAACTGTGAAGGCTTTTTAGATGTTGTTTGGCAAACCCTAATCTGGCCTTTCTGTTTTTGAGGCTCATCAATGGTTTACATCTTGTGGTGAACCCTCTGTATTCACTCTTCTGAAGTCTTCTCTTGAGTGTTGACTTTGACACTCATACACCTACCTCCTGGAGAGTGTTCTTGATCTGACCAACTGATGTGAAGGGTGTTTTCTTCACCAGGGAAATAATTCTTCGGTCTTCCACCATAGTTGTTGTCCGTGGTCTTCCGGGTCTTTTGGAGTTGCTGAACTCACCGGTGCGTTCTTTCTTTTTAAGGATGGTCCAAACAGTTGATCTGGCCACACCTAAAGTTTTTGCTATCTCTCTGATAGGTTTGTTTTTTTAGCCTAATGATGGCTTGCTTCACTGATAGAGAAGCTATCACAAGCTTCATTTGAAAAATTTGCGTTTCTCATTTTGTCCTGAGTGAGGCTTCTCTGTCGTCCAATCAACAGTCTGCAGTGTTTAGCTCCACCTGTACCTCACTGTCTGAGACCACAGCTGAGGGGAGACCACAGAGGTACAGTTCTTTGATAATGTGACCCTCACACTGACCTGGGCATGTAGAGGACCCTCTCTGCCACCACAAAGCCCACTCTGAAGAACAGGTTGCTGGCAGGAATGAAAGGAAACACGAGGAACAAGAGACCGACCAGCAGCTCCCGACTCTGCTGCTTCTGAAACAGAAAACACACAAATAATGAGTTCCACCACAAAGACAAGGACAACAGGACCTCTGAGAGTATCTAAAAACAAATAAGCTTCATTACAATTTATAATCCTTATCACCAACACCACAGTCCAGCAGTTTTTATGATGTGGCTGGAAAAAGCAGTGACTGATCCATGTTTAACTCAATAATAAAGCATTTTAAAACTGCACGAGGAAACGGCCACCAGGCGCTTGCATACGAGCTCCAACCCCGGCCTGGCTCCAGGGTGAGGCCCCGGTTGCACCATACCGGGCGACGTAACGGTCCTTGATCTTTTGTTATCCATCAGAGTTTTCCTGACCATAGGATCTTATAACAAAGTTAAACCACTGCGCCTCTTATCGGGACAATAATCAATAGAAATCACAGCTTAAGAACTAATAGAAAATAAAACAAGCAACTTAAAAAACAGACAATAGAGAAAGTGTCCCAGTCAAAAACCATAATAATATCTGTTGCATTCCCCAGTGTGTGATGTAGAGGACGTACCCTGAGAGAGCAGACACAGTGCAGACAGACCACAGCCATCACCAGAACCAGCAGCACAGTGGCCAGGTTCCTCACATCAGTGACGGACTCCACCAGAGGGATACTGCCCACCTGCCAGTCGTAGCAGAGCGTGATGGGGGCCAACAGCAACCAGGCGTTAAAGGACAGCAGGTACGAGTAGGTCAGAAACCTGAGGATATCCAGAGACACTTTAGAGTTTATCTGAGGAGGAAAAGAACACAGTCTCTGCTTGATTCATTCATTACTCTTCTTCATCATTAGCGATGTCAGGGATCGGGACGACACGTCACCTTAGTCACCACACACCTGCTCTCATCTATCAGCCAGAATATTACCTCCTTTGTGTCCACACTCTCACCCAAAGCTTCTGCTCCAGCGATGTTGGCCTGCTGTCCCCAAATACAAGACAGGGCTTTCTCCATCGTGGCACCTACCCCCAAACCCATCCATAACTTTTCCACACTCAGCCTTCAAAGCAGTTAAATACTACCTTTTCTACTGTCTTGTCTCTATACTTTTAAAGATAATTTGAGAACTTTAAAACACACTAAAGTGAGGCTCCCCTTGCTCAGTTGTTAGAGCACAGGAAGTATACGCGAGTCTCGAGTCTCGCTTGGGTCGTTGCTTCCCCATTTAAAGAAAAACTGCCAGATATCCCCTAAGATTACACAAATAAAGATGTCAACACCAAATTGTGATGCATAAATGAAGCAAGGAAACACAAAATACACATTACTTGCATGGATTGCCTTTATCAACATCTGCTTTACATTTACCAAAAGAAGAACTGCGCAGCAAAAACTTTATAAGTAACACCATCAGTATTCTTAAAGAGGCGTGCAGTAAATCTGAGTAAACTAAGTGAATTCTCCTCCGGCAAAACAAACTTATTCGGCTAAAGACTGCCTGGATCGTTCCTGACAGAGGAGTGTTGACCTGAATCCTGAAGAGTCAGGCATAAAAAGAGAACAGCTGCAGGTTATGTATTGATTTTCTACTTGACAGTCTGAACACAGCAGCCTTCCTGCATCTATAACCTAAACGCAATTACAAAAGGTTTATCCTCTTGACAGTAGTTCATTAGAATAAACCTAATCTTGCCTCCGTTTTTTGCCAAACATTTTCTAAAACACAACCGTGAATGAAATATACATCCTAGGGGTGGGCGCTATACCGGTTTGAAAGTGACTGTTGTGCCATGATGTAGATTTTGTAATCCTGTTGCACTGAGTTCAACCAACTAAATTACTTGTGGGTCATTTGCATAAATCTACTGTAATGAATACAAACACAGGGCAACACGTCCTTGTGATGTGAGCAAAAGTTAAGGCCAATGCTTTCCACAACTTACTGTTTTAACACCTCCTGTGTTCATTTAACACTTTACTTCATTTGTTGTAATATTTAATTAAATTTATATAGGCCTACCTCATGTTGCATGTGTGTACTTATTCAGGTCTATGTCCAATCCCTCACTTTTTATACAAACCAGATTCCCAAAAAGTTGGGACACTGTACAAATTGTGAATAAAAACAAAATGCAATGATGTGGAAGTTGCAAATTTCAATGTTTTATTCAGAATACAACATAGATGACATATCAAATGTTTAAACTGAGTAAATGTATCATTTTAAGGGACAAAATAAGTTGATTTTAAATTTTATGGCATCAACACATCACTTCCTGACTTCAGACAAGGCGGACGTGTCTTCCCTCTGCTCCCTGCTCTCTGCTATCAGTATAATAATAATAATACGTTTTATTTATATAGCGCCTTTCCAGAGCTCAAGGACACTTTACAATAAACAAACAACAATAAGGACAATTGACAAAGAGAGCAGACAGGACAACAACAGGCAAATGAGAGTGCAAGTACAGTAAGTGAAAAAACCCACTAAGAACTGTAACATTCAGAAAATAGGTGTGTTTTGAGCATGGATTTAAATTCAGAGATAGTGTTAACTAAACGGAGTGATAGGGGGAGAGAGTGCCACATTTTGGGTGCAAGAACACTGAATGATCTGCCCCCCCATTGAAGCAAGGCGATGCCGAGGGACAACGAGAAGACTGGAATCAGCGGATCGTAAAGAGCGCGTAGGGGTGTAGGGGAGAAGCAGGTTACAGAGGTAGGGGGGAGCAAGGCCGTGAAGAGACTTAAAAGCGAGAAGGAGAATTTTTCTCTTGTCTTGTCTTGTCTCGTGTTGTCATTTTTCTCTGTTATTTCTTGGACTTTACTGCCTGCTGGACTCCTAAGAACCGATATGGATCTAATTACCTGGTCTCTGAGCGCTATTGACACTATTTTTTCACATAAGAAGGGTGCTCCGGGGGAACCCATTTGCCCTGGCGGGACCTTTGCGGCAGGCTATTCACAGGACGCCTGGAAGAACTGGCAGGTTCTGTGTCTGGAAGCTCTGTCGGTGGAGGACGTCGAGGATATTTATATGTTTGGATTCATGATAGCTGGATTCCTGCTCATTGGTCTAGGGAATGCCTTCAACTATCGGAAAATTTGTAAGACAGCTCCCTTTAAATCTACCCAGCTGCTGTCTACTGAAATTAAAAAGTGCTTCTGTGACGTGGGTGAAAGTTTGAAAGGGTTACATCAAAGAGACGCGCAATCCGAGGAGCTGACCCGAGACCTCTCAGCACGGACTGTGGACATACAGAAAAGAGTTCATAACACCGAGAGACAGACTGGAGAGCTACTGTGCGGCTTAACTGATGTGAAGGGGTTACACCAATGGGGCACAGGAATTGAACAGCTGATTCGCAACATCTTGGCCCGATCTGAGGACACTCAGAAAAGAGTGGACATCATCGAGAAACTGACCGGTGAGCTGCTACGTAGTGTTTCTGGGCTGCATATAATGAAGGATACATCAAGGTTACTCCACGACATGGACTCACGCAACTGACGCTGAGGAACAGAACTGATCGATCATGATCCGGACAAATTACCGAAGTTTAAATATATAAATTACAAATTTCTGCTGTGTGTCGTCCCCCCCTCCCTCTTGGAAGCCTAGCCGGCAGCTGGGTCTTATCTTATCCGCTTGAGACTAGGGATGGGTGTCGTTAAGGTTTTAACGGTAATACTACTCTTACGGATACTGCTTAACGGTCCGGGACTTTAACGGTGTTCTTATCGGTACTTTGTGTTGTGTGTGTTTTTTTAAGAACAAGTTGAGAACAGAATTAACATTTCTTTATTTTTTTAAATTAATAAAACAATTATTTGTAGTGCAAGAAACAGCCATGTTTGAACAAATAGCTATTATACACACGTACACACACACACACACACACACATATATATATATATATATATATATATATATACTTAAGTTTGTGCTGTACCTTTAAGTGCTGTGCATTTAAGTTAGCCAAATAAATGTTTACATTTACAAACTGATTTTTCTTTATTCGGAATTTTAAAAACAAAAGAAATCAACAGAATTTCTACATAAGGTTAACAAACCAGGGAGATTTTACATTTATTTAAAATAACGTGAACAACGTTGATTCAACATGATTTTAGCAAAACATACCAGACGTAGATGGGGCAACAACCAGAGATGAGCTAGCTCAGTGGAAAACTTTGCATTTCTCTGTCGGCACACAATGCACTTTTGAAAGGTGCTTAGACAGATTGCTTGTGTCTCCGCCCTTACATGCAAACATTTTGTTGCACTTATGACAACGATCATTGTCTGCATCAACTCTAGAGAAGTGTAACCACACTTTGGAACGTTATGCTCTCTTCGCCATCATCACTCTTTGTATTAAGCGGAGGTTTTCGTACTGTTGTGCGTGCGCCGCGCTCGTTGTGTGTGTGTGTGACAGAGCGCTGTGACAGACAGCCTCGCAGATCTCACAGACAAATGTCTTAATATGATCCACATTAGAAATGTTTGATGAGATAAAATGTGCACGATAACATATTATTAAGCGAAAATACATAGTACATTATTTTTTCCCCTCCAGTACCGAAAGCAGAACCGATAGCGTCAGATCTTACTGATACTACGGTCTTTCATAATTTAGCCCCGGGGCCAGTTTAGCTAATACCGGGTTTCGGTACCCATCCCTACTTGAGACTCTCCGTTCCCAGCAAGGCCAAGGCCACTGATTGTCACTCCAACAGACGGCCTATTCATCGCCCCCACAGAGGCCTTGGACTCTATCCTAACACCAGCCCAAACCAACAGTCTGCCATTTTTACATCTGTCTGACCTATACTCTAATGCTACCCCGTCGTCTCCCCATTGTAAGCCATTGGAAAATCTCATCACGTGACCACGTGTGCTGTCATCGCCATCCTATAACTGCAACTGTAATTATGTTTGTTGTCTGATGTCTGATATCAGTTGTCTGCCATGTCTGTACAATGCCTTATTTCATTTTCCTGAAGATCATTGCACCGAAATATGACTGCATTGGTGTAGTTGCAATCTTTGTGTGTCTATCTATGTATAAATGTAATATGTTGCACCGTTTTCACCGAAGCAAGTTCCTAGTTTGTGAATTTTGTTCACTGACAATGGCAATAAAACCTTCCTGATTCCTGATCTCAAAAAAGTTGAGACAAAGCCATGTTTACCACTGTGTGACATCCTCTCTTCTTTTATAACAGTCTTCAAACGTCTGGGACTGAGGAGACAAGTGCTCAGGTTTAGGTATGTTGTCCCATTCTTGTTTAATACAGACTTCTAGTTGCTCAACTGTCTTGAGTCTTCTTTGTCACATCTTCCTCTTTATGATGCACCAAATGTTTTCTCTGGGTGAAAGATCTGTCCATTTCAGAACTGGATTCTTCTTCTACGCAGCCATGATGTTGTATTTGATGCAGTATGTGGTCATTGTCATGTTGGAAAATGCAAGGTTATTACATTACAGTAGCATTCCTGTTTGTGATGCAGTGTCGTCTAAGGGCCCGAAGATCACGGACATCCAGTCTGGTTTTCCAGCCTTGACCCTTATGCACAGAGATAGTTCCAGATTATCTAAATCTCTGGATGATATTATGCACTGTAGATGATGAAAACTCTTTGCATTTTTTCCTCTGAGAAACTCTACTATTTTTTTGCTGCAGCATTGGGGAAATGCCCATCTTGACTTCTGAGAGACGCTGCCACTCAGAGAGGCTCTTTTTATACCAAGCCTGTTGCCAATTGAACTAATAAGTTGCAAATTGGTCCTCCAGCTGTTCCTTATATGTACATTCAACTTTATATACCTGTCCCAACGTTTTTGGAATGTGTAGCTCTCATAAAATTCAAAATTTCAAAATGTCTCACTTTCAACATTTAATATGTCATCTATGTTGTATTCTGAATAAAATATTGAAATTTGAAACTTCCACATTATTGCATTATGTTCATTCATTCATTCATTTTCTACCGCTTAGTCCCGTTAGGGGTCGCGGGTGACTGGAGCCTATCCCAGCAGCTTTGGGCCTGAGGCAGGGTACACCCTGGACAGTGGCCAGTTAGTCGCAGGGCTAACATTTAGAGACAGACAGTGACAGACAACCATTCACTCTCACATTCATTCACTAGGGACACTTTAGATTTGTCAATTAACCTGTACATGCATGTCTTTGGACGGTGGGAGGAAGCCGGAGTACCCGGAGAGAACCCACAGTAACACGTGGAGGACATGCAGACTCCTCACAGAAAGACCAGAGTCGGCCGAGAATGTTTGAGTCGGCCGGGTTTTGAACTCACGACCTTCTTGCTGTGAGGCAGGAGTGCTAACCACTCTGCCACGTGCTCCCTGCATAATGTTTTTATTCACAATTTGTACAGTGTCCCAACTTTTTTGGAATTGGGTTTGTAGTTATATAAGGTACAAACACATGTTTAGCCTGTTGATTCCAAATTTCTTTCTCATATCGCAATATAATATCAACATGTCTCTGGACAGTGGGAAATATTGAATTTTAGTTCATATTGCCCACCCGTACAACATTCTGCGAGTACATGTGGGTTTGTTACAGTACATCCATAAGTCCACTTTGTGTGACTCACATTTCTCCAGGACATACACACAGGCAGTGAGAAGGATGGATGAGAGTGAGGAGCTGTGGTGAGAGGTTACAAATAGGACTGAGCTAGTGGCTGTAACGTGATGGATGGAGCCCTCTGCTGTGAATCTAGAGAGGACTGGGCTGCTCTGATGTGTTCTGCTCACACTGGGTCTTAACAAGCTTTAGGTTCATGTCCCCTTTTTTAATGAGTCACTGTAAAAGTGGAGCTAAACAGAGGACGGACTGACGGAGGATTGAGGGAGTGGACGTAATAACCTCCTCCACATGAACCACACACCTGGTAGTGGTGTGGAAAATATCACCTCTGTTACAGACACAGACTCATTCAACTGGGTTTTATTTCACTAAACTCTGCTTTAATAAACCTTTCATAATGAACCAGAGATGTGGGTCTGACCTGGTGAGCAGCAAAGGAGAGAAAGAGGCGGGGTTGTCCTGTTCAGCAAACATGGGCATGGAGCCTCCCATGAGCCACAGACGGAGCGACATGATCAGCACCACCTGAAGAAACAAGCACCAAACTCAACTACAGGCAACACAAACCTGTGGTGGAAACAGTTGTCATTAGTCTGAGTCCTCACGTGAGCTGAGAGGAGGCAGGCTCGTTTGATGAAGGGGCTGCAGAGGAGGAGGAGATCCCTGAGACTGGAGTCACACAGGTGACTGAAAACACACAAAAACAAAAACAATCATTTCACAAACATTTACATTTATTCATTTAGCTGACGCTTTTATCCAAAGTGACTTACATTAAGGTTCCATTCACCAGTGTTACAGCTGGAACACCACTGGAGGCAAGGGGGTTAAGTGTCTTGCCCAAGGACACAACGACAGTATGAACTGTGAGGAGAGCAGGAATCAAACCTACCTTCCGGTTAAAGGACTACCACACTGAGCCACTTCGTCCCCAAACAAACCCCATTCATGACTGCACCTCTCATAACCTCAGACACTTTTCCAGCTTAAAGCACTTCCAGGGCCTTTTTAGCACCTTTCTGCAGTGCTGATTTATTTACATGTTCCATATCCAAGAGTCGCAAAAGTGAGGCTCTGTTGGAGCTGTTATGCATTCTTTTTAGTCTAAAGAACAGCTAATGTAAAACGTAAACGTCACTGGACATAGTTTTGAAGTTCTGTCCCTCCTCCAAGTGACTTTATCAGTCCTTAAGGTAAACTGGTCACAGCTTACAGTTGTGCTCATAAGTTTACATACTCGTCATAAAAAAATAATCAAATTCTACCAGGGTAACTTATGAGCACAACTGTATATCCCCTGAGAGAAAGAAGTTTAACCTGGTTACTACTGTCATTGTTCATCTTGAGAACTGAGATCCATGCACTGAAGCACACATTTATGGACACACAGCAAGAATCTTCATAAATAAATTGTGGTTAATAACCAGTGCAAAGCAGAGAAAAACTAGATGCATCACACCCAGCAGAGTGGATAAGGCTCAAGGTTACTTTGAAAACGCATAAACACTTAAATGATTTTAAGCAGAAGTGGTAACCCTGCCAAACTGCCACATGAACAATAGATTAAAAAGTATATATATATGGTAGTCTCTTTTGCCACTGAGAACCATCGCATGTTTAGTCGCATATGGTTCTTACATCGGATCCTCCATGCCACTTATTTGTGCTTGGGACTGGTACAGGGTGACCCTTGAGGCTGGAGTTGTTCCTCAGGGAAATCCAAAGCCAACCGCCAAGGAGGAGCTAGTAAAGCTTAATGTATATTGTGTTGAAAAGCCACACTGAGCTACATAGATGATCTAATTTAAATTATACTTAAGTAAATGATGAAACCTGGGCCATCTTAACTTGAGAAAAAAGATCCATTTAAATTTAAACAAGCTTTTTAAACCCTCGGATGTTAATTATGAGATCATCTTATGCCACATCGAAGAGAGCAAGGTCTAGGTTTAATAAATAAGAGACTTGGTTTAACGGTTGTGTTGTGAAGACACTGAAGACGTAATGCAGCTGCAGTTTGTTGTGTGACGTCCAAGTAAATGGTTTTCATTAATAAACATTAACAATGCAACATCTTCAGTTTGCTTCTTAAAAAATTTGCATTAAACATCTATTCTTAACCATCAATTATTCCATTCACAGAAAAGCTCCTTTGACTTGCTCAAGGTTGAAACTAAAGCCTGCAGAAAAAAAGGGCCGGGGTATATAAAAGGATCAGACTGAGAGTGAGGAGAATCCTATTCCTCTGAGCCGTTTAGTTCAGAGCGGTGTGGAAACAGCGAGGAGGCGTCTCTGTGGGATTCTGCTCCGTCTACAACACGCTTCATGCTGTTGCCTCTGTTCTCGGCTATATTTGTCTTTGTGCTGATGCTGCGCTGATCCAACAGAAGAGAGATGGACGGTGAAACACTGCACTGTGGTCGTCAGAGGCTGGTCTGTGTAAATGAACACTGCTGGTTTTTAAGATATGAGCAAATACTATGTAGAGTCACTTTTTCTTGCAATCTTGTTCTGTGTTTCCTTATGATTGGATCTCTCCTTTGAGCTGAGCTGTGAGCTTATTTTTACTGGCACATTGAAGAACTATGAGTGAGTCAAGTGAAGAAAAGAGGAAGAAAAATAAAACAACCGGTCAATTGGGATTGTCTATGAAATGAAAACTATATAACATACAAAGAATCCGGTAATGAAAGAAAAAAAAACAGGTGAGGGACAACCGCTCTACTACTGAGCCACTGCGCCCCGCATTCCACAGTGGTATGTATATTCACAAAGCTCGGGACAGTGAGAGGAGAACAGAGAGAAGAGAACAGACAGAGGAGAACAGACAGAGGAGAACAGTGAGAGAACAGTGAGAGGAGAACAGACAGAGGAGAACAGTGAGAGAACAGACAGAGGAGAACAGACAGAGGTGAACAGACATAGGAGGACAGTGAGAGGAGAACAGACAGAGGAGAACAGTGAGAGGAGAACAGTGAGAAAAGAGTGAGAGGGTAACAGAGAGAGGAGAACAGTGAGAGGAGAACAGACAGAGGAGAACAGTGAGAGGAGAACAGACAGAGGAGAACAGTGAGAAAACAGTGAGAGGAGAACAGAGAGAGGAGAACAGTGAGAGGAGAACAGACAGAGGAGAACAGACAGAGGAGAACAGTGAGAGGAGAACAGTGAGAAAAGAGTGAGAGGGTAACAGAGAGAGGAGAACAGTGAGAGGAGAACAGACAGAGGAGAACAGTGAGAGGAGAACAGACAGAGGAGAACAGTGAGAAAACAGTGAGAGGAGAACAGTGAGAGAACAGTGAGAGGAGAACAGACAGAGGAGAACAGACAGAGGAGAACAGACAGAGGTGAACAGTGAGAGGAGAACAGACAGAGGAGAACAGACATAGGAGGACAGTGAGAGGAGAACAGACAGAGGAGAACAGTGAGAGGAGAACAGTGAGAAAAGAGTGAGAGGGTAACAGAGAGAGGAGAACAGTGAGAGGAGAACAGACAGAGGAGAACAGTGAGAGGAGAACAGACAGAGGAGAACAGTGAGAAAACAGTGAGAGGAGAACAGTGAGAGAACAGTGAGAGGAGAACAGACAGAGGAGAACAGACAGAGGAGAACAGTGAGAGGAGAACAGTGAGAAAACAGTGAGAGGGTAACAGAGAGAGGAGAACAGTGAGAGGAGAACAGACAGAGGAGAACAGTGAGAGGAGAACAGACAGAGGAGAACAGTGAGAAAACAGTGAGAGGAGAACAGTGAGAGGAGAACAGTGAGAGAACAGTGAGAGGAGAACAGACAGAGGAGAACAGTGAGAGAACAGTGAGAGGAGAACAGACAGAGGAGAACAGACAGAGGTGAACAGTGAGAGGAGAACAGACAGAGGAGAACAGACATAGGAGAACAGTGAGAGGAGAACAGACAGAGGAGAACAGACATAGGAGAACAGTGAGAGGAGAACAGACAGAGGAGAACAGTGAGAGGAGAACAGTGAGAAAACAGTGAGAGGGGAACAGAGAGAGGAGAACAGTGAGAGGAGAACAGACAGAGGAGAACAGTGAGAGGAGAACAGACAGAGGAGAACAGTGAGAGAACAGTGAGAGGAGAACAGACAGAGGAGAACAGTGAGAGGAGAACCGACAGAGGAGAACAGTGAGAGGAGAACAGACAGAGGAAAACAGACAGAGGAGAACAGTGAGAGGAGAACAGACAGAGGAGAACAGTGAGAGAACAGACAGAGGTGAACAGTGAGAGGAGAACAGACAGAGGAGAACAGACAGAGGAGAACAGTGAGAGGAGAACAGACAGAGGAGAACAGACAGAGGAGAACAGTGAGAGGAGAACAGACAGAGGAGAACAGTGAGAGGAGAACAGTGAGAAAACAGTGAGAGGGTAACAGAGAGAGGAGAACAGTGAGAGGAGAACAGACAGAGGAGAACAGAGAGAGGAGAACAGTGAGAAAACAGAGAGAGGAGAACAGAGAGAGGAGAACAGTGAGAGGAGAACAGTGAGAGGAGAACAGAGAGAGGAGAACAGTGAGAGGAGAACAGAACAGAGAGAGGATAACAAAGAGAGGAGAACAGTGAGAGGAGAACAGAGAGAGGAGAACAGTGAGAGGATAAAAAAGAGAGGAGAACAGTGAGAGGAGAACAGTGAGAGGATAACAAAGAGAGGAGAACAGTGAGAGGAGAACAGAGAGAGGAGAACAGTGAGAGGATAAAAAAGAGAGGAGAACAGTTAGAGGAGAACAGAGAGAAAACAGTCAGAGGAGAACAGTGAGAGGAGAGGAGAACAGAGAGAGGAGAACAGTGAGAGGAGAACAGAGAGAGGAGAACAGTGAGAGGAGAACAGTGACAGGAGAACAGTGAGAGGAGAACAGAGAGAGGAGAACAGTGAGAGGAGAACAGTGAGAGGAGAACAGAGAGAGGAGAACAGTGAGAGGATAACAAAGAGAGGAGATCAGTGAGAGGAGAACAGAGAGAGGAGAACAGTGAGAGGATAAAAAAGAGAGGAGAACAGTTAGAGGAGAACAGAGAGAAAACAGTCAGAGGAGAACAGTGAGAGGAGAACAGAGAGAGGAGAACAGAGAGAGGAGAACAGTGAGAGGAGAACAGAGAGAGGAGAACAGTGAGAGGAGAACAGTGACAGGAGAACAGTGAGAGGAGAACAGAGAGAGGAGAACAGAGAGAGGAGAACAGTGAGAGGAGAACCGACAGAGGAGAACAGTGAGAGGAGAACAGACAGAGGAGAACAGTGAGAGAAGAACAGAGAGAGGAGAACAGTGAGAAAACAGAGAGGAGAACAGAGAGAGGAGAACAGAGAGAGGAGAACAGTGAGAGGAGAACAGACAGAGGAGAACAGTGAGAGGAGAACAGTGAGAAAACAGTGAGAGGGGAACAGAGAGAGGAGAACAGTGAGAGGAGAACAGACAGAGGAGAACAGTGAGAGGAGAACAGACAGAGGAGAACAGTGAGAGAACAGTGAGAGGAGAACAGACAGAGGAGAACAGTGAGAGGAGAACCGACAGAGGAGAACAGTGAGAGGAGAACAGACAGAGGAGAACAGTGAGAGAACAGTGAGAGGAGAACAGACAGAGGAGAACAGTGAAAAGAGAACAGACAGAGGAGAACAGTAAGAGAACAGACAGAGGTGAACAGTGAGAGGAGAACAGAGAGAGGAGAACAGACAGAGGAGAACAGTGAGAGGAGAACAGACAGAGGAGAACAGTGAGAGGAGAACAGTGAGAAAACAGTGAGAGGGGAACAGAGAGAGGAGAACAGTGAGAAAACAGAGAGAGGAGAACAGAGCGAGGAGAACAGTGAGAGGAGAACAGACAGAGGAGAACAGTGAGAGAAGAACAGAGAGAGGAGAACAGTGAGAAAACAGAGAGGAGAACAGAGAGAGGAGAACAGAGAGAGGAGAACAGTGAGAGGAGAACAGACAGAGGAGAACAGTGAGAGGAGAACAGACAGAGGAGAACAGTGAGAGGAGAACAGTGAGAAAACAGTGAGAGGGGAACAGAGAGAGGAGAACAGTGAGAAAACAGAGAGAGGAGAACAGAGCGAGGAGAACAGTGAGAGGAGAACAGACAGAGGAGAACAGTGAGAGAAGAACAGAGAGAGAGAACAGTGAGAAAACAGAGAGAGGAGAACAGAGAGAGGAGAACAGAGAGGAGAACAGTGAGAGAGGAGAACAGACAGAGGAGAACAGTGAGAGGAGAACAGACAGAGGAGAACAGTGAGAGGAGAACAGTGAGAAAACAGTGAGAGGGGAACAGAGAGAGGAGAACAGTGAGAAAACAGAGAGAGGAGAACAGAGCGAGGAGAACAGTGAGAGGAGAACAGACAGAGGAGAACAGTGAGAGAAGAACAGAGAGAGGAGAACAGTGAGAAAACAGAGAGGAGAACAGAGAGAGGAGAACAGAGAGAGGAGAACAGTGAGAGGAGAACAGACAGAGGAGAACAGTGAGAGGAGAACAGTGAGAAAACAGTGAGAGGGGAACAGAGAGAGGAGAACAGTGAGAGGAGAACAGACAGAGGAGAACAGTGAGAGGAGAACAGACAGAGGAGAACAGTGAGAGAACAGTGAGAGGAGAACAGACAGAGGAGAACAGTGAGAGGAGAACCGACAGAGGAGAACAGTGAGAGGAGAACAGACAGAGGAGAACAGTGAGAGGAGAACAGACAGAGGAGAACAGTGAGAGAACAGACAGAGGTTAACAGTGAGAGGAGAACAGACAGAGGAGAACAGACATAGGAGAACAGTGAGAGGAGAACAGACAGAGGAGAACAGTGAGAGGAGAACAGTGAGAGGAGAACAGTGAGAAAACAGTGAGAGGGGAACAGAGAGAGGAGAACAGTGAGAAAACAGAGAGAGGAGAACAGAGAGAGGAGAACAGAGAGAGGAGAACAGTGAGAGGAGAACAGTGAGAGGAGAACAGAGAGAGGAGAACAGAGAGAGGAGAACAGTGAGAGGATAACAAAGAGAGGAGAACAGTGAGAGGAGAACAGAGAGAGGAGAACAGTGAGAGGATAAAAAAGAGAGGAGAACAGTGAGAGGAGAACAGAGAGAAAACAGTCAGAGGAGAACAGTGAGAGGAGAACAGAGAGAGGAGAACAGAGAGAGGAGAACAGTGAGAGGAGAACAGAGAGAGGAGAACAGTGAGAGGAGAACAGTGAGAGGAGAACAGAGAGAGGAGAAGAGTGAGAGGAGAACAGTGAGAGGATAACAAAGAGAGGAGAACAGTGAGAGGAGAACAGAGAGAAAACAGTGAGAGGAGAACAGTGAGAGGAGAACAGAGAGAGGAGAACAGTGAGAGGAGAACAGTGAGAGGAGAACAGAGAGAGGAAAACAGAGAGAGGAGAACAGTGAGAGGAGAACAGAGAGAGGAGAACAGAGAGAGGAGAACAGTGAGAGGAGAACAGAGAGAGGAGAACAGTGAGAGGAGAACAGAGAGAGGAGAACAGAGAGGAGAACAGTGAGAGGAGAACAGAGAGAGGAGAACAGTGAGAGGAGAACAGAGAGAGGAGAACAGTGAGAGGAGAACAGTGAGAGGAGAAAAGAGAGAGGAGAACAGTGAGAGAAGAACAGTGAGAGGAGAACAGAGAGAGGAGAACAGAGAGAGGAGAACAGTGAGAGGAGAACAGTGAGAGGAGAAAAGAGAGAGGAGAACAGTGAGAGAAGAACAGTGAGAGGAGAACAGAGAGAGGAGAGAGAGGAGAACAGAGAGAGGAGAACAGTGAGAGGAGAACAGTGAGAGGAGAAAAGAGAGAGAAGAACAGTGAGAGAAGAACAGTGAGAGGAGAACAGAGAGAGGAGAACAGAGAGAGGAGAACAGAGAGAGGAGAACAGTGAGAGGAGAACAGTGAGAGAAGAACAGTGAGAGGAGAACAGTGAGAGGAAAACAGAGAGAGAAGAACAGTGAGAGGAGAACAGAGAGAGGAGAACAGTGAGAGAAGAACAGTGAGAGGAGAACAGAGAGAGTCGCAGCAGATGTGACAGAGTGTTTCCCTGTCTCTGTCTGCTCTGTGGTGGGTGTCTAACACAGGGTTAGTGTTGGCCTCGGGGCGGGTGCTGCTGCTCGGTTTTGCAGCTGTTCACCGTGGCACGTTTTGTACAGAGCAGAGGAAATGCCATGACGATTTGGGATTGAGTCAGGAATCTGAAGAATCTGGGCTGTGGAAGCTCCCGGCTTTCGATTCAGATGGAGGACAACACAGTTACTGCTGAACCCATGCATCTGTCTTTGGGCGCACTCACATGGCATGTAATCAGTGTGAAAGCGTAGTTACTTAACTTACTGAATGTTTTTATTGTCGATGGGTTAATGACCTCAAAAAAGCGACTGAGTTCTCTCTTCCTCTTCTCTTCAAACTTGAGCAGATGCAAAAATCAGCCCAGAAGACCATCAGGTGTCAATCTGAGTGCTGTCAAAATGTCCACGGGCAGCTCTTTGTTGTTCAAAAGCCCAATGCAGGGTATGGTCCATGTTGTTCAGTATAGCATCTGTCCTTTTGTGTGTCTGCTGTTCCACTGCTTCAACAAGTCTCTAAGCTAACACCTGTAGTTGAACCAGCCCTCTCTATTAGTTTTTTAAGACACCTACGATCTCTTTTTCTGAGACCGAACAGACTGCAGCATAAAAAACAGAGTTAGCCATGTTCTTTAATTTCATATTACTCACACACAAAAGCAAGGGAAAAAATAAACTGGCAACAAATTAATAATAGAGACATGCAGCAATAAAGAGGACTAAATTCCCATTATTATTTACTTCATAATGGTAATCTTATTTATGCAGCACTTCTCACTTTATAAAACAAATGTGACTCAGGCCTTTGGGAAAACACTGAGATGGATTTGAAAAGACTGTTTTGACAAATGGAAAAGACAGAGAGAGATGCAGATGGTGTCAAAGCTCACTTCAACCTCTCCCAAAGGATTATGGGAAAAGACTTCAGTGTCTGTCTGCAGAAAACAACGCTAATTGACCATGACAGCTGTGTCTAAAGCGGCAGAGTCAGTGAATGGAGCTGAGGAGGGCTGCGTTGGGGGAGAAATTGAGTTTGGTCGATTTAGACGAAAGCAAATAGTCTGTCTTTTCAAATGAAAGGCTGAGAGTAAACCAAAACTAAAGACAATTCAGATAGAAGCCATATCTTTTACTGATCAATTACAGTCTTTGGGTGAGAAGAACCAATCAGGTGGATGGCTGTACACTTCCTGTTTTTTGGGGTAAATAGCAGTGAAAATACTGGCTTACATTGACATTGGCCAAGGGACACTTAGTATTTCTCTGTCTTTACATCAATTCCTATTCTACCCAAGTCGTGAGGCCAGCAGTCTTCAGACATCCTCCTCCCCAGACACTTTCAGCTTCTCTGAGGCAATAGGTAAAGCAAACAAAATCTATAAAAACTGTAAATTCTTCAGATTGACAGAAGCAGGTTAGGGATGGGAGGTCAGAAGAATATTCTTAGATATGAGCCTACAGACTGGGCTCTGCTGTTGTTGTACACTAATCCCACATAAAAACAAAGGAACAAGGCTTGAGTTTAATATTAATTCTGAATCAAATTGGGAGCAAAAGTAGAAAGTAATGTGACCTTCAAGTGTGGCTTTCAAGACGAGAAGTGTAATTTTGTACAAGTTAAATGTGAGAGAGACAAGGCAGGTTAACTCCAGCATAAAGTGTCTCTGTTTTCATTAAAACAATTCCAATAGAGGCCTGGTTTAGTCCTGGTTTAGACCTGGTTTAGACCTGGTTTAACAAGTGGAAGTTAGTCCAGAGCGCTCAAATATCGGAGATAATATTGTTATTGTAATTATTATTATTATATATATATTGTCCCCTTAATACATTTATTATGGTTATTTTAGATTTTTTTCAGGTGTCGTGCAGCCCTGAACAGTTGCTGAAAAAACTGCACTGATCCTGTTCTGCAGTTGAAATCTCATTTATCAGTCTCCTGTTTCTCCAGAGTGAGCTTTTTATTAAAACCATCCATCTTCATTAAACTTTGATGGTATTGAGCGTCTTTACGGAGAATCATGTTTCTGTCTGTAATCACAACAGAACCAGACAATTTCTGTCCAGAGTCGGGATAAAAAACGAGAAATGACATCTCTATTCATAACTGCCTCCTCCCTGTAACGATTTGTCTAAGTTAGGGGCGGCCAATAGAAAAGTTTAGATTAAGGCTTAACATAATGAGAAGAGCTTTCTGTAGTGATCATAACAGGCACTGTAGTGGTTCAGTTTAGTGCTGATAACAAAGTACCTGACTCCTCCTGAAGAGAAGTTAGATGTAAGGGTTTTAGGAAACAGCTGAGAAGAGGAATACAAATAGAACTAGGGAGTTGTCGGAGTCCATTAAATGTAGAGTGATACAGCACAAAGTCATTAAAATGAGTGATGAGAGCTCTCCTCTGATGATGTCTTTAAAAACACAGCGCCTCTCGTCGCTCTCCCTGATGTCCCCATTAACGCTGTCTGCTCCTGACACAGACAGGGCTCATTTTCAGAAAACACAGAGCTGCTGCTCGTACAGAGAGACAGAGACGGTGGAGCGTGAAGAACAGGGAAGGATTGGGGAATACAGTTAGAGAGGACACGGGCACTGGGTCTGTGAGTAAAACCATGTAAAACTTCTCCAGAGGCCGCATTTATGAAAGTGTGTGTAGGATGTCTACTACACGCCCAAAAGCCCCAATGAGCAAACACTAGGGCTGGGCGATATGTTGAATTTATTTGATTAATAAGAGTTTTTGGACAATGTCAAAACTTTCCATATTGCTAAATCATTTCAATTTCCTATTTTGCTTTTGTTAAGAAAAAACATATGAAATACCTTTTTACATTTGTAGCAATACAAACAAAAATCCATTAAAATCATAAATCATCTGAAAAATAAATAAATAATCATATCGTCTGGCCCAAACGCCATAAAATACTGATTATAAAACCGAGTGTATGCCCACTTCATGGAAATTGCCCACCTGGAGCAGATACGTGTGACCCAACATCAGGGAAAAGAAAAACTCCCCCAAAAAACAACGTAGCATAGCATTTCTCAGGTTCAACGACTGCCATCATCAAATTAAAGACTCACACTCCATCCCACACTAAAGCCATTAACTCTTTCTGTTCTGTTCTGCTGTGACCTTCATCAGCTCCACTGTTGTCTCTGGAGCTGCTTTACTAAAACAACAGGAAAACACCGACCTTTTTCCACAGTGTTTTAGATGCAGCTGTTGTCGGTGGAGGCTTGAGGCCATCCAAGAGACAGTTCTCAAGAAAACCCCACTGAATTGTGTAATTGTAATTATCCTCAGTTTAAGGAGGACCTTCATGAGTTTTCAGACAAACACAAACCATTCACTGTATAGACCTCCTAAGAATAGGGCTGGGTATTGTTCAAAATCTTTCAATCCGGTGCCAATTTCGATACCTCAGTTTCGATACCGGTTCCTAACGATACTTTTTTCGATACCATGTGTTTTACAATCTATTTCAAAATCAACACAAATACATTAAACACAAAACTTTTATTTTTCATCTTAATTAAAACAAATTCTGGTAACACTTCACACTCACACTTCACACATCGTATCAATCCTAACTTGGCCAAAATTTACCAAAAAAAAGAGAAACCTTTTTGCCACAACATGAACATATTATAAATAAATAAATTATATTGTGTACATCCTAATATTGAACCAACTAAAATTCATAGGAATGTAAAAAAAAAGAAAAAAAAAAACCTTTTAGTGCAAAATCAAACTGTATTTGTGGGTAACCGCTCAGCAGTTTTTCTTCAGAAAGATCAACATGTCGGCTTTTTCTGGCAACAGACAGGCCCGCTCCTGGCTAATGGTGTCCCCAGCCGTAGAAAATGTACGGTCTGAGGGCGTCGATGAGGCTTGTACACAGAGAAACCTGGCTGCCAAGCTGGATAGCATTGGCAGTGTGTCCTTCTTACTCCACCACCAAGTTGCTGGATTCACTGAGTGTTGAGTGTACACGGCAAACCTCTGTAGAGCTGTATCTCCTCCTGAATCTTCTCTGAGGTGCTGGTCATGCTGTTGGCTGTTACTTCTCTCGCCATGCCTTCCTGCAAAAGGAGGCAGAGGCTAATGTGAAGGAGGAAATAACAGCGCTAACGCTACAGCAACCGACTAGCAGCACAAGCTAACATACATAAAGTGGTAGTCAATGTCATGGGGATGCATTTGGTTTAAGTAGGGAAATTACACTTATCTGTCAAGTATTTCTAAAATGTGAAACCTTAACGTTACGTTGGAAAAACAAAGATGTTGCCTGGTCAAAGAATAAGGTTAAAGCGCCTGGGTAACGTTACATCGCAACGCAGAGTTGCATCCACACATTCAAACCACTCGCGTTAGCGTAAACAATTACTTTAACTTCTGTTCGCTAAAAAGGTAGTATCTTCCTTTCTTACCTGCTACAATCTCAGAAATGCCAGATGATGTTGAAGGGGGCAGGTTTGACTCCGATGAGGTGCAAGGCTCCTCTGGTTCCTTCTTTTTTCAGTCGAATACCGTGCAACTTTCTGCCTTCCTATTGATCCCGTGCATGGTCAAATGCTTCATTAAATTTGTGGTATTGCCGGCTTTGGTTGCAATACACTTGTCGCATATGTTGCACTTTGCTGACTCGGCATCCAATTTTATAAAGTGTAGCCACACTTTAGATCTCTTTGGCATTATAAAACTGGAACTTTTGGAGAAACAACTAACGTTACACTTATGGCGCTTTTCCACTACCAGTATCAGCTCGCCTCGACTCGCCTCGACTCGGCTCGGCTCGCTTTTCGCTCCGTTTTCCTTTGCAGATAGTACCTCCACAATAGTACCTAGTCGTCATAGCGACGCCGCAAGAACCTGACGTGATGTAATCTTCTACGCGACACACACCCGCTACTCACACACATAGAACAATGGAGGAAATCGAGTCTATGTTTTTTTTTTATCCTCGGGATGTGGCTGTTTCTCACAGCAAGACAGCAAACGTTGTTTCAGGAGAGGCTGAGGGCAGCAAAAAGAAACACTGCTGATAACAACAGGAGAGTTTGGGAATTACTACAGAGTTCAGACTACGAGACGAATCTGGTTTTTCAAAGCCGACGCAAGAGGGTAAGTTATGCTAATGTTTACATATGTGTAAATACTATAAGTTACTACTTACAAAGTATTTGAACAACTTTATAGCTACCAGTATTACGTACTAAAATGTGTATGATTTATGTGTTTCAGATCTGTTTCGCTTTGCAAAGTCGTCGCGGCAGACCGTCTGTTTGGGCTTTCAACCAAGCTACCGAGTGGTGGGATGTTATTGTTCCCGGTTTCACAAACGCGCAGTGGGTTCAGAACTTCAGAATGTCCGAAGAAACATTTATTTACTTGTACAACAAACTGCGTCCAGTGATGGAGAGACAGGACACAAGCTTCCGCAAGTGTGTGTGAGAGGGTCTGATGCGTTACTTTAATTGCTAAAAAAATAAATACATTATCGTTAAAAATATTGTCTCTGCTGTTTTAAGGTTATTACGGAGGTGATACGAAAAAAAGTACCAGGAAGCAGGTACAGGTACAACTTTTACGCAGTGGAAAACCAAACAAAGGCGAGCCGAGTCGAGGCGAGTCGAGCTGGTACTGTGTAGTGGAAAAGCGCCATTTGTGTTGTGTGACTGCGAGTATCTTCAGATATCCCACCGTCACGTCACGTGGTGGTGGACAGCCAATCACGGCGAATGTAGTTCCTTACATGCACGTATGCTACAAGCTCACACAGACACAGCCGCTTGGCAAAAAAAAAAAAAAACCCCGGCCGCTTGGCTTTTGTAACCGAAATTTGGCACCGAAAGATAAATAATTTTTCGATACCCATAGTATCAAAGTTTTTCGTTCGATACCATAAAAGCATCGAAGTTCGGTACCCAGCCCTACCTAAGAATCCACAATTATAAAGAAATTTAGGCAGATAACTGACTGACATGAGTATTTTGGCCAGTAACTAACTATATAAACATTGCATTGCAGAGACATTATTGTTTTCATTTCCCAACAAACATGCCCCCCACATCTCTTTCTACATCTCAGCCTACAGCCCACTATTCTCTGGGTTTAACAGAAGAAAGCTACATGATACTAACGAAGAGTGTGACCCTTGACTCTGGTCTGATTGGTTCATATATTTACAGTTAAAGCAGCAGCATAGGTTATCTTCAGCCGGTCGACCTTATGCTCACTTTTTAATTGGATTTAATAGAAAGCTGTATGACATTAATAAAGAGTGAGAACATGCTGTAACCTTTAGAAACCTTTCATCAGGGCTGTCACCTCTGAACTAAAATTAGACAGAAGTGAGATGAAAAGGTGCCAACTCCCTGCAGTTCTTCAGTCTGTGCCTTTTTCTTTATCCACTGCACAGGCCAGATCTACACTTGAAGGAGGTAACATGATATTCACCAAGAAAAACAGCAAATACTGCATAAATAGGAAGGTTTTAGCAAATGGAAAGAGACTGATACGTGTTTGTGCTGTTAGTCCTGTTAGTGAGAGGGTAGAGAACATTAGTAAGTGCTGCTCTATTTATACAAGCATCTATAGACTATAGGCCTAGCACAGTAGTTATAATAATCTTGAGAAAAAATATCACGGTTTGATGATATTATGGTATTTCAGATTGAACCGTAGATGTGTCACAAGAGTCAAAGACAAATAGGGTTCTCACTTTTCCACTGGTTGCAGTAGTGTCACTGGACCAGTCATTAACTCCGCAGTGCAGCAGGTTTTACCAACATGGAGCGGCTCTGATGATCCAATCAGCTCTGGGTGTTCATTTAAAGTTAAACGCTTTCAACTGGAGCCTCCAGATGGAGATCAGATGCAGGTTAAAGCAGCATGTTCAAGTAACTGTCTTTGTAACTGTAGTCATGTTGACTCTGAGCTGGTCTATACTGTCTTGTGTTGTATTGCATTGTGCTCTGTGTGAATTGTTCTAGATAGTGTAATGTCTTTATGTTCCATGTTTTGTTAATGAGTCCTGATATTAGTGGATTTAATATTGCATTTATTGTGACTTTCAGAAACTGTGGTATACTGCGACACTGTTAATCGTCCTATATATAATAGATTACAGACTAAAAGTCACTGGCGGACTACTGTTGGACTTGTACAGAACGACGCATGACACCACATGGAGGAGTTATTATTTATTATCCAATTATTTGATTGGAACAGTGCATGTTATTATACACAGATGTTTTTAGGATCCTTCTCATTAAAGATCGTTAAACTCAGATCAGACCAGATTAGCTCACAACACTGAAGCAGCTCCATTAGGATAGAATGAACCATTATAGACACAGACTCACAATATGTGCAAAAAAACATGAAGGCTATAGCTTCTTAGCTCCATCTGTTAATGGTAAACAGCAACAGACTAGAGCAGAACATCGATTTTAATGTAACCTAATTTATCCTAATTGAACCTTTTCCCAAAGATGACCTGGATGAGTGAGAACCTTCACTGACAACGTAATGTAAGGATAAGTTAAGAGTAACACACTAAACAGGAGAACGCTTACGAAAGCACAGAAAAACCTGTACAAGTCACAGAAGCAGTTTGAAAAGGACAGCAAGGAGCAACTTTGTGTAATATTTTAAAGCGGCATGTCTGTCTGACTATCTTTGAGTGCAAATGCTGCTAGAAAAGCTATTATTTTACTTATCGCTGTGAATGGGAACTAATAGTGCGATCCAATTATCAAGATGCTTCGCTGATGCTAGCTGCATTTGGTTTACCTCCTGTGTGTGCTTTATTATTAGTCAACAGTGAAACCTCAGAAGCCTGTGGTACTTTCTCTAATGTTTTCTGTCTGATGTAAAACTCTTTATTACAGATTATCAGTCTGACTGTTAATAAATACTGACATTTATCCTTTAATACAATCAGGAGGCCCCTCAATGTGAGCCTGGACTTCACCAGACATCTGAAAACACCCGGACACTCATCCAAATGTTTACTCAGATATGTGCATAAGTCAGAGTCATGCTTTAGTCCTCCTCCATCACAGCCTCCCACACTTGTCTGTTTGACTCTGAAGACGTGTCTGACCTCAGGGTGACACAAGTCCCACAAGAGCAGAAAACACCGGGAGCAAATGGATCCACTTTGATCCCACAGTGAGAGAAGTGAGCTGGTTTTGACATTACATTCTCCTTCCTCAGCAGCCCTCACCTCTAACAGTCCTTCAGCTCTGCACTAACACCAACTGTCGGGACGAGAGTATGATGTGAGAACACTGTTGGTATATGACAGTAAATCAATAAGGCGGGTTTTGAAGTGCTTATGAGAAAGGTAGGTTGTGAGTCAATGTGCATGTTTAAATAGTGGGACATAAACACTGGGAATTTATTCATCTCTACTGTTTAGTCTGTAGAGGGGTGTTGGGGGTTTTAGGGCTGGTCTCTTTAGACAAAGGTCGCAGGGCTAACACTGACAGACAGCCATTCAACAGGAACTATTTAGATTGCTCTTAGTGTGTTTGGACGGTGGGAGAAAGACAGATCAGTGCTATTTTGGACAAAAGAAAGGTTTGCAAAAGCTCCCCAAATGTTGCTCTTGTCCTGTTGAAGGTGACGTGACTTCACTAAACCTGCAGCACGTTCAGGCCAGAAGCAAATGCCACAAAGCATCCCCCTTACAATACTCCCAACAGCTCAGAGACAAGCCTCAAAACCTCTGGAACAAAGTCATTTGGAGGGATGAGACCAAAATTTTACTTTTTGGCAACAACCATAAAAATTACATCTGGAGTCAACAAGGCCTATGATGAAAGGAACACCAGTCCTACTGTGAAACATGGAGGTGGATCGCTGAGGTTTTGGGGATGTGTGAGCTACAAAGGCACAGGATGAATGCAGCATGTTAAATAAAAATAAAAATGCAGCATGTTATCAGAAAATACTGTGCACTCATCAGCCCAGATGGGACGTACTGTTCCAACATGACAACGATCCAAAGCACAAAGCCAAGTCGTCCTGTCATTGGCTACAGCAACATAAAGTGAAGGTTCTGGACTGGCCTCAGTCTCCTGACCTAAGTATCATTGAGCCACTCTGGAGAGATCTCAGTTCATTCAAGACCAAGAATTTACAAGAACTGGAGGCTTTTTGCCAAAAAAGAATGGACAGCTTTACCATCTGAGAAAATAAAGAGCCTCATCCACAAACTACCACAAAAGACTTCAAACTGTCATTGATGTTAAAGGTGGAAATACACAATGTATTAAGAACTGGGGTATGTAAACGTTTGATCAGGATCATTTGGGTAGTTTCTTTTATTATGATTTTTGAAAGTAAACACAATTGTTTGACAATAAATGACTTCACCCACTAACTATGAGTGAAAGAAACATGTTTGTGTCATCATTCATTTTCTCTGAAAAATGGCCAAACAATCACAAATTCTGCCAGAGTATGTAAACTTATGAGTAGTACATCTTCAGTAACATTTACATTTTCCTTCAATAGCTTGAATGCTTAAATACAAGACTAAAGGCTTTACTACAGAATACAGTGACTCCTCAGCAGGAGATGTACAGTTCTCTGCCAATTATGAGACAGCCCTGTTCCCAAAGCAGAGAGGCCAGAGGAAATCCCTTTGGTCCTATTTCAAAGTGAAGTGAAGATCCACGGCTCGTCTGTAAAGAGCGGGCTGCCATCATTAAAACCACAGTCAAACAAAACCGAGAGGCATGAAGGACTTCTGCTGCTTTATCTCTCGTTAAACAGACCTCGCTGCCTTTTGTCAAACTGATACTTAATTAAAGTGGTGTGTTTTTGTAAAATGTCATTGTAATGCTCTGATAAATATTGTGTTTTGAGAACATCAGCCTTCATTTATGGCTTGGGCTGCATAAAATTAAACTTATACTCATCTATACAGTCTATACAATCTATACAGTCACATACACATCTATACAGCCTACACACATTAATCTAAACAGCCTACACACATTAATCTAAACAGCCTACACACATTAATCTATACAGCCTACACACATTAATCTAAACAGCCTACACACATTAATCTAAACAGCCTACACACATTAATCTATACAGCCTACACACATTTACCTATACAGCCTACACACATTTACCTATACAGCCTACATACATGTTGTCACATAAAGTATATGCGCTGGATATATTTGTCATGCCCTCCTGCCTTTCTGCTTTTGCTCCCATAACTGTTGCTATGGCAACAGCCTGTGCAGGTGACACGTGCCATGTCTGTTCTGTTCTGGATGCTCTGAGCTCTGCTGCTGCAGGAGAGAGAGGCCATCTGAGTGAAACTTTAGTCTTATTCTCCAGAGAAAGTGGAGATATGTTGGCAATAATACAACTCTGCAGAAAAACAGTACTGTCTCGTCTTTAGTTTCTCCACACTCCGCAGTGACACGAGCGGTGGACACAAACAGAGACGCTAAAGCTAAAGCATTAGCAAAACATTAGTGCCCTCACAAAAGTTACTTTCCTCCTTTTCTCTTCTCCAGCTCCAGTTGAACCTCTAAATTACTTGCGTCATTTTTATTTTAGAACAAACAATGTGCTAGTCTGAAGATGAGAATCTTACTTTATTGTTATTATAGTCACTGTCTGCAGATGGCATATACAGTGCCTCGCGAAAGTATTCGGCCCCCTTGAACTGCGACCTTTTGCCACATTTCAGGCTTCAAACATAAAGATATGAAACTGTAATTTTTTGTGAAGAATCAACAACAAGTGGGACATAATCATTAAGTGGATCGAAATTTATTGGATATTTCAAACTTTTTTAACAAATAAAAAACTGAAAAATTGGGCGTGCAAAATTATTCAGCCCCCTTAACTTCATACTTAATACCACCTTTTGCAGCGATTACAGCTGTAAGGGGTATGTCTCTATCAGTTTTGCAAAACAGCTCGAGCTCAGTGAGGTTGGATGGAGAGCATTTGTGAACAGCAGTTTTCAGTTCTTTCCACAGATTCTCGATTGGATTTAGGTCTGGACTTTGACTTGGCCATTCTAACACCTGGATATGTTTATTTGTGAACCATTCCATTGTAGATTTTGCTTTATGTTTTGGATCATTGTCTTGTTGGAAGACAAATCTTCCAGTCTCAGGTCTTTTGCAGACTCCATCAGGTTTTCTTCCAGAATGGTCCTGTATTTGGCTCCATCCATCTTCCCATCAATTTTAACCATATTCCCTGTCCCTGCTGAAGAAAAGCAGGCCCAAACCATGATGCTGCCACCACCATGTTTGACAGTGGGGATGGTGTGTTCAGGGTGATGAGCTGTGTTGCTTTTACACCAAACATAACGTTTTGTATCCAGAGTGATCATCATCATTAGTCATTTAGGTCAACATTGGATCATTCAGAGATCCTCACTGAACCTCTGGAGAGAGTTTGCTGCACTGAAAGTAAAGGGGCTGAATAATTTTGCACGCCCAATTTTTCAGTTTTTTATTTGTTAAAAAGGTTTGAAATATCCAATAAATTTCGTTCCACTTCATGATTGTGTCCCACTTGTTGTTGATTCTTCATAAAAAATTAAAGTTTCATATTTTTATGTTTGAAGCCTAAAATGTGGCAAAAGGTTGCAAAGTTCAAGGGGGCCGAATACTTTTGCAAGTCACTGTATTAAGAAGGAAAGAAGGAAAGATAATACCAAAAAATACTAATAATATCGGCCTAGAATTTACATATTGGTGCATCCTTAATTTGGTGGTCTTATATAATTTTAACTATAGACAAATATACCATTTGTGGTATTGGTTGGGCTTGATGTCTGAGACTGCCACAAACAAAAAACACAGTTTGAGACCAAGAAGTGCTCTCAAGTTTAGAAGAATCTTAAAACCCGTTCCAAGACCCGTTTCAGGAAGAACTCATGGACACAGATAAAAGTACCTCTGAATGTGATTGGACAGACATTCAGAATTCAAAAACAGTATCAACAGACGCAGAATAAACTGCCTCTGGACCAAACATACGACCACTCAGAGAAACAGCATCACATAAACCTCGCCTCCTTTTAGATACACAGTTATGATTGGTCAGGTTGGTATTCAGTGGGAGGAGTTAAATGTAGAAAGGCCCAGGTGCTGCTAATGTAAATAAAATCCATCGATGAAGTGTGTTATGAAATACAGCTTCTGTGCAATGTTTCATTCTTATAGATTCTTATAGAACAAACCTAATGAAACGAATTATCAATGACACAACTTGATGTGACTTGAAAACAGATTTGGTTAAGCTTTACAGCCCTGAGTCTTGCACCTTTTCTCAGACCCTGACTCTGACAGAAAACATGTCCCAGTGTTATCCTGTTCACAGATTCACAGCTTCACTGGCACCTGCTGGGCTTTAATTAAGGCTTAAACTAAACCAGCAGCTCTGATTTAAACAGTGAGATCAAACCTCAGAGTAGTAAACCCCACGCAGCTCATATACAGAGGGAGGATGGTTGTTCGTCTGTAGCACATTCCTTTCTAACAACACTAACCACAGGTATTCACACACCAGACTCTAGAGACCAGTGTTGCTTTCTGAAACATTCAAGTTCACACTGCATTACTACATAGAGCTATATTTATGGTCCATGGCTGTTTTTGAGGCAGTAACATCGCTGTGCCAGTCTCTCTACTTCACAACAATCTGCTTGAGTTTACTCAATAAAACTGTTTCCATTTCACTTAAGTCTTTTAGGAAAAAGTACAAAAAAAAAAAAACGAATAATTTTTTTTGAACACGATAAAAAAAGTTGTATTGCCTAAGAGCATATTGTAATAGTAATCTTCGGTGAAAAAAGAACACTTAAAGAAATCATCTGGTCTTTATTATCAGCACATACTGGAAGCTTTGTCCAATCACAGCCCGCGCTCAATTACGACACCCTCCCATTGGTCGACACTGATGTCAACAAGTAAGTAATGGCTGCAGATAAAACAGAGAGTCTATTAGGGGGTACTCACACTAGCCAGTTTGAACCGTGCCTGAGTGCGTTTGACCACCAAAGCGCGGTTCGTTTGACTAGTGTGAGTCCTCCGAACCGTGCCCGGGCGCGGCTCGATTAGCCGGCCCTGGCCCGCTTGAAAGAGGTGGGCCAGAGCACGGTTCAGTTGGACTCGGGCGCGGTTCGCATGTAGTGTGAGCGCTAACCGTGCTGGAGCATGGAACAGGACGCGTGACGTCACGGTTTTGCGACGCTCCAAAACCAACATGGCGGGGAAAGGTTCGCTTTGGTCTACGGCAGAGGTGCAATGCTTGTTGGAAATTTGGGCAGATGAGAGCATACAGGAGCAGCTGGACAAAACTCATAAAAACTCAGATATCCACAAAGAAAACAGAGCGATGGACTCCATTGTGTTCAGAGAGCGCTGCTCTTCCTGTTTATCCCGAAACCGTCGCACCATAATGACGTAAGCGTGCTCCGGCACGAATGCTGAAACCCTATGTGAGTGCAGGCCAGAGGGGGAGTGGGGAGGGGGACAATCGTACTCGGGCCCGGTTCATGGCAACCGTGCCTAGTGTGAGTACACCCTTAGTGTCTATTAATGAGTAGTGGCAGCACACAAACCCTTTTTTTTGGGACAAAATAGGGGCGTTCTGGCACAATTTGCAGTTTCCATAAATAATTTCAAAATGCCTATTAAATATGGTAATGTAACTGTAGATATTGGATAGCAGATGTCTTTGTTCAGCAATCTTTCCTCTTCATATTTCGGTTTTCTAAGATGCTTGATTTGTCTTTTGGCATTTAAACCTAAAAATCTAATAAAGCCAAGTCTGTTTTCCATTATTCCATCAGACTCCCTACCCCAGCTTTAACTGACCCGCTGCAGTAAAAGAAGTGAAAGAATGAGGCAACAACATATTTACTACATTTGTATTGTTCAACTCAGTGTCTCTAATTTGGTAGTTTGACGCTCATGCAGTGGTTTGACCGCATTTCTGTGGCTCTGGACTGAGTCTAATCACAGCAGGAAAGTAATAAGTGGCTCCTAAAATGGTGTGTGGGGCTGAGCAGGTTAATCTGGCTCTAATCAAATTAATAGCTCTGTAAACAGCAGATTCAGAGATAAAAAGTCTCTACAGCTCCAGTTCTGCAACAGGCCTTTTCTGTTCTCTGAGTCCAAACATGTGTGGCTCACTTTAACTTTACAACACACTGAACTCAAGTCTTATTTTGATTTAGGACACAGCGGGGTTATAAATCTTCTCTAAAAGTATTTCACAGGACATTTCATGGTCATTAACAGTGATATAAGACAGAAAAATGCAGGACCACTCAACCCACATTTTACATTTCTGAACAAGACTTTGTGGTGTGTAAATGATTAGAACCTGGTCAGAAGACCGCAAGGGCAAAAGCTAAAACTGGACTGGGGTTTGACCACTCCCCTTTCTTCTGTCTTCTCCTCTGGGTGAGATTAGAAACCCAAGTGGGACTTTAATTAGTGTTTCCCACACATTATGGAAACTATGGAAATCGTTTTAGCCAATACCATAGCCCACACACACATTTACACACAAACACACACACACACACACACACACACACACACACACACACACACACACACACACGCACGCACGCACTCCTGTATATGTTTATTTTGTGGCATGGTGTTTGTCTATTAAAAAAACAAGACATACAAGACACAGAACATTGTCTATGAGGGATGTAAAATCTGAACTTCAGTTTTAGTGCTCCCTATTTTGATAATTAAATAAAATGTATTTCATGCACTGTTGCTCTTGTGAATATGTGAGTACAAAGTGAGGTTTTCCAGATTCTTCCCGCAGTATATCGTCTTACAATACAGTATCGGGATATATCATATCGTGGCATGTGTATCGTGATTATGTATCGTATCGCCATGTGCTTGCCAACACACACCCCTACTGTCTATGAGGCTACACTCAACTAAGTGCCACCTTTGACAAAAGAACCAGTCCAGAGAAAATGAAAACTATCTTATAACTTATATAAAATTACTAGTGCTGGGCAAGTTAACGCGTTATTTTTCCGTTAACGCATTAATGAATTAACGCGGACAATTATTTTATCGCGCATTAACGTTGCCTGATTAGTATAGTGAAAGATGTTGGTCTGAAGAACATTCTTAGGATCGCAACGAATGACTGCACGTATGGGCCGCCCTCATCCAGTGCTTTAAGTGGGCCGGTACGCACCTGTACTCAGTACTGGTACGCTCATTTGGACATCTGTTTTAATAGAGATTTTAATCCTTTGCCTGTGCTGCCGCTTTCCAGAGCGCCCTTCACAATGCACGCTTCCTAATTCGTCCCACCGAGAGCAGAGACCTCATTACCCATACACCCTTGAGTGAAAAGCGCACAACTCAACTCAACGTGGCCGAGTTGAGATATATTTTTATTATGTTTATATTGATATAATGTTATGATTGAAGCTCTGGACATAACTTGTTTTTCTATAACAAACTTAACAAAATATTAATGCCCTGGCAGTGGCAACTATTTAATTTAATATAATAATTAAATTAATAATATTTAATATTTAATTTGATTACATTAATATTTAAGTTAAGATTTACAAGAAATATTTTAACTGCTACTAATCTCGAACTGCTGTAAAAAGCACCTTATTTGTTTAAAGTGTTGTTTAAAGTGCAAACCAAATGTTATTGCACTTTTGTTTATATAGCAGTTCTTTCAAAATAAAAGTATGCAGTATGTAGGAGCCAAAATTATATATTATTCGTCTACGGATTGCTTTTGTCTGGTTGCCAGGGTGATGTGTGGGTCACGTGGGTCTAGGCGGTGACAGCACTTAGTTTCAAAGGTGGCACTCAGTCACTGTCACTCAGGTATAAGAGGAGAGAGGGGAGCAGGGTATCCGTAATATTTGTTGACCACAAGCATTGTCTAACAATACCATCCGATGGATTTGATAACTGTGTTCTGCTGAGCAGTTATTTCAATAAATGTCACACACATTTATTCTGAGACTCGGTGTGAATCTGTTGAGGCCGCAGCGCGTCACACAATATACAGGGCCCGTCCTCGGCCTCTCCAAGCAACAAAGGAACTAAGGAGTCGCTTCTACACAGTACACTAATTTTGAATTCATTATTAAATTTTGTGTATAATGCGATTAATCGCGATTAATCACAGAACATTGTGCAATTAATCGCGATTAAACGCTTTAATCGTTGCCCAGCACTAAAAATTACATAACTGATGTTGACAGAGATGTGTTTGAACAAAGTTAATAAAACAACAAGCTTCTACTTCTTAAGCATTTCATAAAATCTTTAGACCACAACTCTTTCCCTCCATTGGCCTTGAGGAAGGGTTACAATAATCAGTTTTTCTTTAAAACGGAACACAATGAGAGTGAGTGCATTGAAAGCCCTTGGAAAACGAGGCAACAAATTCAGGTGTGTCACAATATGAATATTTTACTTGGAGAGTAGCATTGTCAAATTGATTGTAAATTAGTGTTAATAGTGTTAATAGACTTTAGTGTAAGACTGTGATAAATTAGCAAAGCGCTTTAAATGAGCAAACGGATTGACAAAGTGCTTTAAATCTTTAACAGACAATAAGAGGACACATGGTAAAAGGCCTAAATCATTCTATAATCCCTTTTCTCCAGACTAAACACTTTTTATAACTCGTGGTCTGCTGCTAAACAGACAGAAAATAGCCCTGATCCCATTACAGCACATCTGTTTGCTCTAGTCCCAGAGAAACACAGCTGTCCATATAACACTGAAGCCACAGGGTCAAATTTTTAGAAGCCAAAAAACAAATAGTGCCTGAGGCTGAGTGATGCAAGAGTTTGTAATGCAGTCATGTAAAACGAGAAAGTCGAGGCAGAAGACTCTGTTTGACTTTATACAGTGTCAAGATTCAGCAAGTATCATGCGAGGCACTTGAAAAAAGCAGTGAAGTGAGCACAGACCTAGTCGTGTCTGTCCCAAAACACTTCTAAAGCGACAGATGCCCCTCGGTGGTTTGCCTAAAATAACCTCTAATGCAGATGAAAGGGTGGTGTTATCAGCACAGAGCCCTGTGGCAGCAGCGGCTAATTCCAGCACATTCCAACCTAAAAAAACATAAAAACAGCAGGGAGGCTCCTGAAAGCATCTGGAGCGAGGCCCGAGCAGACGAACATAAAATACACATGAAACACAGGCTGAGGGTAATGGAGCTGAACACAGGACGAGGAGCAGCTGCAGCTCTTTAAACTCTATCAGTGAGCAGGGGTTATGTGCTATTTATGAGTCAGACACAAAAACAAGATGTTTTCACAGAGTGCATGTAGTAGTCCAGTGAGGAGGAGGAAGAGGCCGACAGAGGGAGAAATGCAACAACATCGCCGAGTGGACTCGAGCTGCAACTAATCGGATTAATCGATAATAATTGATTATTAAAAAAATCATCAACTAATTAAATAATTGATTATTAAAATAATCGTTGACCAATTTAATAATCAATGAATCTCTATCTGGGGTTTATTCACAGCCCTGTGCCCTTTCTATAACAAAATGTACATTAGTCTATCTTGTTACTCACAAAGTATGAACTCCAGCAAGCTGTTTCAGGAGAAATTACAGACTTTAGAAAAATGCTCCACCAGGATCAGCTTTGGACTTTAAACCTTTTAAATGAACAAAGAAAAGGAACAATAAAGGAAACTTATTCATTCAAAAAGGAAATAAGATGAACTGCTTGTAAGTCTTGTAATAATAAACAGGACATACCTGAAGAAACTAATTCAGATCCACTGCTCTTTTCAAAGAAACTATCTAAGAACACACTCATATTTAAAGGATGTTGAATCAAAGCAGAGAACCCATCAGCCTCAGAGTAAACAGAGAGTGTTTGTGTGAAGCTCCATTAGCTCTGACAACGGAGCTGAGCAGCAGCACGGCAGTGACAGGGCTCTGAAGTGGGACAGACAACAGACCAAACTGTGGCCGTCTCACAGTAAAGCAGGGACGAAGGTGAAAGGTTGAACCATCGTAAGACCAAAGATGAGTCTTAATCATCAATAAAATATTAGTAAATGCTTGGCGGGCCGGATTAAACAGCCCAACGGGCCGCATGTGGCCCCTGGGCCTTAGTTTGCCCACCCCTGGATTAGGCTCTACCTGTTTCACGTCGGGCAGTGTGACTCGCACAAATCTAACTGAATGAATGAATAAAAATAAAGTGTGCAGTGTAGACGGTAGGCCACTAAAGAAAAAGTACTAGAAAAAAAATGTAACAAAAACTAAGACTTACATTTGTAGAAGCTCTCAAAGGTAAATATAATTAAGATGCAGCTCTCACTTCTGCTCTGAGTCCATTTTATTAAATAATCTGTGTGTGTTAAATCAGAGGGAGGTTTAATCTGACTTCAGTGGACAAAACCCAGTGAACTTACAGCACATTAATCAGAGGATGACACAAAACAAACTCTGCATAAATAAAAGTGGAGCGGTGCACTCACGAGACGAAGGGTTTTCGGCAGAGCACCAGAGCGTCGTACAGCACACACACTCCGAACACCGTGATGCCCGTCTCTTTCACCAGCATGGCACAGGTCCCCAGTAGAAGACAGACGAGGAGAGAGCGGCGGGACACAGTGGGAGGAACGCCGTCGGGAGAAGCACTCACACCAACACTCCTGAGGAAAACAGGAAATATTCAAACCTCTCTTAGGTTTGAATAAAAATCTTGGGAGGACACAGTTAAACGCTGACAAGTTCGTACTCGGCTCATAATGTATGTAAAGTTAGTCATAGGTCTATGCTTTCTAAAACAACCAAAGAACATAGGCATATATTAGTCCTTTCATGAGACTAAGACTTTTTCCTGAGCTACTCCGGACTGCCGAGTTGTTATTGCTCTAATGGTAGCTGTCTCTCCGTGAGTCTCTTGTGTTTAGTGCCTGGGGCGTTTGTTTAAAAGAGTGCTCTTACCTAATATAGGAGAGGAACGTCAGTAAGAAGAGCAGACAGGCCAAGACGTCAGCTCTGCCCACGATGCCAGACACCTGCAACACCCACATTACACACTGTATTAATGAGAGGTCATTATGAGCTCCAGAGAGATGCACGACTGAGCCTGAGGGAAACTGAACGGCTGCAATAAGTCTCCCTGAGCCTCTATCAGACTTTAATAATGGCTGCTAAACAAGTGTCTTCTCTACTGTCTTTTAAAGAACCAGACTATAAACAACATGGAGACACCGTTTGATCAGTGTTTGAGCCTTTCATCTGCACACAGATGGAAATGTAAGTGATTTAATTTGGTTTTGTCACAGTACAAATGAGTGCATACAAACCCTTTTTTAATTTGAATCTTCCATAAACCTGAAGGAAGAGCAGACATTAAACACATCAGCAGCAGACCCACAGTATTATAAACCTCAGGTGTAGAAGGTTACATCTGTTCAGAACACCTCTGTGTTTTTAACAAGGGGGTTTCTCTCTTCTTCATTAAACACATGAAGAAGATAGAACGAACAGGGAAAACTGAGATCTGTCGGGTTTAAAAAACACATAAAACTCATAGATTATGTTGTTTTCTTTTTGTATGGCTCTATTTTTCTTGCTGCTCTACGACAGATGCTTTCCTAAAGAGCATTCTAATGATTCTTAAAGTTTCTGATGCTTGTATTAACTCTATATTAATAATAACACGTCTCTTTAGGCCCTGCTCCAGTCTGATTACTGTATTTCTCCAGTTCAACTGTAAAATGAGCCTCTGCACAGACACATTCACCACAATAAAGACCGTCTACTGATGACCCGCCCCCGTTTGCACAACGACGGTGAACACAGCACCAGGTGAAATCTGCTTTTAAAAACTGTAGAGAGAAACCAAAACTACTGGAAGAGTTTGTGAGTTCTTAGTGCGGAACAAAAGGAGTGTCCTCAGCACTTAGAAATGTCTCGCACATGCTCAGTGTGGTTTCTGTGATGAGCACAGCACATGCCTCAACATAAACAGTAATAGTGGCCATAATACCAGGTCTAGGACTACTCATGAGTGTTCTGTGTGTCTCACAAAGACATGGGTTTCAGAAAGTCTGATCAACATGCCTTAAACGTGCATAAAGTTTGAGGAAAAGAGTCACAAGTCTCTTTTAAAACCACTTTGTTCTTTAAATTATGACTAATAAATGCCAAAATGCTTGTAATTATCTCATGTTATACATTTTTAATAGTGTGTATGAAACAGAGGGAGGTCTGTCTGACACTTAGTCTGGTTTAGGTCTTGTCATCTGTAGATGGGCTGAACATAGATGGTATATTAAAGTCTTTTCTTATAACTTTATCTTATTGTCCAATCGAGTCGTGTAAAATACTGTTGCCTCAGACACAACTTGCTGTGATCCTCAGAAGTGACAATGAGAGAACTAGACACAGGGATTTTTTCTGAGATTGAGGTCATTATAAATGTGAGGAAAAGAATATCTGGTGAACCTGGGGTTTTATATTTGTGCTGATGTCTCACTTAAGCCTCGAGGAGTGACACTTGTTTACTGCTGCTCTCACTGTAAACATATTCAAAATCATGAGGCGTGTGGCGGTTTTAAAAAGGGGACGTCCTGGTGATTAATTCATGCAGAAGGAGTCACTCCTCTTTCATCTCAACAGCACCTTCGACCCTCTCTCTGCTCCAGACCCTTTCATCTGAGTCGGCCCCTGCACTGGACTTGGGCAGGGTCTAAAGAGAGCACTCATCAGGGAACAGCCACAGAAAACTCTTTTATCTCACCTCAGAATATAGTCTTCCCTTAAAAATTAGGACACACACCTGTAGCTCAGATGTAGGGATGGGCGATATGGCCAAAAATTCATATTGCGATATACATTGCAGCCTCTTGCGATAACGATATATATTGCGATATATAAATTATAATAGAATCATTTCAGAACAGGTTACATAGATCCTAAGGAAAGCCAAACTGCTAAATGTATTTTTTAATGTTATTCCTGTATTCCTGAAAAGGAACTCACAATCTTCTTGCATAAAGCAACAGCACGGTCAATTCGGGGATCTTTCACACTTTTTCTGTTGACAAACGTAAGATTTTATATGTTAATTTAATCTATAATCTCTCTCTCGCTCGCTCGCGCGCTCGCGCTTCGCTCCGCGCCGCTCTTTGGCTGCATTGCCTGGCTATGCCAGCTCCGTGAAGTCTTCACGGAGAGGTAACACGAGTAATCTGTTGTACTACCTCAAAACGAAACATGTTACTGAATACCAGCTTTGCCAGCTCCGTGAAGACTTCACGGAGCTGGCAAAGGTAACATGTTTCGTTTTGAGGTAGTACAACAGATTAGTCGTGTTACCTCTCTTAGCCGGAACTGTTGCCCCACACACTCTACAGAGTATAATTTGCTGCTGCACGTCAGACGGCTTAAATCCGAATTACGTCCAAATAATGGATGTTGCGTCTTTTTCACCAGCTCCTCCGTTTCGCTTTCAGCCATGTTTCAAGCTGCAGCTCGTGGCTGTAAATTTTGCGGGGAAATTGCGTCATCAACATGTATTATCGCGGTAGTGCAATAGAATTAAAATCTCTATCGTATGCCATTTTTTTATCATTTATATCGCATATCGTTCATATCGCCCATTACTACTCAGATGTATAAAAGATAATATAAGGTTCATAATTATATCATATAAGTCTTTATAATAGACTATAATCTCATATAGTTTATGATCTAACATAACATGACTTAAAACCAATGCATATCGTCTACATTTTCCAAGACCATAGATTCTATTACTTTACCACAAACTGTCAATGCTACTTCCATTTAAACCACTGATGTATGTAATCAGACACAAAAATAACCACCAATAAAACAGCAACAGAAAACCCAACCCTGTCACCTAAAAGCTCTTCACTTTCCCCAAAACTCAACAGAGTCACAAACACAACAGTACTTTCAATGTGCTTACTCAACTACAGACACCACAGAGCCACTGTTTACTGCGGACCCACATGGTTTAGTGCGTCACGTTAGCGTCTGCTGTGAAGGGAAGGGACACATCTGCAGAGTGAATGGATACAGCTGGCCAGGCTTGAGCTTTTGTTTGAGGTCAAATGTTAGCCTGGTGTGGACACTTTGGGCTGATGCAGCAGAAGACAGAGCATTTAAAATGACATTACTCTGGATGTGGCCTCTTGCTCCAGGTCCATTACATAATGAAGAGGGGAATGTGAGCCACAGCTGAGCCCAGAGTGAACACAGCTGCTCACACCCAGACACATTCCAGCGTGCTCGTCCAGCTGCAGATGTCCACACTCATGCCATTTCTTTTTAAAGTGCACACCTTAGTTTTTTTATTTGTTCTGTCAAATAAAAGACACTGACAAGTTTTGTCGATAAAACTTTGAGATGGCTTTTAAAGTAAACTGGTGAAATATTAAGAATAGTTGAAGCTAAATTGTAAATAAAATTGCTGTGGATTTTTAAGGAAAACTCCTGGTTATGTGGACGGTTTACTGCCTCCTCCTCTTCTCAGCTGTCAGAGAAAACAACACAGTACCATGGACTACAGTTAATATTCATATGACATACACCCCTTTAAAAGGAAAATGCATTTGTCTGCTCGAATAAAAACACCCAGAAACCTCTCGACTCTGCTGTCCGAGTGACTGAGTGCACATATGGCAGACGGAGAGAACACATGGGCTGCGTGTTATCAGCTGAAAGACAAGAAGAGACGGATGAATGGAGCTATTGAGCCTGAAACAGGAGCCCATTCACTCCACACTGGTCTGACTCAGGTCTGACTCAGGTCTGACTCTGGTCCTACTCTGGTCTGGCTCGGGTCTGACTTGGGTCTGGCTCGGGTCTGACACTGGTCTGGCTCGGGTCTGACTCAGGTCTGACTCTGGTCCTACTCTGGTCTGGCTCGGGTCTTGCTCGGGTCTGATTCTGGTCTGACTCGGGTCTGGCTCGGGTCTGACACTGGTCTGACTCGGGTCTGACTCAGGTCTGACTCTGGTCCTACTCTGGTCTGGCTCGGGTCTGACTTGGGTCTGGCTCGGGTCTGACACTGGTCTGGCTTGGGTCTGGCTTGGGTCTGGCTCGGGTCTGATTCTGGTCTGACTCGGGTCTGGCTCGGGTCTGACACTGGTCTGGCTTGGGTCTGGCTTGGGTCTGGCTCGGGTCTGACTCGTTACAGCTCAATTAGGATCAAATTAAAATAAAATAAAATCCATGATTTTTATTTTCAGACGAGTTAAGATTTCAGTCATTTTTCCTGAATATGGTTTTATTTATCACTGAAAACTATTTGTTTATATTAGGGGTAGCGGGTGACTGGAGCCTATCCCAGCAGCTTTAGGCCTGAGGCGGGGTACACCCTGGACAGTGGCCAGTTAGTCGCAGGGCTAACATTTAGAGACAGACAGTGACAGACATCCATTCACTCTCACATTCATTCACTAGGGACACTTTAGAGTTGCTAATTGACCTAAACATGCATGTCTTTGGACGTGACCCCTAACGGGACAAAGCGATAGAAAATTAATGAATGAATGTTTATATAAGTGTCAACACAAAAAGTCAAAGTGCATTGTTGTAGTAAAGATAGAGCAGTTTACTTTGGAGGCCTTTAAGACTAGAGCTAGGAACAGCTGCCCAACCTTTGTTCTTTATATTTACAGTAATTTGATACGAGTCTCTCAATTCTATCTATGACTCTTTTGCATTGTTAGCCGGGGCCTCATCAGCGGCTGGAGGTCCGTAAGATACCACGAGCAATGAGACACTGGAAGCACGGAGTTGGCATAGACCACGGTTTTTCTTTTTATTTTCTTTCTTTTTCAATAAAATTTCAAAGTGCTAGGTGCATTGTACAAAAGTGCAGTGGAGGAAGGAAGGAGCTCAGTCCTCTCCAGCAGTCTCCCCCTAATGATAATTTGAGGCGCCTTAAATATGTTCCCAACTAACTGGGTAAGACCCAACCCAACCCCACAGGTACATACATTAACATAAGCTTTGCCTAAACCATGTTAATGTCCTCCAAACAAATAAACCAAACAATAAACCATATTTACAACCCAAAACAATTCACAAACTCTAAAACCAAACACCTATACTTCTTTAAAACCCATAAACCATAAAACACTGTTTCGCTTCTCCCCTCTCCATTCCCCTGCCTTGGTCTGGCCCGGAACCTTTTTAATGTTGGCTGTTCCCCCAGGGACTCTTTTGGCCAGACACTTGGACACAAGGAACAGAGCGGTGAGTAAAACCAATGCACAACACCAAACAACTTTTAAAACACACTCCACCCCAACCACACAATTATACACATCTATTGCACATTTTGTTCTAATTGTTTGTTCTCCCCGCAGACCGGCAGCCATCATCCAAAGCGCTCCACCAGATCCGCAGGTGACACTACAAAACAATCAATAAATTATTTCTTAAAACCAATTGTGTGCAATGTCCTTCTTTATGTGCAACTTTGCGTTTCTTTAAAGTGCTGTGTGATAGAAACGTGCAAAGTGCATTTCCAAAGTGACCAGTGCCCTTAAGTGCGCTATGCCCCATTACATTTCTGGAACGAACCGTCTGTTCGTTACATGCTTAAACAGATACAAGCCCTTCTGACTCAACCTCTACATGGGACTGCCCTGATAAAGCTGCACTTCTTTTAAAACTAGCACCACTTTCAGAAGACTGTAGCCTTGGATATCCACAGGCAGTCAATCTAGTCCAACATTAGCCGAGCGTGAAGGCTACAGGAGGAACACTGAATGGAATTACGTTTTCTGTAATTGGCACAGAGCTGAGGAGATCTGTGCAGACGTTTCGCTTCACTTCATTTCCTGCACTGTCTTCGGAAACGGTTAAATCTGCTGCTAGTTTTCACCTGAACCCTCTGAACATGGCGCTCACGACTACGACCGGTGAATAAATACTCACGGCCTCGGTGTGAACGGGGTGAACGGCGAAAAGCAGGGCTGTGACGAAGGCCAGCCACGAGTCCTGAAAGACGCAGCGCCGGCAGGTGAAGCAGAGCAGACAGGTGACGGTGCAGTGCAGGCACACGTTCACCAGGTGGAAGTACAGAGGGGTCATCCCGCCCAGAAAGATGTTCAACCTGAGACACACAGAGAAACCAGGCAGGGTTTTAGAAACATAACACACAAATTCAGCAACCCTTTAGAGTTTTCTCTTTGCATGAGTGTCATAACCAGCATTACTTATAAACTAGTTCCACTCAGACTTATAAGGACACAATGACGTTAGGCTTCCTGATGAACAGTTGGTTTGTTCCGTGTTTAATAAAAGACTTTTATCTTTGAATGCAGCCAGACGCCTCAGATCTTTTATTAGTCCTACAACTCTTTAACCAACTTATGCACTCCCAACTTTGATCTTTTGGATATTAAGACTCAAATCTCTGACTCGCACCTGCCCCCTGTTCCTCCAAATGAGATTATACACACCTGTAGAGGATTAGATGTGTAAAGGATAATTTGAAGTATACAAAATGTCATACAACATAAAAGTATTTATAATATAGGCTATATATAATCTCAGAGTTTATAATGTACATTTAATACATGACATAATCTTAGGTTAATATCAGCTGTGATTGTGCATTTTAAATTGTAAAAAGATGAATGGATTTATTTTGTTGAAAAGAAGTGTAATGGAGCTGCACCGAGACCCTTCTGTATCTGACCCTGAGCTCGAGCTGCTACAGTTATCTTTACAAAATAAAAACAATCCAAACAGTGGTGCTGTCAGATCATAATAACTGCAGCTGTTTCCTCTTCGTCTTTTAATCAAGAGCGCAGCCACAGAACAACAACTAAACCTCCTTTTTAACTCTCAGATTTATTAAAAACCAGAACTAAAAGCCTCAGCGCAGATGAAATCAGCCAGAGTGGTGCGTTAGTGTGGGGACGTAGCTCCAAGGAAACTATTAATGACCAAAGAATGCTGTAAATAGAATGATCTGTGAAAAAGGAAGAGCATCATCCCTGAAGCTACAACCAATCACAGAACAAGGACAGACAGGAGCTCTGGAGGCAGAGGGCTAAGCTGCCTGTGTGTGATCTCTGTGTGTTCTGTGTGTGTGTTCTGTGTGTGTTCTGTGTGTGTGTTCTGTGTGTGTTCTCTGTGTGTTCTGTGTGTGTTCTGTGTGTGTTCTCTGTGTGTTCTGTGTGTGTTCTGTGTGTGTGTTCTCTGTGTGTTCTCTGTGTGTTCTGTGTGTGTGTTCTCTGTGTGTTCTGTGTGTGTGTTCTGTGTGTGTTCTGTGTGTGTGTTCTGTGTGTGTTCTGTGTGTGTTCTGTGTGTGTCTCTGTGTGTTCTGTGTGTGTTCTGTGTGTGTTCTCTGTGTGTTCTGTGTGTGTTCTGTGTGTGTTCTCTGTGTGTTCTCTGTGTGTTCTGTGTGTGTGTTCTGTGTGTGTTCTGTGTGTGTTCTGTGTGTGTGTTCTGTGTGTGTTCTGTGTGTGTTCTGTGTGTGTTCTCTGTGTGTTCTGTGTGTGTGTGTTCTCTGTGTGTTCTGTGTGTGTGTGTGTTCTGTGTGTGTTCTGTGTGTGTTCTGTGTGTGTTCTGTGTGTGTTCTGTGTGTGTTCTGTGTGTGTTCTCTGTGTGTTCTGTGTGTTCTCTGTGTGTGTTCTGTGTGTGTTCTGTGTGTGTTCTCTGTGTGTTCTGTGTGTTCTCTGTGTGTTCTCTGTGTGTTCTCTGTGTGTTCTCTGTGTGTTCTGTGTGTGTTCTGTGTGTGTTCTGTGTGTGTCTCTGTGTGTTCTGTGTGTGTTCTGTGTGTGTTCTGTGTGTGTTCTGTGTGTGTGTTCTGTGTGTGTGTTCTGTGTGTGTTCTGTGTGTGTTCTGTGTGTGTTCTGTGTGTGTTCTGTGTGTGTTCTGTGTGTGTTCTGTGTGTGTTCTGTGTGTGTTCTGTGTGTGTTCTGTGTGTGTTCTGTGTGTATTCTGTGTGTGTTCTGTTCTCTGTGTGTTCTCTGTGTGTTCTGTGTGTGTGTTCTGTGTGTGTTCTGTGTGTGTTCTCTGTGTGTGTGTTCTGTGTGTGTTCTCTGTGTGTTCTGTGTGTGTTCTGTGTGTGTGTTCTGTGTGTGTTCTCTGTGTGTTCTCTGTGTGTTCTGTGTGTGTGTGTGTGTGTGTTCTGTGTGTGTGTTCTGTGTGTGTTATGTGTGTGTTCTCTGTGTGTGTTCTGTGTGTGTTCTGTGTGTGTGTTCTGTGTGTGTTCTCTGTGTGTTCTGTGTGTGTGTTCTGTGTGTTCTCTGTGTGTGTTCTCTGTGTGTGTTCTGTGTGTGTTCTCTGTGTGTGTTCTGTGTGTGTGTTCTCTGTGTGTTCTGTGTGTGTGTTCTCTGTGTGTTCTGTGTGTGTTCTCTGTGTGTGTTCTGTGTGTGTGTTCTCTGTGTGTTCTGTGTGTTCTGTGTGTGTTCTGTGTGTGTTCTGTGTGTGTTCTCTGTGTGTTCTCTGTGTGTTCTCTGTGTGTTCTGTGTGTGTGTTCTGTGTGTGTTCTGTGTGTGTGTGTTCTGTGTGTGTTCTCTGTGTGTGTTCTGTGTGTGTTCTGTTTGTGTTCTCTGTGTGTTCTCTGTGTGTTCTGTGTGTGTTCTCTGTTTGTTCTCTGTTTGTTCTCTGTGTGTTCTGTGTGTGTGTTCTGTGTGTGTTCTGTGTGTGTTCTGTGTGTGTGTGTTCTGTGTGTGTTCTGTGTGTGTTCTCTGTGTGTTCTCTGTGTGTTCTGTGTGTGTGTTCTGTGTGTGTTCTGTGTGTGTTCTCTGTGTGTTCTCTGTGTGTTCTCTGTGTGTTCTCTGTGTGTTCTCTGTTTGTTCTCTGTTTGTTCTCTGTGTGTTCTGTGTGTGTTCTGTGTGTGTTCTGTGTGTGTTCTCTGTGTGTGTGTTCTGTGTGTGTTCTGTGTGTGTTCTCTGTGTGTTCTGTGTGTGTGTGTTCTGTGTGTGTTCTGTGTGTTCTGTGTGTGTTCTCTGTGTGTTCTGTGTGTGTTCTGTGTGTGTTCTCTGTGTGTGTGTTCTGTGTGTGTGTTCTGTGTGTGTTCTCTGTGTGTGTTCTGTGTGTGTTCTGTGTGTGTTCTGTGTGTGTTCTGTGTGTGTTCTGTGTGTGTTCTCTGTGTGTTCTCTGTGTGTTCTCTGTGTGTTCTGTGTGTGTTCTGTGTGTGTTCTCTGTGTGTTCTGTGTGTGTTCTGTGTGTGTTCTGTGTGTGTTCTGTGTGTGTGTGTTCTGTGTGTGTGTTCTGTGTGTGTTCTGTGTGTTCTGTGTGTATGTTCTGTGTGTGTTCTGTGTGTGTTCTGTGTGTTCTGTATGTGTTTTGTGTGTGTTCTGTGTGTGTTCTCTGTGTGTGTGTTCTGTGTGTGTTCTGTGTGTGTTCTCTGTGTGTATGTTCTGTGTGTGTTCTGTGTGTGTTCTGTGTGTTCTGTGTGTGTTCTGTGTGTGTTCTGAGAGATTAGAGCGATTATCTGATGTAGGATATAATTCAGCTGCATTTATCCTGGAGAGAATAAGATTTATCAGTGCAGCTTTTGGTCAGTCCATTTCCTGATAATGGGAAAGTCACTTTGAGCCGTGCACTTACTGTACACAGCATCAGAGAAATCACAGTAGTAACAGCTGAAGGATGGATTTAGAGACATAAAGCCCAACAAAGTGTCTAATGTGTATCTTTATACGTCCTCAGCCTTGAATGGTCTGTTCAGTTCAGCACACCAAGGCTGCAGACTGTTTAGTCCAGACACTAATAAAGACCAGGGCCAGATCCTTGATGTTCGAGGTTCTATAGTCTGATGTATTCCAGAAGCGTGTCAGACAGGTTACTCGATGCCACACTGTGTCCTATCTCCAGGTTTTTTGATGGTCAATAAACGTCTCCTGCTTAAGAAATCCAAAATATCTCAAGCCTGACTTTTTCTCTCGTGAGATTCCTCACAGCTCTGAGGACAACTCAAATATTCTCCAACAATGAGTGTAGGTCACATGTGTGTGAGCAATAGGGATGTCCCATATTATATCTCAGAGAACAGTGCTGGTGAACCACAATTAAAGTGAGACACCCAATACACCATTCCTGTGTTTATAAATGTTATTCCTCTCCTTATCACGATTGTTAACACAAACGATGGTTCTAAGCCTTAAAGATTCTGAATTGATTCAGAATGATAAAAAAAGTATTTTTAAAACATACATTTTTACGTGAATATTTGAACATGTCTTGATGACAGCTGATTTGAGAAGTGGACAATTCTATTTCTGTTTGAATATAAAGTAGATATAAAGATTTATTAGAAATTAAAATAAATGTTTAAAAATATATACTCTTTTGTTAAAATTGTCTTTTCATCGTCATAATCTTAGTACTTGAATTTAATCAAAGACACTAAATCAAAACTGTATTCTGAATTGAACTGTGACCCCAAAAATGACAATAACTGAAATATTCACACCCTTCTCAATAATATTTATGTGTATACATATTTATATGTTCTCTGTGTAGAGTATTTAAAGCATAAGTTGTAGGTTATGCATAAACGCTGTATGTGCATATTTAACATGGAACTCAATGGAATGAGTGAATTATTGTAACTATTAATTTGGTTTTGTCTTTTGGTCATGGGTTTTGTAGGCTTTGTAATGGAACACTGTAATATCAATGTTCATAATGCACTTGGTGAACTCTCATCCTTGAGATTATCCTCATGAGGAAACATGAAACCTGACTAAACCTCATTTACACCATTCTTCTGCTCCTCTGGGAGGAAATACTAGATGAACATCACTTCTATGTGTTAGGGCGGAACAATAAACTCAATTTAATACTTTACTTTTAAATGTTGTGCTTATTGCAAAGATGGAGTAATGTTTCTCTTCTCAAAGATCCGGAGTTACTCAAGAGACATGCAGCACAAAGCCTGATCAAACAGGGTTTAGTTGGAGTTGAACAGGTGCCTTTAACACTGCAGACCAAAGAGCACCAGAGTAGGACTTTCAAACAGACCCTCCTGGGCTGTCCCTCGATCTTTATCAGTCTTTATTCATGAAGGCATAACAGGACAAAATATATTAACAATGTCCTACTTCACCTCCACAGTCGTCCTGACGAACAGTGTTTTGTACAAAGTCTAATCCAACACGCACCTGATGGATGAAGAACAACACAACTTTCAAGACTATTTCAACAATAAGCCTTTTTTTTAATCCATAGTTGGACCTGAAGGACTGAGAGAGAATCTTCACAGGACCAACGATGTTCAGGTCTGTGGCTGACTTCTTAGACCTTTTATAGAAACAGAAAACATGACCTTTAAAACGTTCCAAGAGCTTTAGGATCTGACCTTCACAGTTTCTGGTTCCACTTCACTTTGTTTCCCGTTGGACCCACCTCTGCTTTAAGAGTCTGTTTGTGCTTTTTCCTCTCAACAATCAGCAGCAGAAAGTCTCGCTCTCAAACACATCCCGGCCTTTTCTGGACCAGGGCCTGCTTCCTCAATCAGACCCCACCCATCACTGCAAAACAACCCCCTTCTCCAGAATCAGGAGCTCATTGAACTCCTGACCTTCTGAGTTAACACACCACACTCCTCCGCCCGGCCTGTACGACCCGAGTTAAACTTTAGACACAACTCAGGATCCAACGTTTACATGCATTATTCATTTCACTGCCACATGACTGTATAATAGATAACTATAAATCAAAACCTGATTTATACATTTATCTTCTTTTTGACCAAAAGTCACTGTAATCCTTTTTATTCTTTTTGTTTTATCGAGCTCGAGCCCTAGTGTCTCAAACTCAAAGATACAGTGACACCTTTACTGTTGTGCTATTAGCATCATCCCTCCTTCCCCTTTGACCTTTAACCTGTAGCGCACATACAACACAAACCAGTCAGAGGGGTTTAACTCGGGCTGTGCTTGTCAGGAAGAAGAAAACAGTCGAAGTTCTGACCCACTGTTTAAACGTCCCGCTGAGAGCACAGTGTTGTCCGCGGGGCCTGGGCCTGAGAGGACACCTTTCCCTAAATACACTCTCACATAATTACATCCCATTTGGATTGTAATAACTTTTTGTGCAGCTCTTCATGATAAAGTCCTACCTCTTAACTCACGCGTGCAGCGAACGCTCAGCTCATTCCAGCGGTGTTTAGAGCCCACAGAGAAGCAGCATCCACTCTTTCCACAAAACCAGCGGCAGAGAAGAGTCCTACACTTCCACTGTCAGATACACCCAGTAACACTCCACAAAACACGTCCAGTTTGCACTTGTTTGCATTAGACGCTGCTAAACTTAACTATAACCATATTTGTCCAGGGCCAGTGCATGACGTCAGCCTGAATTACGCGTTTATTTGCAGACTGAAGGTTTTACGCCAAAGTTAGGGTTTACAATAAGTGAGAGCGCGGTGTTAAAGTGGTGTTTTTAGCAGAAAGCGGCGGAGAAGGGGCACTTACTTAAAGGTGAGGATGCACAGCGGTCGGTAGGACTTGTGGCTGGTGTTGTCCGACATCCTTTTGCCCCAGAAGTCATTACTGAAGATGTTTATGAGACTGGATCCAGCTCGGACGTCCGGGTTGTTGATGATGGCCCATACATCGTCGTGCACCAGCTCCCCGCGGACAGAGTTGCCGTAGCAGAGGGCACAGAGCGCGGCTAAAACGGCGTAGCACAAAGCCTCCTCCGCGCGGACGCACAGCCCGAGCCGCGGCCGCCGGAGGAGCCTCCTGTCCCGGCCAGGCGCTGTCATGTCAGGCCCGGACTCCTCTGCGGCTCCGCGGGGGCGAGGACGGGGCTGAGGGCGGCGGGAACGGAGTCCATGCCGCTTCAGGTGAGGCTCGGTACGGGCTGAGCGCTGCTGAGGCGGGGAGCGCGAGAGCTGCAGAACCGGAGAGGGGCGGGGTCTGTCTGCGTCACACACCAAGCACCGCCCCCAGGAAGACTTCTGGACTGTTTCTGCTCGGATTGAATAAACCAATACCAAACCAAACTTGATTTATAAAGTCTTTAGAAACACGGGCCGAAATAAAACACGTTCAAACACTTCATTAAAGAGAAAAACGCAAAGACATAAAACTAAACTCACTCGAAACCATCCATTTTAGAGCCCTACAGTCTGGGTCTCAGCAAAGAGAGAGAAGGCAGACCTGAAGGGCCCCAGGACAAAACCAGAGCCACACATAATGTCATTTATTTAACTTAACCTTTGGGTTTAGTTGTGACCCTGGTTCTTCTCGAGTCAAAAGTCCTAAGGTCACTGCAGCCATTTCCCAAAGTGTTTATCAACATGTTATTGTTTTAAATATTATTATCCCTTTATTATCATCCATCAGGAGCCAGATTGTTACACCAGCTTCAGTAGCCTCTCCAAATGTCCACCTTTCACACTTTTCATTGATTTGACTTACTCTCTACTTCTACTCGTCAGAATCCAACTTTTAAATTGGCTTTTTTTTATCTTTAAATATTTTTTTGTAAAGATACTAATCTTTATTTGAGCTTTTTTGTTGGTGTCAGATTATTTATTCTAAGGGTGAGATGACCCAAAGCTCATGACCACATAGGTGAGAGTAGGAACGTAGATTGACAGGTAAATCGAGAGCTCTTACAGCTCAGCTCCTTCTTCACCACGACAGACCGGGACATCGACCGCATCACTGCAGAAGCTGCACCGATCCTTCTCTCACTCGTCAACAAGACCAAAGATACTTGAACTCCTGTTGAGGCAGGAGCTCTCCACCAACACCTGAAGGGGACAGGCCACCCTTTTCCGACGGAGAACCATGGCCTCGGTTCTGTTCAGTATCTTTATGGACAGGATTTCCAGGTGCAGCAAAAGTCCGGGCCCTTCAGCTGCACTGGGACGGTTTGCAGCCGAGTGTGAAGAGGCTGGGGATCAGGCCATGGTTCTCATCCAGAGACAGTAAAATTTGTGTTTGTTCTGTCCTTGTTGTGGTCACTGAGAGCCAGAGGAGGAGCAGCGCCGGAGGCAGACGGCTCTGAACCTGCTGAACATCTGCTGGACGTCCCTCGTGACTCCACTCTTCACTGACACTGAAGCTGAAGCGGCGAGTGCAGCTGGTGTCGAACAGAGCCGTCCTTTTAGTCCAGGCCACAGACGTAGCTGCTCACATGAAGAGGAACAACCGGACCCTCTACACGCTACACACTCAGACTACGCTCATGTCACACTTTTCTTTTGCAGTAAATGATTACATGGATTGTGCTGATCCAGAGCAGGCAGTGTCAACTCGAGGGGTTGATTATAAAAGAACTAAACCATGAAAGGACAGGTCTGGATAACTGGATGGATGCTTGAACATTTTCTGGGATTACCTTTAGATGTTCATCATTATTCACTGACTTCTTATGTAGGGCTCACAAATGTAGAGTCCATCAGTGACAAGATTATAATCTGAGTCCTTAGTCAGGTTAAACTGATAAATGTAATGCACATAAAACTCATGAAAGTGTAGCAGTCGTTTTTGATTGCCTGAGACAGTAATAAAAGACTTGGTTATGACAGACTCAGCCGTGAAGAGTCAGTCACAGACGAGCAGCGCTAACAACACGATTAATAAATGACTCAAGTGGACCAAGTCAAGTCAAATCCAGCCTCAACCACTGTTTTTGTAAAAACAGCTTCCTCATTTACAAATGACAGAGGAGCTGTGGAAATGTAATCATTTAAAGGATCTGTGCAAGTCTGGGCCTGGAGACGATTCAGGTCACATTTATGAGCACATACTGTTCACAGGCCTGTCCCAAGGAGCTTTTAGGCGCTCCATCCTGCGCAGGCCTCACTGTGGACATCTCTGTCTACTCTTCTGGCTGTGTTTAACAATGACAGTGAAATCAAAACGAGCGCAGGATTATCCCGATATGAACATTATTCACATTCTGAAGCCAGCGTGTTTAAAACAATGGTATTAAGAAAAAGAAATGGCAGCTTGCCTTCGTTGTGTTGGAGGGGTTTGTCAGACTCTAATCTGTCTCATCACATTATCAGTGCTTCAGTTTGTTACACTTGATCACTGTTGGATTTTATTGGCCTGTATAAATGGAGCTGAGTGGAGAGCAGTGACAGGGGGAGGGGCAGGTGTTCGAGCTGGACAGTCCACCTGTGACTGAGGTTATGACAGTCGTGCTCCAGTGGAAAAATACTAAAAGAAGACATCAGTAATAAAAGTGGGATGGAATACATGTTAGGCTGGATTAACTTGTTTATAATCAAACAGTGATTATGGATTATAAAATATGGAAATGGATTATAAAATAAAAGCTCATGTTTGTGTGAGTCTGGAGTCCTTGTGTTGACCGGTGCCTTGCATTTGTTTGTTGTGTTCTATAATAAACCAGACCAGACTTCCTCTGTTTTTGCGTTGCTCCTCTTGAAACGAGAGTGAAACTGAGACAGTGACGGAGGGAGACACAAAGACACAAAGGTGCTACCTTCAGCCTCAACAGGACCAACAGGCCCATTCTGTCACTTAAATAGATCTCACCAAAACCCCATCACGAGCCAAGACTGAAGCCGGGTTTCTGTCCCTGGGTCCAGCAAAGGTACAGCCCAAAAATGAGACGTGGTCCATCAAAAAGTACCACAGAATAAAGAAGATTCACATCCAGGAGGCGCTGAGAGCTGGAGGAGGAATCTCCCATGATGCACTGAGCCTCTGTCTCCTCTGTAAATACTCTCAGCTCCTCTAACTGTCCTGATGTTTTTATTCATGTCCTATAAATGTCCCTGGACTATTTCACGCCGCCTGCTTTTTTAATCATATCATGAAAATCCTTCACTTCACTGACATTTCCTGCAGAGACAGGCCTGTGGCTCTTTCAAACAGCACACTCAGACTCTGGGAACAGATCCCTGCTGAACCTCGTCCCCGGAGCTCAGATCAGGACTGTAAATCTCCCAGAATCTTTAAGTTCATCTGCTGCTGAGCGAGTTTCTCAGAGTCAGTGCATTCCTCTGCTGACGTTTGGGCTGGTGTATAACTCGACCTCGATCTGTCACAAGGCCAAACGTCTTCCTGCAGCGATGTCACTGGGATGCAGCAGGACACAGAGCAACAAGGGAACTGCAGTGAGGACGTACGAGTAAAGAGCAGAGTCACTGACTCAACATGAGACAGCTGCTCTCTGTTGCTCTCTGCAGCCGGACTCGGAGAACACCAAGAGTTCAGAAAGTTATTCAAGAATCAGGGAATTTTACGACTAGTCCCTGAGATTTCTTTCAACCTCTTCTTCGTCTTATTGACTCGACCGAGACGAGGCCGACGCTCACAGTGGGTTTTATTGTCTGCATTATGTTGAGATTTACTAACGTGCCGTTGTTTAAGCAGTACTCCACACGATCAGTCGTTACCTGAGGTGTATCTGTGCCGTTCATTCAGTCTGGGATAGGCTCCAGTCGACCCCTAACGGGACAAAGTGGAAGTCCATCATTCATTCACTCCACAGTCACACACTGGGGGTCCACAAACGTGCACTTGATGCATATAATCAGTGATGAGTGATCAGTGAATTGCTCTTGGCCAATTTCTTCTCAAAACTTTAAAGTAAAGCAAAATAAAAGTACTTAAACCTTAATTGTTATTGTCTCTTGTGTCTTTATAAAAAAAGATTATCCCCACAGGTCTTTGCAGATCAAGTGTTTTCTCCCTCCTTTACTTTGAAAATATAACTATGGACATCTTTAGTTTTTTGTTTTATTCCTCTTGCATGTGCACCTTTGCTTTCTGCACTTTTGTTTTTGAGCTGCTGTTTAAGAATGTTTCCTCTGTGGGATCAATAAAGTCTTATCTTTAATACGGACTTGTCGGTGATGTTTTTGTCCGTTTGAGCTTTATATTGAACCAGGACATGCTGCGAGTTCTAAATAAACCACTCAGAAAACTCAGGGCAGTAATGGACTGGGTGTGTTTAACTTATTGAGTAGACATTAGTAAATACTGGACATTGAGCTCTGAATGAAATAAAGACAACTCCAAAGTGTTACATAAACCTTTATCATTGTCTTAAATAGGTTCTGGAAAAAAACGATACAAAAACAGAAAAAAGACAAAACCTGCCTCTCGACTCTCGTTTCTCTCTTTACATTTCGAGACATTAGTCCTACTTCAGTCTCCAACAAGGCACCGTTTTGTGAGATAATAAAGCACTGTTTCCACCGAGCGCTAACGTTCAGTTTGTTTCAGTCAGATTCTTCTTTTCCACTGAGATCGGAACAAATGGACCCATAGAGTCTTATTTTGGGCAGAGCTTCAATGTGAACAAGACAGTGCAAGTCATGATAAACCTCAGAAAACAGGATTTACAGAGTCTCTGTCTCGACTGCATTAAACCGGAGCAGGACAGAGACATGACAGATTTAAAGTTCAGTTCTTCTTCTACTGTTCACAGCAACAGTCTCACATCACTGCACTCCAGGATTTAGGAACAGCTTTATATTTATTATTCACAAAACATCAAAGATAAAAATCTGATTTCTGTCTCCTGACACAGCTTCTTCCACATTTCTGTTCTCTCTCTCAGTTGTTTAGTTTCCAAGTTATGACCTGCAATAAACCGCATTTGGGTTTTTCAGATTGTTTTTAAATTGTTTTCTTGAAGGCACCAACAAAGATTCTTTCTGCATTTACTTTTTCACTTTTTCATGTTTAATATTGACCAGGCATTTATCTAAAAAGAAATTCACATTTGTGATTTAGTAGTTCACACAAGTATATTATATCACAATCTGAAAAACCTTTAAAAGATGGAGTTTTTTTACATTTACAGTATTTGTCATTAGGCCATAACTTGGACACTCTATAACGCAGTGCCACAGCTTTGACAGGTTTTACAGGTGGAATACTTCATAAACAGTAGAATAATGTTGGAAACTGTATTTTATCTGACCTCTGAGCCTATTTTTTAACTTTAAAAATTCTAAATATCTCACAAACCAAAAAAGACACCAAACCTAGGTTTTGCACACGCTCGGGTTATAGGCTCAATAATCCCACAAAGTCTGAAGCAAATCCAAGACTGTGATTATTGTGACCCAGGTAGCATCACTAAATACTGGACTGTCCCTTTAAATGCTCTGTTCGGTGTAAGTCCAGACTGAGAGTGTTCGTGACAGATAAACACTAACACTCACTGTACACTGCACGTTACAAGAATCTAGACGAGAAATGCTGGTCAAAGACATGATATTCACAGAGCGTTCTCACACACACGCTGCAGTCCTGGGGAAGTTCCAGTTTATCAGTTTTCTACAAGGCTTGGGTCGAGACTGATGAGACCCAGGCGGCCGTTTACATCAGGGTTCGACGGCACAAAGGCAGGCTCTCAGTGTGCTCCGTTGGGTTTAGTCTCGCTCAGAGCAGCTCCACTCCTGATCCAGTCACGAGTCAGTCCTCTCTAAAACAGATACACATTTTACCTGAGAGTGATGCACACCTATCTGTGGCCTTTTTAGACTTTATTAGTTAGCAACAGACGAGAAACAGAAGAAAAAAGACCTGATGTTTTCAGTTCATTTATACGACACTAAAGAAATGTGAAATACTGCCACATTAACCTTTAATGTTGTATAATCCAATGTAATTATCTATGAAACTATGAAAAGTCTGTGTTTACAATCGTTTATTAAACATGCTGATTTCTATTGTCACGTTTATGTCTTTTGTGACAAACGAGTATTTTAGACATTTATTTACAACTGAAGTTAAAATGATATTAAATGGACAATGACAACCTCACTAACCCAAACTCAAACAGAACAGTGCAATGCCCTCCTGTTCTTTTACGTTGGGTCAGAGAAAGAAATGTCAAGAAACAAGAATTGGGGCACTTAAACGAAGTAAAGGACTAAAAAAGCTCAGATAATGTTGTGACAAAACGTGACAGAAGTCTATGTAATTGTTTTTAAGTTTGATGATTGATTGATGTTTGTTAAACTGGTGACATGTGTTTTTACAGATATTTGTTGGGTCCTGGGACGGGGGACGGGGGACGGGGGGGGGGTTCTCACCAGTGTCCCTTGCTGCTCCTCTTCTGTTGTGAGATGCTGTAGATCTCCTGCAGCTGCTTCTTCTGGTCGTCGCTGAGAGCAGCTGTCAGACACTGGTACCAGTTTGTGTCTGTGTTCTGGACTCCTTTAACACACAAACACCAGAGTACAATAGTACTCTACAGGTACAACTCCAGGAAAGTAAGACTTAAGAGAGATATTCCTCTCTTTCTTATGTCTGACCTGAAATATGTGTGGCTACACAATTTGTCAGATTTTTATCTTCTTCACAGATTAGAACATTATTAGTTTGTGTTTTAACTAGTGCTGGGCAAGTTAATGCATTAAAGAATTAACGCCGACAATTATTTTATCGTGCATTAACGTCGGCCGATTAGTAAAGTGAAAGATGTTGGTCTGAAGAACATTCTTAGGATCGCAACAAATGACTGCACGTATGGGCCGCCCTCATCCAGTGCTTTAAGTGGGCGGTACGCACCTGTACTCAGTACCGCCACTTCTCTGTGCGCCCAGTGCTTTTAGCGTACTGGTACGCTCATTTCGACATCTGTTTTAATAGAGGTTTTAATCCTTTGCCTTTCCAGAGCGCCCTTCACAATGCACGCTTCCTAATCCGTCCCACTGAGAGCAGAGACTACATTACCCACACACCCTTGAGTTTTACAAGTGAAAAGCGCACAACTCAACTCAACTCAACTCAGCGTGGCCGGAGAGGGTGTGTGAAACACGCAGGAACTGCATTAACATGCTCTGACTGTAATGAAAACACAAGAGAGACATTTATATTGTTTATATTGTTATAATGTTATGATTGAAGCTCTGGACATAACTTGTTTTTCAAACAAACTATACAAAATATTAATGCCCTGTCAGTGGCAAATATTTTTGGTTTAATATTTAATTTGATTACATTAATGTTTTAGTTGAGATTTACAAGAAATATTTTAACTGCTACTAACCTTTAACTGCTGTAAAAAGCACCTTATTTGTTTAAAGTGTTGTTTAAAGTGCAAACCAAATGTTATTGCACTTTTATTTATATAGCAGTTGTTTCAAAATAAAAGTATGCAGTACACTCATTTTGAATTAATTATTAAATTTTGTGTATAATCGCGATTAATCACAGAACATTGTGCGATTAAACGCTTTAATCGTTGCCCAGCACTAGTTTTAACACAAAAAGACAAGACCACTGAACTTTAAATAAACAGACACTTAGAGTAAATGTTTTTTTACTTTTTTGTAACAGTACATTTCTGTGCAGTATTGGTTGGGGACAGGACTTACGGAGCAGTGCGGCGGTGAAGAACTGGTACTCGTCCTCTCCGTTGTCGTAGTCCAGAGGCGTGCTGTACTCCTCCAGAGGCGTCCCCTCGAACCCCTCGTCCCAGTAGTCGTCTTCGTCCTCCTCCTCGTCCTCCTCATCCTCAGTGCTCTGCCCTGGGCCCGACGACACGGGACACTGCTGCATTGAGCTGTGGTTCTCATTGACCTCATCCTCGTCACTGGGAATCTCCTCTGGACGAACACAAAACCAGACTCAATACAACCGGACCGTACTGCACTGATGTTAATGCCTCCTCGCCTGACTAACACGAAAATCATTTCTGGAAACACAAACCTCAGTCAGTGTGGTGTCCACAGCCACAGTTCTAACTAAAACAAGAGTAATTAGTTCTTCTCACATCGAGTACTGCTTCAGTGGTTGTTTACTGGCATCACTAAAACCGATTTAACAGCTCTACAAAAAGCAGTTAAGGTATTTGAAAGAAAACCACAGCCGTTTCACCTTTGTTCAATTTATCACAAGTAGAATGGCATAAAGAATTATCTGAAGCCTTTGGAGTTTCACACACTTTTGCCTAAAATCACCATCAAATGTGATCTGATCTTTGTCAAAATGACACAAATGAAAAAACAGTGTCTTCTTTAACTAAAACCACCCAAACATTTATAGGTTTTCTCCGATAGACTGTCCTGTTTTTGCTGTACTCCCAACTAGATTTGGAAAAGGCTTAACTTGCTGTTGTTACGTCCGCTTTGTGTGATTGGTTATTTGTGCACCTGTTTGTCACGACATGTGAAGGAGGCTGCATTACCAGACTAATCTCTGAATAGAATAAACAGAGGCTAACTGAAGTTCAATTTCAGGACCAAAGTTCCCACATTTGCCGTGTCCCTCACCGTTCTGGTCCTCGTCCGGAGCGCCGGAGCGGGTCAGCAGGTCGGGTTTGTTCATGAGGCGAGAGGCGTACAGGTGTTTGAGGCCCAGGAACAGCAGCAGAACGGAGGGGATGATCTGAGCGGCCACGCCCTCCAGAGCCACGGGTCGAGTAGGCAGCTCCATCAGGACGCTCAGGCCGATGATGCACATCTTACGATCGTGGAGTCTGAGGACACAGAAGAGGAAAATACTGACAACTGGAGACTCATTTTGGAAATGGATTCTAAATAATTAGTTTGGCTTTGCAGCTGGAAATAAATTTGAGACAAACCCACAACTAAAATAATACATTACAATCAAAATATTAACTAAAGATAAAATGTTCAAGTTTTACTGGACGGGGTTTTCTCAGTAACGTTTAAATTATTTATCTGAGTTTTGTTTTTTTTATTCATGAATTTAACTGGTTTAAATTTAGATGTCACCAAGAATTATTCTGATTTTAATGCTACAGTTTTAACTTCACAAACTACAGCAGCCTCAGAGGGTCACAACTCAAACGTTTTACAAAAAGCATTTATTTAATGTTCATCTTTGTTTATTCAAATATATTGGAGCAATACTGGAAAATGTATGAAGATGTTTAAAAAACACTAACAAATTACTAAAAATATGACACTTTCGCAAACTCTTTTCAAATGATAAAATCTATATTTTCTTTTTATATAAAATGTTTCAAAAGAGTGGTAAAAAAAGGTTGGATTAATTTAATATTTTAATTTGTAACTAGGACAGTCCTGCTGTCTAACATTTTCTTTTTTTCTGATATGTTTTAAAACAACACTTATTTTTCATGATTTAAAAAATTCAAAATTTAAATTGCAACGCTTCAAATTAAAACTTTTTTATTTTGTTCAAAAAAGCCAAATTAAATTGATTAATTTGATTTATTGCCCACCTCTAATTAACAAAAATTAGAGCTAATACTCAAAAGGCACTTCACAAATTTATAAAAGATAAAAGACGACAAAGAAAAAAAACAGGAAAAAAAAAAGCTAAAAGGTTACTTGATGAAAAATGAGGCCATTGCATTAAATGATGTGATAAAAGAGAGAGTCCATGAAGAACGGATTGGGCCCAGGACTGAACCCTGGGGTACACCGAGGGAGAGCGGGCAGAATGAATAAAAGTATTTTGGAGCTCACCCCAGGAAGAACTCGGTGTCGTTCATCCACTGGTTGATGAAGTGCGCGGTGAGGGGCTGGGGGTTGTGGGGGAAGTGCATGTTGTCGAGCGTGTGGAAGAGCAGAGCGGGGCTGTAGTACAGAGCCGCGATGGCCACCTGCATACACATGGTCCTCAGCTCGTTGGTCTTCACTCCACGCATCAGACGCTCCAGGACGGCCTCCACGAACAGAGGGATGCACTGAGGACGCACACACACCAGAAACTCAACCAAAATCTGTTTTTAATTTCCATTTCCATCCGAGCGTCTCACTTTAGGCAAAACAATTTCAGTAAAGACGTGTGCAGCACAGGATCACTTCTACAATGTTCTTCTTCTGGTTTTCCACAAGTGTTAAAATGTTATCATGTACTAGACCTTGGTTTGATCCCTGCCTTGTGTATCACGATACTAGACCGATACCACAACATCAGCCGTGAACATGAAAACTCAAGGAGAAATGAAAGGCTTTAATAATAATAATAATGGATTGGACGTGGCAGCCATTTTGCGTCTACGGCCATCACCACATGCATTCACTAAACATTCTTACACATTCATACGAGGCAATGTGGATTAAGTGTCTTGCCCAAGGACACAACAACAGTGTGAAATGTGTGGAGAGCTGGAATCAAACCCACGACCTTCCGGTTGAAAGACGAGTGCTCTACCACTGAGCCACTGCCACTTTTGAGCTCCTACAGTGTATTTCCTATGATATCCAGCCAGTCCTGTGTGCCTAATATTTGGTTTTGGTATTTAGTTTATTTAAAGAAAAGGACACAACAACAGTGTGAAATGTGTGAATCAAACGACCTTCCGGTTGAAGACGACTGCTCTACCACTGAGCCACTGCCACTTTGAGCTCCTACAGTGTATTTCTTATGATATCCAGCCAGTCCTGTGTGCCTAATATTTGGTTTTGGTATTTAGTTTATTTAAAGAAAAGTCTGAACATTAAGCATAAACAGAATTTTCTAACCTTAGACAGTAAACCACTGCACTCAATCCAATTTTAATTAAAGAGATTAACGGCACACTTTAATGACACATCCAACTCAATAACATCCTTAATGACTTCGCTGTAGCTCGTAAGTTACGGAAATTAGCCATTTTTAAAACGTGCTTCAAGAGGCCTATTACTATTAAGAGAAGATTATTTCAGAGACAGCTCATTGGAACAGTCTGTACTAACTCTGCTCCCAGCCCCGGCTCAGTGAACATTCTGTCCTGCCTTTACAAACACTGGACTGCACGGGTGTAATATGATGAAGTGTTATGCACGGGTGTAATATGATGAAGTGTTATACACAGGTGTAATATGATGAAGTGTTATGCACAGGTGTAATATGATGAAGTGTTACACACGGGTGTAATATGATGAAGTGTTACACAGGTGTAATATGATGAAGCGTTACACACAGGTGTAATATGATGAAGTGTTACACACGGGTGTAATATGATGAAGTGTTACACACGGTGTAATATCTGATGAAGTGTTACACGGTGTAATACGATGAAGCGTTACGCACAGGTGTAATACGATGAAGCGTTACACACAAGTGTAATACAATGAAGTGTTACACACAAGTGTAATACGATGAAGTGTTACACACAAGTGTAATATGATGAAGTGTTATACACAGGTGTAATATGACCAAGTGTTATACACAGGTGTAATACGATGAAGTGTTACGCACAGGTGTAATATGATGAAGTGTTATGCACAGGTGTAATACGATGAAGTGTTACGCACAGGTGTAATATGATGAAGTGTTATGCACAGGTGTAATATGATGAAGTGTTACGCACAGGTGTAATACGATGAAGTGTTATGCACGGGTGTAATACGATGAAGTGTTATGCACGGGTGTAATACGATGAAGCGTTACACACAGGTGTAATACGATGAAGTGTTATGCACGGGTGTAATACGATGAAGTGTTACGCACAGGTGTAATACGATGAAGCGTTACGCACGGGTGTAATACGATGAAGCGTTACGCACGGGTGTAATACGATGAAGCGTTACACACAAGTGTAATACAATGAAGTGGTATGCACAGGTGTAATACAATGAAGTGGTATGCACAGGTGTAATATGATGAAGTGTTATGCACAGGTGTAATACGATGAAGTGTTACACACAGGTGTAATATGATGAAGTGTTACGCACAGGTGTAATACGATGAAGTGTTACACACAGGTGTAATACGATGAAGCGTTACACACAAGTGTAATATGATGAAGTGTTACGCACAAGTGTAATATGATGAAGTGTTATGCACAGGTGTAATACAATGAAGTGGTATGCACAGGTGTAATACGATGAAGTGTTACACACAGGTGTAATATGATGAAGTGTTACACACAGGTGTAATACAATGAAGTGTTATGCACAGGTGTAATACGATGAAGCGTTACACACAAGTGTAATACGATGAAGTGTTACACACAGGTGTAATACGATGAAGTGTTACGCACGGGTGTAATACGATGAAGCGTTACACACAGGTGTAATACGATGAAGTGTTACGCACAGGTGTAATATGATGAAGTGTTACACACAGGTGTAATATGATGAAGTGTTATACACGGGTGTAATACGATGAAGCGTTACACACAAGTGTAATACGATGAAGCGTTACACACAAGTGTAATACAATGAAGTGTTACACTGTTACACACAGGTGTAATATGATGAAGTGTTACACACGGGTGTAATATGATGAAGTGTTATACACAGGTGTAATATGATGAAGTGTTATGCACAGGTGTAATATGATGAAGTGTTACACACAAGTGTAATATGATGAAGTGTTGGGTGTAATACGATGAAGCGTTACACACAAGTGTAATACGATGAAGTGTTATGCACGGGTGTAATACGATGAAGCGTTACACACAAGTGTAATATGATGAAGTGTTATGCACAGGTGTAATACAATGAAGTGGTATGCACAGGTGTAATATGATGAAGTGTTATGCACAGGTGTAATATGATGAAGTGTTACGCACAGGTGTAATACGATGAAGTGTTACGCACAGGTGTAATATGATGAAGTGTTACACACAGGTGTAATATGATGAAGCGTTACACACAAGTGTAATATGATGAAGTGTTACACACAGGTGTAATATGAAGTGTTACACAGGTGTAATATGATGAAGTGTTATACACAGGTGTAATATGAAGTTACACACAAGTGTAATATGATGAAGTGTTATACACAAGTGTAATACGATGAAGTGTTATGCACGGGTGTAATATGATGAAGTGTTATGCACAGGTGTAATATGATGAAGTGTTACACACAGGTGTAATATGATGAAGTGTTATACACAGGTGTAATATGATGAAGTGTTATGCACAGGTGTAATATGATGAAGTGTTACACACGGGTGTAATATGATGAAGTGTTACACACGGGTGTAATATGATGAAGTGTTACACACAGGTGTAATATGATGAAGCGTTATACACGGGTGTAATACGATGAAGCGTTACGCACAGGTGTAATACGATGAAGCGTTACACACAAGTGTGTAATACAATGAAGTGTTACACACAGTGTAATACGATGAAGTGTTATACACAGGTGTAATATGATGAAGTGTTATACACAGGTGTAATACGATGAAGTGTTACACACAGGTGTAATATGATGGCGTTACGCACAGGTGTAATATGATGAAGTGTTACGCACAGGTGTATGATGATGAAGTGTTACGCACAGGTGTAATATGATGAAGCGTTACACACGGGTGTAATACGATGAAGCGTTACGCACAGGTGTAATACGATGAAGCGTTACGCACAGGTGTAATACGATGAAGTGTTATACACGGGTGTAATACGATGAAGCGTTACGCACAGGTGTAATACGATGAAGCGTTACACACAAGTGTAATACAATGAAGTGTTACACACAAGTGTAATACGATGAAGTGTTATACACAGGTGTAATATGACCAAGTGTTATACACAGGTGTAATACGATGAAGTGTTACACACAGGTGTAATATGACGAAGTGTTACGCACAGGTGTAATACGATGAAGCGTTACGCACAGGTGTAATATGATGAAGTGTTACACACAGGTGTAATATGATGAAGCGTTACACACAAGTGTAATATGATGAAGTGTTATACACAGGTGTAATATGATGAAGCGTTACACACAAGTGTAATATGATGAAGTGTTATACACAAGTGTAATACGATGAAGTGTTATGCACGGGTGTAATATGATGAAGTGTTATGCACGGGTGTAATATGATGAAGTGTTACACACAGGTGTAATATGATGAAGTGTTATACACAGGTGTAATATGATGAAGCGTTACACACAAGTGTAATACGATGAAGTGTTATACACAGGTGTAATATGATGAAGTGTTATGCACGGGTGTAATACGATGAAGCGTTACACACAAGTGTAATATGATGAAGTGTTATGCACAGGTGTAATACGATGAAGTGTTACGCACAGGTGTAATATGATGAAGTGTTACGCACAGGTGTAATATGATGAAGTGTTATACACGGGTGTAATACGATGAAGCGTTACGCACAGGTGTAATACGATGAAGTGTTATACACGGGTGTAATACGATGAAGCGTTACACACGAGTGTAATACGATGAAGTGTTATACACAGGTGTAATATGACCAAGTGTTATACACAGGTGTAATACGATGAAGTGTTACACACAGGTGTAATATGATGAAGTGTTACGCACAGGTGTAATACGATGAAGCGTTACACACGGGTGTAATATGATGAAGTGTTATACACAGGTGTAATATGATGAAGTGTTACGCACAGGTGTAATATGATGAAGTGTTACGCACAGGTGTAATATGATGAAGTGTTACGCACAGGTGTAATATGATGAAGTGTTACGCACAGGTGTAATATGATGAAGTGTTACACAGGTGTAATATGATGAAGTGTTACACAGGTGTAATATGATGAAGTGTTACACACAGGTGTAATATGATGAAGTGTTATACACGGGTGTAATACGATGAAGTGTTATACACAGGTGTAATATGATGAAGTGTTACACACAGGTGTAATATGATGAAGTGTTACACGGTGTAATACGATGAAGTGTTATACACAGGTGTAATATGATGAAGCGTTACACACAAGTGTAATACGATGAAGTGTTACACACGGGTGTAATATGATGAAGTGTTATACACAGGTGTAATATGATGAAGTGTTATGCACAGGTGTAATATGATGAAGTGTTATGCACAGGTGTAATATGATGAAGTGTTACACACAGGTGTAATATGATGAAGTGTTACACACGGGTGTAATATGATGAAGTGTTACACACGGGTGTAATATGATGAAGTGTTACACACAAGTGTAATATGATAAAGTGTTATACACGGGTGTAATACGATGAAGTGTTATACACAGGTGTAATACGATGAAGCGTTACACACAGGTGTAATATGATGAAGTGTTACACGGGTGTAATACGATGAAGCGTTACACACAAGTGTAATATGATGAAGTGTTACACACGGGTGTAATAGCACAGGTGTAATATGATGAAGTGTTATACACAGGTGTAATATGATGAAGTGTTATACACGGGTGTAATATGATGAAGTGTTATGCACGGGTGTAATACGATGAAGCGTTACACACAAGTGTAATATGATGAAGTGTTATACACAGGTGTAATATGATGAAGCGTTACACACAAGTGTAATATGATGAAGTGTTATGCACAGGTGTAATATGATGAAGTGTTATGCACAGGTGTAATATGATGAAGCGTTACACACAGGTGTAATATGATGAAGTGTTATGCACAGGTGTAATATGATGAAGTGTTATACACAGGTGTAATATGATGAAGTGTTACACACAAGTGTAATATGATGAAGTGTTATGCACAGGTGTAATATGATGAAGTGTTATGCACAGGTGTAATATGATGAAGTGTTATACACAGGTGTAATATGATGAAGTGTTATACACAGGTGTAATATGATGAAGTGTTATGCACAGGTGTAATATGAAGTGTTATGCCGGGGTCTGACCTGGTCGATGCCTCGTCCTCTACATTGCAGGATGACGACCTCCAACAGTTTTGCAGCGTGACACTCGGCGTCTTCTCCTGCGTCACTCGTCAGGACCTGGAAACAGACGGACAAGCTTTTATCAAACTGAGGGCAGGAACTCATTTCGCATTTGCACTTTTACAGAGCGAAGAAGGTTTGTGTTTTTCTGAACTGGCACAAGATCAAACTGCCTAATGCTAGGCACTAATGTCACTTCTGCTGGAATAGTTACTTTATGACTGGGGTATCTGGGCGCCCCCTGGTGGCAGGGGAGAATAACAAAACGATTAAAAGGAAAATAAAAGAGTTACAGGTGAGATAAAACTTTGAGTTTATTGTGAAAACTCAATATTTATGCAACAGCTACGTATATTGTTAAAACATTGTGAAACTAAATGATTAGTCTTAGTAATTAGTGACTTAAAAATAAATAGTTATTGCATGTGTCGTCTTGCAATGTTAAAGTGGTTTGGATCTAAATCTTTTCTCAATTCATTCAAAACTGTTAACGAAAAAATACCAAACACATACATTTATATGTGACATAAAATGAAATCTGTTTAAAACTATTTATTCCACCGTGGCAAGGCTTTTATTGGAAATATGGGGTTATATTTTGGTATATATATATATATATAGGTATTAGTGTTGTAGTTATCCTCTGACCTTTTTGCACATGCTGTAGATGACCTCCAGGTGTTTGGGGTTAGACAGGAGCATGTCTGTGTCCACGGTCACGTAGTTGTGCAGAAGAGGCATCATATCTGGAAAGAACGCTGTCAGGATTACAAAGCCCTCTGACCCTGAGGCTAAAGCCAGTTTAAAGCCTGTAAGTGTTAAGTGTCACCTGTGAAGTAGTCGAAGCAGTCGTGCTGAAAGACCTCGTACAAGACGCCGAGCAGCTGCCACATCTGAGGAGAGATGGTCTGACAGGTGAGACCGAAGGCCAGCGACAGGATCTCCTCGTAAAACTCTGCACGAACGAGAGAGAAGACAACTCTTAGTAACAGAACGATTACTCTTTCTGACATCAGTGGTCTTTATGGATGATTATCTGTTGTGCAATTATCTTTTTACTACAATGGTTTTATTATTCTTGAATATAATGTGCCTAAGTTTATTCATGTTTGCAAATCTAATTTCTCATCTGGGACAGTAAATGACTGTAGGAACTTAATCTAGAGGTGATTGAAGAGACCATCAGCTTTATTTTGATCGTTTTGAAACTAATCTTTACAACTTCTCACGACATAATCAAAACCTGTTGCTGTTTCTGGCACAAACACAGCCTCATGATTCATTTAGAGCTATGCCTGTCACCAAGTGCTCAAAGTCAGAATTAAATTAAAAGTAAATAGAGACTTTGTTCAGTGGAAGAGTGTCAGACGCTCATGTGGTTCAGATCAGATTGTGGACTAGAGCTGGACTAGGGTTCTTTTTCTGGCTAACAGAGGACAGCTGTGGGAACTATTAATGTGGGGAATGCATTTGAAGATGAAATTGTCACTTGATTAGATGGCGCAGTGCTCTCCTGCTGTGCTGTTAGTCTCTGAGTTTAATGCAGCCCTGGGTCATCAGTTAATCTATTCCATTAAAGAAGATTAGATCCAACAGTGCTACTTCTATAATGAAATACAAGTGCACACTCACAGACAATGTAACATGTCTTAAACTACGCATCAGAATGTTTAATGAGATTATGTTTGCAAACTTTTTCTTTGTCTTGATTTACAACACATTTCTCAAAATGGGTTATTATTTTGGCGTCTTTACTGTACATCCCTTCAGTCAGTGAGTAAGGCCACGAGTAAGTACGTATCTATGCAGATGTGTGAGTAAACAAAGCAGTCCTGCGTAAGAGAGAACCATCAACAAACAGGTTTGTGATCTGTTTGTTTGTAATCAGTGTGTGTATAAAAGGTCAGTGAGTTTCTGGGCTCCTGACAGCATCTGTCATCCAGTGCTGCACTGACGGTTCTGGATTCTGAGTAGGGCAGTGCCATCGCTCACACACAGGTATGTTTTTATATAAAGTAGTCCTGCGTAAGAGAGAACCTTCAACAAACAGGTTTGACTCTCAGTGTAACTCTCTGCTTTAAATAAACCAGGCTCTGGCCCACAAAGTGCACAGAGATTTTGGACTATTTTATTGGTAAAAATACAGACTGACAGAAGTATTTTGTGATGTGTGACATTACTGCAGATGAGTTGGGAGATACGTTACGTAGTGCTCCTTCAAGTATGCAAGTATTTATGTATAAAACTATATATGTAGGTTAATGTATAGCACATACTGTTGTTTTATTCACTAGCAGCTGAATCAGTTACAAACTGTACCGTAATTATTTTTCCACTTTCTCTCTAAAGTTAATAGAAAGTAAACTATTAATATTTGTATTGGTAAAATATGCAATTGTGCAGTTTGGTAAGTTATCAGCTATGCTATTGTGTCAGGAAGTATGCAAATAAACAAGTGTACCAGGATGTCAGCTCAGGTAGAAAAAGTGAATTAAAAGGAAACAAAAAAAGATTATCTTGTACCATCATCACTTTCTCATGATTAAATAAAGTCAAAGATGAAAGTATCTAACTGCAAATGAACAACACACAAATTTAAATTCATTGTTTTTAAAGAGAAGACCCCAAGAATCAAAGAAATAGTGCTAGAAACATTTTTAAGCTTCCCACAGCCAAATAGTATGTACTAGAAACCCGTTAATACAACATTTAACAAATCTAGAAGCCTGCTGAAATGTCACGTAAACCTACACAGTAGGGCTGAGCAATAATCACAAAACAATCGCAATTTGAGCATATACAATTTTATTTATGAATTATTTTTTATTTTAATTCAGAATAAGTATTTTGGTTGGTTTAAAGCGACACAGCGTAACTTTTAGCCCAAAAATATATATTCTCAAAATCATTTCTGATGGTTCTTTGAGGTAATAATACTCATCTCACTGACAGTTCCTTTTGTTGGCCTAAAACCTCCAATACAAGTACTTTCCACCAGGTCATCTCGTGAGATGATTTAAGGCTCTCAAATAGAGAGCGCTGCCCAGTTTCCCAGCTAACATCGCTCTGGCAGCCCCAGAAGAGAACCAGGAAAACTCTGACTGCGGAAGCACGAAAGAGAAAAAGAGATTGACAAAGGGACCCAGGTACCCAGACCCAGGTAAACCTGGGCCAGGTGTTTAATCGTTGGCAAGATTTACGCAAAGAAATAGCAAACAAAACGGACGCCAACTTTGCCATTTTGCTCTTTAAATTGTAAGTTTCTAACAACTTATTTCTGTACATTTTCTGAACATTTTTAGTGGTATTAGAGACATGGTTTACTAAATTCCATATCCTTATGACCGATAGCTTGATCCTAATCGTCACGTAATGCCTTTGACTTCTCTTTGTAACTCCATAAAACAACATACATTTGTAATATGTCAGCGCTCTTTTCCCGGTCTCCAATGTAACCTGTAACCTTTACTCACTGGCAACAAGTGTAATACGTGAGAAGTTTTACACCACACAACACACATAGAAGAAGTTTAGCAATGCCATGGACCATAAAAGAGCGGTATAAGTACAGAAAACGCTAATATTACCAACTGTATCAGAAGACATTTCTTTCTTTTGAACATGCCGGCTTGTGTGTGTCTCTGCTTGTAAACAATGTGCACCAATATGTAGCTGCTACAACTTTACAACGGTGCAGTCACAGAGAGTCTGTGGAGGGCTCTGCCCCTAGTGGCTAAACATTACATAGTGCTGCTTTAATTCGTAATTGGTCGTTAAATAAAAATATTTTACCGGCAAACGGGTGGGTTTTGCACAGCCCTACTCCACAGTAATGATCAGAGACAATACAAAGTAATGAAAGTATTGAGAGGAAGTAGGACGTCCCGCACACACACCTGCCATACCTATGACGGGCTTCTGCAGCACCAGGCCGATCACCTGCAGACAGATGTCCTCCAGCTGCTGCGTCACCTGAGACACACCGAGACAAACACAGGTGAGTGAGAGAGACACACGACAGCGAGAGACAAACACAGGCGAGAGAGACAAACACAGGCGAGAGAGTGAGACACAAGACAGCGAGAGACAAACACAGGCGAGAGAGAGAGACACAGGCGAGAGAGAGAGACACAGGCGAGAGAGAGAGACACAGGTGAGTGAGTGAGACACAAGACAGCGAGAGACAAACACAGGTGAGTGAGAGAGACACAAGACAGCAAGAGACAAACACAGGCGAGAGAGACAAACATAGGCGAGAGAGTGAGACACAAGACAGCGAGAGACAAACACAGGCGAGAGAGACAAACACAGGCGAGAGAGTGAGACACAAGACAGCGAGAGACAAACACAGGTGAGTGAGAGAGACAAAACAGCGAGAGACAAACACAGGCGAGAGAGACAAACACAGGCGAGAGAGTAAGACACAAGACAGCGAGAGACAAACACAGGTGAGTGAGAGAGACAAGACAGCGAGAGACAAACACAGGCGAGAGAGTGAGACAAACACAGGCGAGAGAGAGAGACACAGGCGAGAGAGACAAACACAGGCGAGAGAGACAAACACAGGCGAGTGAGTGAGACACAAGACAGCGAGAGACAAACACAGGCGAGAGAGACAAACACAGGCGAGAGAGACAGACACAGGCGAGAGAGACAGACACAGGCGAGAGAGACAGACACAGGCGAGAGAGACAGACACAGGCGAGAGAGACAAACACAGGTGAGAGAGTGAGACACACAAGACAGCGAGAGACAAACACAGGCGAGAGAGTGAGACACAAGACAGCGAGAGACAAACACAGGTGAGTGAGTGAGACACACAAGACAGCGAGAGACAAACACAGGCGAGAGAGACAAACACAGGCGAGAGAGACAAACACAGGCGAGAGAGACAAACACAGGCGAGTGAGTGAGACACAAGACAGCGAGAGACAAACACAGGCGAGAGAGTGAGACACAAGACAGCGAGAGACAAACACAGGCGAGAGAGAGAGACACAGGCGAGAGAGAGAGACACAGGCGAGAGAGACAAACACAGGTGAGTGAGTGAGACACAAGACAGCGAGAGACAAACACAGGTGAGTGAGAGAGACACAAGACAGCAAGAGACAAACACAGGCGAGAGAGACAAACATAGGCGAGAGAGTGAGACACAAGACAGCGAGAGACAAACACAGGCGAGAGAGACAAACACAGGCGAGAGAGTGAGACACAAGACAGCGAGAGACAAACACAGGCGAGAGAGACAAACACAGGCGAGAGAGTGAGACACAAGACAGCGAGAGACAAACACAGGTGAGTGAGAGAGACAAGACAGCGAGAGACAAACACAGGCGAGAGAGTGAGACACAAGACAGCGAGAGACAAACACAGGCGAGAGAGACACAGAGAGAGAGAGACACAGGCGAGAGAGAGAGACACAGGCGAGAGAGACAAACACAGGCAAGAGAGACAAACACAGGCGAGAGAGACAAACACAGGCGAGAGAGACAAACACAGGCGAGTGAGACAAACACAGGCGAGAGAGACAAACACAGGTGAGTGAGAGAGACACAGGCGAGGAGTGAGACACAAGACAGCGAGAGACAAACACAGGCGAGAGAGACAAACACAGGCGAGAGAGACAAACACAGGCGAGAGAGACAAACACAGGCGAGAGAGACAGACACAGGCGAGAGAGACAGACACAGGCGAGAGAGACAGACACAGGTGAGAGAGTGAGACACACAAGACAGCGAGAGACAAACACAGGCGAGAGAGTGAGACACAAGACAGCGAGAGACAAACACAGGTGAGTGAGTGAGACACACAAGACAGCGAGAGACAAACACAGGCGAGAGAGACAAACACAGGCGAGAGAGACAAACACAGGCGAGTGAGTGAGACACAAGACAGCGAGAGACAAACACAGGCGAGAGAGACAAACACAGGTGAGTGAGAGAGACACAAGACAGCGAGAGACAAACACAGGCGAGTGAGTGAGACACAAGACAGCGAGAGACAAACACAGGCGAGAGAGACAAACACAGGTGAGAGAGACAAACACAGGTGAGTGAGACAAACACAGCGGCAGAGACAGACAGGTTTAATCTGAGAGCAGTCGAACCTCTGTGTGGTCCTCCATGACGGTCAGGATGGTGTCGATTGTGCTCAGAATCCCCAGAGCCATCACCGTCTTGTCCTCATTCTCCTCGTATTCCTCGCTCTGCAGCACTCGGGTGAAGATCTCCGCCTGAAACAAGCCCCACACAGATTAGAGGCTTTTAAAGGACGTGTATATACATATATACTAAATACAAAAGGTTGACTTTTTATCAGTGACTCGTTTTCTTAAAGGATATCTTCGTCTACAACAGGACAACATTACTAAGACCAACAAAAGCAACAAGAAAGATCCTTCATATTGTTGGTGAATAAAGAAAGAGGTTTTTCGTATTGAAATAAATATTTTGCTTAACACAACTGCACCGACACAAAAAAAAGCATGTGATTGAGAAGTGTGTAAAGGTTTTTTCCAGGTCTACCAGGTTTCGTGTCATGTCGACGGCGATGGCGGCCACTTCCTGGTTGTACTCGCAGATCATCTTCTGAATAACGTTGGTCAGATCGTCGTTCTCCGTCTCCTTCACCACATGCAGCAGCTCCTGCATCACCGGACGGATGTAGGGCCGGATGTACACTTTGGCTGCAGACAGGCAGGAGAACGGAGTTAGACGAGGGAGTTCATGAGCTTTGTCTGTTTTTGTTTCTTGCTCAGACCTTGCTGCTGGTTACTGATGAGGGTCTGCAGAGCGATGGCCGCCTCCACTTTCACCGGCATCTCTTTGTCCTCGATCAGATCCTGTTTGACCAACTCTACGGCGTTTCTCAGAACCAGGTCGTCGTGGAAACGGAGCGGGCTGAAACAGTGCAACACCCAGCACGACTTTTACAGAAAACACAAGGCACAGATAAAAGACAAATATTACAAAAAGAGTAGTTGAAAGAAGTGTGTAAAGGTTTTTTCCAGGTCTACCAGGTTTAGACCGACTAACTCTGTCATGTCTGACCTGGTCTAAGACTGGACTAACTCTGTCTCCTTCAAACACTGACCTCCGTGAGTCTGGACCTGGTCTAAGACCGGACTAACTCTGTCTCCTTCAAACACTGACCTCCGTGAGTCTGGACCTGGTCTAAGACCGGACTAACTCTGTCTCCTTCAAACACTGACCTCCGTGAGTCTGGACCTGGTCTAAGTCTGGACCTGGTCTAAGTCTGGACTAACTCTGTCTCCTTGAAACACTGACCCAAAAAAAATTTGAAATAAAAACCCAGCAAATAAAAGATTCTGTGCAGGATGTGTCTTATGAAAGAATAAGTCATAATTCAAAAGATATTTTTTGTATTAGCCCTCTGCTGCCATCTGCTGACGAGAAAACTGAACTGTTCACAATAAAGCTCAGGGGTTTGATATTGTTGTTGAATATAGGGAAGACATTGTAGTACATCGTACATATTTACTAAAAATATTATTAACACTAACACAACTCTGACTGACTTAAGTAGTGTGTATTTTATCTCAGTTTAAATGAGATTATGTAAAAGCCTCTTAATTGGGACAAATGTGGAAAGTGCAAATGATGCAGGCGGACATCATGTGATGGAGGCGTTAGATTTAAAGGAGCAGTACTCACTCGAGCTCGGAGGTAACCTAGAGGAGAGTTGAGTAAAGGAAAGACGTAGTTCTGCAGCATGAGCTCCATCTGCTCCCGGTACAGACGCTTCTGAGGAAACAGGAGGAAACAGGAGGAATCAGGAGGAATCAGGAGGAAACGGGGTCAGGATGATAAACATGTCCTTCTCTGAAGCTTTCCCAGAGCCACAGACCCAGGTCGGAACCGAGAAGAGCTGAATGTTACACTGCGTTTCTTTATTTCTAAACTCTACACCAGTGGTTCCCAAACTGTGGTCCAAGGCCCCCTGGTGGATCGTGAATGTACTGCAGAGCTTGTCCACATGAATACATAAAATTAAATTTAGTCTGAAAATACCAAATACCTATTTGCCTTAGTTCTTCTCTGTTCAGTTGAAAAAGTATTATTCAGCAATTTATAGCCAACAAACACAAATACATAACTTTGTCTTAAATAAGAGTACAAGTTCAAGAATGGGGGGGGCCTCACAGGGCTTTCTGACTTTTAGGGGGGCGTGGCTCTCTTGACTTTGGGAATGGCTGCTCTAGACTAAAGTTTAACGTTCTCTAATATATAGTAATATAAAAAAAACATCTGGACATAGTTTGTAAGTAGAATATGTTTAGTCAAAGCAAAACTTGCAAATCTATTAGAATTCTTTAAGACTGATAAATGTGCACAAACAACATAAACTGTACAAAATGAGGACGTTAAACTGAATCAAACAAGTCAAATATATGCAGAAGTATACAAAGGCACTAGTTCAAAAGCTGATTATCTAACCCTAATGAGGAGGGTTCACAGGCTAACCTGGAGGGTCAGCAGTAATACCTTCAATAAAAGCTCAGCTAAAGCCCCGATGCAGTGCAGAGCTCCGTCTTTTCTCCGAGGATCAGCCGAAGGGTCCATGAGGGTCTGGTGACAGAACTCCATCATGTGAGGCAGCACCTGACGTAAAAACACACACAACGATCCCTCATCTCTGTGCAGGGAGATTCAAATGCCTGACACTTAGAACAGAAGTATATCTGTGTCCGAGTCCAGTCCCACCTCTTTCCTTTTACGAGCGGCTTTACACAGCAGACTCTGAGCAGCAGTGGCCGGCAGGGCGTGATCGTCGTACAGGTCTGCTGAGAGGAAGACATGTTTGTAGAGACCGTCTCTAAACTGCAAACCCCAAAACGACGGGCAGCTACTTTACCACATTGTATTACGGATAATTAAGAAATCCACTGTTATTGTTTTGACAGTGAACAAATAAGCTCAGACTTTCATTAACGGGTCAATTTTTTGTATTTTCATTGGAAATATTACGCCATGGATAATAAATGTACATAAAATAAAATCACTTTAAACCACCTTCATCTTATGAGGTCATTAAACCTTTACTATTTGCTCTTCAGAGACGGTCCCTTCCTTTTTTTACAGAAACCAATGTTAAGACATTTGGATGAAAATAAATCTGTAGCTTAAAAACATATCTCATTCTTTACAAGAGGATACGTTTTCTGCTCAACCTCGGGTAAACAGCCGAGGTATGAGCTAAAACCCTTCTGTTCCATCCTGTAATCGTAAAACAGAGTTTAAGTTTCTTGGTAATATGTGCATAAATAAGATCTCTGTTGAATCAGCACTGAGGCCGTGTGTGTGCTCTTCTAGAATCACATTCACAGAACTGGTTGAAACTGTCCCGTGCGAGTGTCTCCAGAGTTTGTAAATGGATGTGAAGGTCCAGATCTGGTACTCACTGACACATCAGAGGGGCCTGGAAACAGCATTACTGTGTGAATATCCAGAGAGATAACTCCATTTCCACTTGAGTAGAAAGGAAAAAGTGAGATGTGTGAACCTGCATGTGAGGTTTGAGGTGTTTCCAGGTGAGTGAGTGGGACAGGCCTTGGCTCAGGTAAATAAGACACTGCTGCAGGACCCGAGGAGTCACATACTGCTTCTGTCGGTGTTGGTCCACCACTTTCAACAGCACCTGCAACAGAGGAGCACACTCAGACCGTGCTCAGACCCGTTACATGTGTCCTCCTGAGTCCAAATAGATCCAAATCCACTTCAGCGTCTTATCAAAGTCTGGAATAACACCGACTCTGCTCACAGCTCCAGGAAACATTCACATCCCGAGTTAACTGGAGTGCACTGCGTCCGCTCATGCTGCATTCAAGTGTCCATCACAGCATTAAGTTGTTGTTTAGGATAAAAGAAACATTAAACCTGACTCGTTTGTAGCGTTAAATGCTAATAAAAAATGCTAACTAATGTCAGTTTTACTCAGTAATCAGAGTTATAAATTCAAATCAACTCTATCACACCAAGTTTAAGAGTTCAAAACACATGAACACAACAAACAAAGAACTCTGTGCTGTACAAAAGCCCCTGAACACATCATAAACCACGGCAGACTGAGCTTGTTCTTCTCAACCTTATACAAAATGACAGGGGATATTTAACATACCCAGAGTCTCTGTCCGACTCTGGAGCTGCTCAGATCTGTGTCCCACCTTAAACCTGCCGCAGAAATCCCACCTGGTCCACATTCTCCAGATGTCTTACTCCAATTTAGAGAAGGTCAGGTGTTAACAGTAGTTTAAAAGTCTGGTTATAATCAGACTATGGTCATATACCTGCAGGTAAACATTCTTTTGACTTGGTTTTTTTTTACCTTATAGCATATTGAAAGTATGAGCGGCCTTGTTGGGTCTCAGCCAGGGACAAAAGCCAATATTGTTGCTTGCCAGTAACACAAGTTCAATTACTTAAACAATCTGAACTATTTCATGCAAGTCCCTTTTAGCTCTGTTGCTGTACACTCCAGATTAACTCGTTTGGTTTGTTACTGAGCCTCCAGCAGCCTACCAGGATCACATCATCATGAGTCCTACCTGCTGAAGGCCTACGGCGTAGGTTTTCAGGAAAAAGTCTGCAAACTCGAAGTACTCCTTGGTCACATTCCCCGGACTCCCGTATCTGCAGATCAGATCAGACTCTCGTCATTAATAATCCTAAACTCCTTCTCTTTTCTCCATTCATCCGAGAGACACCGACCGCTCGAACAGCCTGGAGATGATCCTCATGGCCCACTTCTTACACTTCCACCAGGCCAGCTCCGGACGGTCGTCTTCATCCACCTCCATTGTCTCCTACCAACAACAAACCTCACTTTAATGTGTTTCAACTTACATTCATCTTCCAATTCCTTTAGTTTAGGTTAAGTAAGGGTTATCCATCTTTAAATTTATTTTTAGTAATGCATTGTTTCATCAGTAAATATATAAACGTCTGCTCCTTTTCTATTATTGGAGTAGTGTGGAGTGTTGTCAGCCAATCAGAACCAAGGATTGTGCCAGACTATGCAGAGAGTCTTACTGCAGGGACGTCTCTGTCCATGATGACCCGGAAGAGCTCCATCCACTGAGTCATGACGGTGTTGTTGATGAGCTGCAGAGGCAGAGCGTACTGATGGAGAAGCACAGGTGAAGCACAGGTGAACAGGTCAGTCTCAAATACTCCAGGCCCCGAACCCCAGAGTCTCACACACACACTCACCTGGACCAGAGTCTCACACCTGGACCAGAGTCACACACTCACCTGGACCAGAGTCACACACCTGGACCAGAGTCACACACTCACCTGGACCAGAGTCACACACCTGGACCAGAGTCACACACTCACCTGGACCAGAGTCACACACCTGGACCAGAGTCACACACTCACCTGGACCAGAGTCTCACACCTGGACCAGAGTCACACACTCACCTGGACCAGAGTCACACACCTGGACCAGAGTCACACACTCACCTGAACCAGAGTCTCTCACCTGGACCAGAGTCACACACTCACCTGGACCAGAGTCTCTCACCTGGACCAGAGCCACACTCACCTGGACCAGAGTCACACACTCACCTGGACCAGAGTCACACACTCACCTGGACCAGAGTCACACACTCACCTGGACCAGAGCCACACTCACCTGGACCAGAGTCTCTCACCTGGACCAGAGTCACACACTCACCTGAACCAGAGTCTCTCACCTGGACCAGAGTCACACACTCACCTGGACCAGAGTCTCTCACCTGGACCAGAGCCACACTCACCTGGACCAGAGCCACACTCACCTGGACCAGAGTCACACACTCACCTGGACCAGAGCCACACTCACCTGGACCAGAGTCTCTCACCTGGACCAGAGTCACACACTCACCTGGACCAGAGTCTCTCACCTGGACCAGAGTCACACACTCACCTGGACCAGAGTCTCTCACCTGGACCAGAGTCACACACTCACCTGGACCAGAGTTACACACTCACCTGGACCAGAGTCTCTCACCTGGACCAGAGTTACACACTCACCTGGACCAGAGTTACACACTCACCTGGACCAGAGTTACACACTCACCTGGACCAGAGTCACACACTCACCTGGACCAGAGTTACACACTCACCTGGACCAGAGTTACACACTCACCTGGACCAGAGTCACACACTCACCTGGACCAGAGTCACACACTCACCTGGACCAGAGTCACACACTCACCTGGACCAGAGTCACACACTCACCTGGACCAGAGTCACACACTCACCTGGACCAGAGTCACACACTCACCTGGACCAGAGTTACACTCTCACCTGGACCAGAGTCACACACTCACCTGGACCAGAGTCACACACTCACCTGGACCAGAGCCACACTCACCTGGACCAGAGTCTCTCACCTGGACCAGAGTCACACACTCACCTGGACCAGAGTCACACACTCACCTGGACCAGAGTTACACTCTCACCTGGACCAGAGCCACACTCACCTGGACCAGAGTCACACACTCACCTGGACCAGAGCCACACTCACCTGGACCAGAGTCTCTCACCTGGACCAGAGTCACACACTCACCTGGACCAGAGTCTCTCACCTGGACCAGAGTCACACACTCACCTGGACCAGAGTTACACTCTCACCTGGACCAGAGTCTCTCACCTGGACCAGAGTCACACACTCACCTGGACCAGAGTCTCTCACCTGGACCAGAGTTACACACTCACCTGGACCAGAGTTACACACCTGGAGCAGAGTTACACACTCACCTGGACCAGAGTTACACACTCACCTGGACCAGAGCCAAACTCACCTGGACCAGAGTCACACACCTGGACCAGAGTTACACACTCACCTGGACCAGAGTCTCTCACCTGGACCAGAGTTACACACTCACCTGGACCAGAGTTACACACCTGGACCAGAGTCACACACTCACCTGGACCAGAGTCACACACTCACCTGGACCAGAGTCACACACTCACCTGGACCAGAGTTACACTCTCACCTGGACCAGAGTCACACACTCACCTGGACCAGAGTCACACACTCACCTGGACCAGAGTCACACACTCACCTGGACCAGAGTCACACACTCACCTGGACCAGAGTTACAGACTCACCTGGACCAGAGTCTCTAACCTGGACCAGAGTCTCACACCTGGACCAGAGTCACACACTCACCTGGACCAGAGTCACACACTCACCTGGACCAGAGTCACACACTCACCTGGACCAGAGTTACACACTCACCTGGACCAGAGTCTCTCACCTGGACCAGAGCGTAGAAGATCTTGAGGATCTGTTTCTGAACGAGGACAGAGAAGATGGTGGAGTCGGGCAGGAGTTGACTGAGGAGCTGCTGAATTCGAGGAAGAAAGATCTGCATCGCGGCCAAAAGGGGCTCCCTCTCGTCAGCTTTTCTGTATCTGAGAGAAAACACGACCCATTTACTGTTATTCATCAAACCTGTCCCTTTAATACGACACGGGGTTTGGAAACATTTTAAACTGAAACTTATAATAACTACTATTCACTTGATATTCACAGTGTCTTCAAAAAAAGAAATCCATGTCTAATATTTCAGTTCTCGTCTGGACTCAGTATCGGACAGGACTTTTAATTTAACCTCTAGAAAACACACTATTTCTATGTATTTTTCAACTGTCCTGGACACATTCCTGCACGGCCTGTCCATCCTGGGAGTGGATCCCTCCTTCTGTGGTTCTCCCTGAGGTCTCTCTTTTTTCCCAGCTGGGTTTTTTTGGAGTTTTTTCTTACCCTGATGGAGGGTCTAAGGACAGGGGATGTTGTCTAGTGCAGTCTGTTAAGCCCTTTGAGGCGACTGTTGTTGTGATATTGGGCTATACAAAAATAAATGTCTTGTCTTGTCTAGAAAACAAAACAAGTATGGAATAAACCTAATAGTGATTATTCTTGGCCAAACACAATGTGAAGTGTGGACTTCTAAAGACACTTCTACAGTATTTATTTAGAAGTACAGTAGCTACAGCAGTAGAAGTAGCTACAGCAGTAGAAGTACAGTAGCTACAGCAGTAGAAGTACAGTAGCTACAGCAGTAGAAGTAGCTACAGCAGTAGAAGTAGCTACAGCAGTAGAAGTACAGTAGCTACAGCAGCAGTGAAGCAGCTAGCAGCAGAAGTAGCTACAGCAGGTAGCTACAGCAGTAGAAGCAGTAGCTACAGCAGTAGAAGCTACAGCAGTAGAAGTACAGCATCTACAGCAGAAGTAGCTACAAGTAGCACAGCAGTAGAAGTAGCTACAGCAGTAGAAGTACAGTAGCTACAGCAGTAGAAGTAGCTACAGCAGTAGAAGTAGCAGGTGTGTGACTCACTCGTAGGTCTTGACGAGCTGGTACAGGGCCAGCAGACTGCCGTACCAGCCGCTGCTGTTCGGAGACTGAAGGTACACTCCCAGTTTGTCCACGATGCCCGTCCAGCGCCCGGGGAAGTCGTGTTTGATGATGGCTCTGAGGCACATGGTCAGCTGGGCTCTTCACAGAAACGACAAAGAACACAATAACAGAACGGACACAAGTAAAGGCATCGTAATCTTTAGATGAAAAATATAAAGAATAATCTATTATCACTGTTTCACAAAATACTGACAGGACATTACTGGACCTAATGAGCCACGCAAACTTACCTTTTGTGATTGAAATTAATCAATCCATTCTGACACAAAGTAAAAAAATATATACAGTATAAACCAAAGTCATGAGTTGAGGAAAACACAAGTGTATTAAGTTTTTGATTTGTTTAGGTGCGTTTCGTTCCATCAAAGAAACTGTGTAAATGTTTAAATATTTCTGGAGTTGGCATCAGGACATGTCTAAAAAGAGGCCAGTACACAGTCTAAGGCCTGAGTGCTCACCGTATGGACTCGGGGCAGCGGATGATGGCCTCGATGATGTTGTCTCTGATCTGCTGCCGGTCGTTCTCGTGGATGTTGAAGGGGAAGACCACCTGTCCCAGAGCCGGCTCTCGGTCCTGCCAGTACTGACTCACCATGTTCTTCAGGTAGATCGCCGCTGGACACACACACACGGTCACTTTTATTCAGTTCTTCATCAGAAAAGCTTAGTTTTGAATGTGAGGCTCCTCTCACCTGCCTGACGAACGGGGAACTCCACCTGCTCCGACACGATGATCTGGAGCAGTGTCGGAGCAAAGTTGATGATCTTATACGACTGAAACATGACAGAAAAAGTTTAGACTTTCATTTATCAGTAAATAATGACTGCTCCTGGACCAAATCAAAAAGATGAATCTGATTAAACCAACACTTCAAAAAAGACAAAAACACTGTCAAACTTACATTAAAACTACAAAGCTTTAGGTCACTTAAGAACCTGGTCTACACCTGGTCTACACCACCTGAACTAAACCTGGTCTACACCTGGTCTACACCTGGTCTACACCTGGTCTACACCTGGACTACACCTGGACTACACCTGGTCTACACCTGGTCTACACCTGGTCTACACCTGGACTACACCTGGTCTACACCTGGTCTACACCTGGTCTACACCTGGTCTACACCTGGACTACACCTGGTCTACACCTGGACTACACCTGGACTACACCTGGTCTACACCTGGTCTACACCTGGTCTACACCTGGTCTACACCTGGACTACACCTGGACTACACCACCTGAACTAAACCTGGTCTACACCTGGTCTACACCTGGTCTACACCTGGTCTACACCTGGTCTACACCTGGACTACACCTGGACTACACCTGGTTTACACCTGGTCTACACCTGGTCTACACCTGGACTACACCTGGACTACACCTGGTCTACACCTGGACTACACCTGAACTACACCTGGTCTACACCTGGACTACACCTGGACTACACCTGGTCTACACCTGGACTACACCTGGACTACACCTGGTCTACACCTGGACTACACCTGGACTAGACCTGGACTAGACCTGGACTAGACCTGGACTACACCTGGTCTAGACCTGGACTACACCTGGACTAGACCTGGACTACACCTGGACTACACCTGGACTACACCTGGACTAGACCTGGACTACACCTGGACTAAACTAAAGCACTGAACTGGGACATGACCATGACTAAAAGTCTAAACACTATAACAGAAGAATGTAGACAAAACATGCTCAAACAAAACTAAACTAAAAGGACTAAACAGAGCTGATCCAGGACTAAACCAGGACTAAAAATTCCTAAATCAAGCCAAAGACCACAGTCAGATTTAACACTAGACCCTGGACTCGGTCCTGTTTGATTGAATGAGATCTGCCAAACTTCAGCTCCACCTCCCTCTACACAAACCCAGACTGTCCTCTTTAAACCGGGACAGGGTCGTTCCCAGACCCCGGGGTGAATTCCTGGGTGAGCTCCGGGGGCTGCTCATCCCCAGCCCCACGCCTGGGCCGCTCCAGGATCGGTCTGCTTCACCAAACTCCTCACCTCAGCGCTCAGAAAACAAACCTCACCTGGTTGAGCTCATTCTCCGCCGCTATCCGCAGCCCGGGGTCTATGGTCCCCTTCAGAGCCTGCACGATCCGGTTCGGGTCCATTTGGCGTCACTGGAGCGGGCCCTGGACTGTTCTCCGCAGATTCATGTAGCCACAGCTAACGCTGTTCTGGAGCAGCAGCGCGTCATGGATGTGCGCTCTCAGGCTGAGCACAGACACTTCCGCCTTTTGCGCTTCACAATAAACCTCCACAGACTGTCCTCGGAGAAAGAGGAAGCGTCTGCTCAGAGGAAATGAAAGAGGAGATGGTGTAACTTGATGAACTGCCGGTGAGCAGCAGGCGGCGGCGTAAAGCAAAAGTAAACACTGCGCTTTTACGACTTTTCTCCAATGACTGCGTCTTCTTCGTGAGCGCAGAGAGGAGCTGGGGCTTCGGCCGCCGCTGTGAGGAGAGGATGAGTTATGAAGGGCCAGTCCACACCAGTTTGGTGAAAATGAATGCGTCCATGAGGGGCGTATAACTTTTCTGTGCTTCAGAGAGAAGTAGTTTGTCTCAGACACAGGCCACATTCATAAATCAACACCTCAATATCTCCACTGTCCTCTTCTGGGCAAATACAACAGGCCGAGTTAAATTTTAAACATTTGTATTTAACATTGTTCTGCTGCTTAATAAAAAACAAAACTGTACAATCCTTAAAACATGCTCTAATTTGCACATCCAGCCTTTTCATGTCAGACTCAGAGGGCTCTGTTGACAATGGGCTGTAGCTTCTGTACAACACACAGAAATCTTAGAGTCTTTAAATCCTTACCATCTGACGTTAAGACCATATCTGACTTAAGTGTCCGCTCCCAGGCTAAAGAAAACACATTTAAATATGTTCCTCTGCGCGTGAATGTTTACAGAAATGTGAATGTTTTATACTTGTGTTTTGTTAGAAAAGAACACCAGAGCTGTAATTATGTTTGACCTGTCCCTGTCAAAAAATAAATACAAAAAAAGTCAATGCAATGTTCTGAACATTAGTCAATTGCAGTAAAACTTTTGTACTGGATTTGAAATACATTTCTCCTGAAGGTATTTGACCTTGGTTAAGTATTTGTACATGGTCTTTAAGAAATAAACTCAAACTAAAGTCATGTAAAACACTTTGATGAAGCACTTGTTTTTGTTGTAGACGCCTTGCTTGAGGATTTTTTTAGTGTCAGAACTTAACGAACTTAATGTAAAGCAATTTAATATATGTAATCCATTTAAGATTAGGACTTCCTGTTCAGTGCAAGTCTATAGTACCATCTTAAGCCCTTGATAAAACAGAGTCTAAAGCAGGGGTCCCCAAACTTTTTCCATTGAGGGCCACATAACTTTTCCCTTCTCTGATAGGGGCCAGGGTCAGTTTCTAAAAGAAAAAAGTGTGATAATCGCGGAGGTCCCTAAAGGGACCCCCGCGATTATCACACTTTTTCGATTAGACGACAACATTCAAACATTTCTTGACAAACTCTCCTTCGGTGAAAGGTTTACCGCAGCTTGCTATCAGCTGAGCAACACGTAAGCTGGCCCGAACTGATGCTTGGTTCAGCTGAGTTTGCCGTACAAATGTAGTCTGTTGAGCTAACAGTCCAGTTTTTAGCTTTGAGATTTTTTTCTGCTCACATTTGGCCTTGCAAGCTAGCATACTTGTATGTGACGGGATTCATAATGTCAGCGCAGGTTGTATTCTTTGAATACCGCCACCGTCTCTTGACAGACGAAACAAACAGCCTTTTCTTTGACTTGAACAAAAAAAAAAAGGTAAAGGTCAAAACGTGCTGGGGCAAAGTGAGGTCGAAGTAGCATTTTTTTCCATCTCTGGTATTGCTCAGGGGCCGGGTGAAATGTGGCGGCGGGCCGCATATGTCCCGCGGGCTGCAGTTTGGGGACCCCTGGTCTAAAGTCTCAAACGTAAATAAAAACCACACAGGTCACTGCTCACCTTTTATTTAGGCACATTTAGGACCTTTTCATTCGTCCACAGTAGTTTTATTTTAGTGCAACATTATGGCCTCAGTGTTCACCCCAAAAACCCTCCACCAACAACAATCCTCCAGCCTTCAAAGACTGGCCGTTCAAATAAAGGCACAGATTCAGTACAAGTCAGGATTTCACACTTTACAGCAGCACAACTTTCATTCAGGTGATATAATAAGATGAAATATGCAAGTGTATATTCATAGTTTCCAGCTTACATTTGGACACTGAACGCTGCATTAACACATTTTGTCCTGGTGAAAAAGAAAAAAAAGGCAGTTTTATGATAATGTAGTGAGAAATAACAGGACTACAACTACGGAAGAGACCGAGTTTAGTCCTGGTTTAACAAAAGTTTGGCATTTCCAGGTGTTTTTATGGCAAAAGACCAACATGCAGCCAGAAGAAGGCCAGTTTTATGATACAGAAATGCAGTATTGCCACAATATTTCACTTTGATCCATGTGCAGAAAGAAAGTATTTACAGGTGCTTTGTAATATCCAGCCTGACTAAAGCCTGAAGACAAGTCCAACAGATGCTGCGGGTTTATCCCTAATGCACCAAGTAGCCCGAGAAAAGTGATGGAAATGCAGTTTTACTACAACTACCTTCCCCAAGACTCTACTAGTCCACTAATCCAGACAGATGTTGTGCACTGGTCGAGTTTAAACCATGGGCAGCATTTCCAGGTGCTTTAAGGCAAACGAGTGCCTGAATAATGTACCCCTGTCATAAAGCCCCTGCTGTGAGCTGCTCAGGTTGAGTCTTGATGAAACTGCAGCCTGACCACAAAACTAAAGAAGGTCCATGACCAGAACAGGACAGATACTCCAAGGTGGTCAACTTCAATCTTACTACGACAGAAAGTGCAGCGTTTCCAGGTGCTTCAAAGCAAAAAAAACAGGCAGCCACACTGATGCCCATTTTATGATCTTTCAGTGTGAGAGGACTTTTCCAAACCTGCTACAACAGAAATCCAGTCCGACTACAACATTAAACATTTCATGACCATTACACATGCCGAGTCCACACGTAGGGCAGAAGCAGGTTTTACTCCTGGTTCATCAAAAACCCAGGAGGAGTGCTGGTCACCCATGCGCTTTTTGGCACCAAATGCCTGTAATGCAAACAGCTTTCACTTTGATAAATGTAATGACTAGTCCCAAACAAAGCTGTGAGGTGGTCTCGTTTAGTCCTGGTACAACAGAAATCCAGAGAAAGTGCTGTATTTCCAGGTGCTGCCGTAGATTGCTCCCCGGTGCAGTCTCAGCCAAACCTGATCTCCCTGAAACAGAGGTAAAATGGCGTGGTTACTGGCCGTCTCGTGATCGGGCGCCCCATCGTTGGCGTACGCCGACACCATCACCTCCTCGTTTCTCATCAGGTTGATGTAGAGCGGCACGTTTATGGCCAGTTTGAGGATGTGGAAGAGGAAGACGTAGGTGCCGGTGGCGGGGCAAGTGAAGCGGCCGATGTGGGTGTCGTACATGTCGCCGATGTTGCTGTGGAGCTGGTCGAAGACGATGGGCTGGTCCAGGTTGCCCGGGGCGAAGTTGGCGGTGCGGGAGGCGGTGAAGGCGATGCGTAGAGGCTGGGACAGAGGGTAGAGGGGGACGGAGAGGAGCGGGGCGGCGGGGTCGTGAGCAGTCAGAGGGATCTCCACAGTCGACATGGACAGAGAGTCGCCGTGTCCCGAGTCCACGATGGTGAAGGTGACGTCTCGGTCCGGGCTGCTCACCTGAGACGAGTCGCTCCAGGGAGCTTTATTTAAACAAGCAAACAAACAACAAACAAAATGATGACTTTGGACATTTCATTTGTTTTATGGATATTTTAATGCAACAAAAACTGAAAAACCCTAAATAGACGTTTTGGGGACCAACTGTACTATAATCAGAAAAGTTATTTAATTATTTTCAATATATGTATAAAGAAACCTAGGGCTCAGGACTAACGTCAGCTGCAAACACTGGGGCCACTGACGTATTAGAAAACTAAACATTTGCATTACCACAATCAAGTTTTCTCAGAGCTATTCCAGCAGGACCTACTGTCAGTGAATGCACCACAGCCTGAACTCACTGAGCTCTGAACTACGACAGGCTGTGGATAAATAAATAAATAAATAAATAAATAAATAAATAAATAAATAAAAGGCCTAGTCGAGTAACATTGAGTCCCACAGATGAGCGCCCCTAGTGGACACTGCTGTTCTTACCACAGGTGTTGGGCCTCCCTCCTCCTCGTCTGTAGCTCTGTTGGTATCCAGCCTCCTGAGGAAACAAGTTAGTTACTGCATTATATTACAAGCTAGTCTGAAGAGCCTAAAACATTATCTGAGCAATAGTTCATCTCAGACAGTTACAGTTGTATATTTCTTGTGTTTATTCTCAGGTAGAGTCGCAGTGACTTACTCGAGCAGTGTAGAAAGTGGCTGTGTCTCGAAGGTGATGCACAGCGGGTCCTGTCGACAAACAAACCAGTGTCACTGAGTTTTAATGAAAACAGACTTGAACAAAAGCAGAAAGGACGTAGAGTTGAAGAGACCAAAAATGAAGAACAGGAAACATCTGGAAAATACCTCGACACCAACCTGAAGAGCGATAGTTTTGACCCAGAGCCTTCCCTGAGCCTCGTGTCGTACCTCTAACGGATCCTCGAGGAAAATGGCCCGAGTGAACTCCTCCGGACTGACTCGGAGACAGGAAGACATGCCCAGAGCTGCCTGCGCTGTAGACAGAGTACACTGAAGAAGAAGAAGAAGAAGAAGAAGAAGAAGAAGAAGAGTTACAAACCAGAGTCTGAAAGAGCACTGACAGAACTCACAAGTCTTTACCTGGCGATGGCTCTTCGTCCAACGGAGCGAACTCTGGAGGGGTTTGGGTGCTGGCAAATCTTTTTTGGACACAGACCGGGGAACCTCCTCTTTTGAAGGGCAGCTCCCCGTTTGGAGGCAACAGGGGGCTCACCTTAAAAACCTGGAGTAGGGAAACTGAGGTTGTCCACTGTAGCAAGCCAACGTAGCATTTTATTATGTACTTTATAAGAATCTAACCCAAATCCCCTTTGGTCACCAGTGTCTGCTGCAGGTTCATTTTTACTGATGGGTTTACAGCCTGCAAGTCTAAACTCAGGGCAGACCACAGTGAGACATGACTCTAGATGAAACCCTACGTTAATGAACCCTGTCCGTTTGGTTCTTTTAAGCTGCAGTTAAAGCGGTCAGTAAACTCCAGCTGAGACGGTAGGCCTTGGTCTGGTTCCAGTCAGACTCCAGTGTGGCTCTTTTGCCCTGGTGCTCGCCCTGGTGCTCCAGTTCACTGAGACTTTATAAAAGATGCATTTACTTTCCATGTTGTAAGTGTGGATTATTAGGCCATAACATTGTTTTCTGATAAAGTTGCGTCGACAGGACTCGAGGAAAAGTCCTTTGGTGCATTTGTACCCGACTGAAACACCATTATGTGACTATATTACAAACTACTGCATTTAAACAGCTTCAAGACTAAACTAGTACCAAGGCTATAAAAGATCAACTTTATCAGTGTTTGAGAGAATGGTCCAAGACGCTCCTCACACCACTGCCACATATTTACACACCGACTGTATGTTCTTGAACTGAGCCGAGGGGAGGGTGCGTCTGGAGGGAGGAGTGGTGAAGCTCTGGGTCTGAGGAGGAGGAGGGGGGGTGGAGGTCACAGGAGACAGGGTCACTGGAGTCTGAGGAAAAAAAACAGGTTAAACACACTGGATTTAGAACTGCAGTAGTTCTGTAGAATTCAGTGACCTTCTGCTCGATGCTGACCGGGAGCACGGACTCTCTGCAGTAAAGCGGCGGAGAAGGAAACACCTTGGAGTCACTCAGACACAGAGGCTCCTGCAGAGAAAAGAAACCACTGAGGCTCTCCAGCGTTTACACATCTACTGACTGGATCATCACCTGCGAGAGTCTTAACCCTAAACACAAGTCTAGATAAAGTCATTTACATCATTGACTTTAATGATGTGTTCTCTGGATTCAACACAAACAGTTTCCACAAGTTTTATTTAAGAGTTCAGCAATATTTCCCCAAATTTACACCGACAGCAGCACGTTACGGTCACTCTGCCGAGCAACAGACAAAAACACAGGCCCGAGTGTCAAAATAAACCCAAAACCTGCTCAGATCCAAGTAAAACCGGTTCAAATGGAGGGTGTGTATTAAACTAGAGATTCTTGTGTAAACGTGGCCCCAGGACTTCAGAGTGTTGCACCAGAGACAGTGAGAGGTTATTCTTGAGTTGGATTCGTTTACTTTAGACTACGGCAAACAGTTATTTTACAAGAACCATGTAACCAACCTTCCTGCAGAAACATTAAAGGGTCAGTGGTAAAATGTAAACAGAAGATCGTACGAGAGAGAGGTCCTTTGAAAGCTCCAGGTCTGACGTGTCCGAGCTCCGGTCTCCGTTCGTCAGGCTCTGTTTGAGATCGAGACGCCTCGCAGGAAGTGGAGTCGACTGAGGAGGAGCATTAGTCAGAATCAACTTTAGACGATTCTCAAAGAAAAGAAAAGAAAACTGCTGCTTACATGTAATGTTTTTGGAAGAAGACCAGCTGGACTTCTGAGATCTGACCGAGCTGTGGACGAGACACACGTCTTTATTCTGTCTGGAACCAGGTTAGGTTATAAAACAGACGCGTTACCCAGAGGAGAGGAGATCCAGACGGCCTTCTCTTCAGTCTCTGGTGTCCGTTTGAAGGAGAAGTGTCGCTGTCCAGAACCGAGTCCTTCACAAGAGACATTACTTTAAAACCAATCTGAACGACCTCAGCATCGACCAAACGCAGGGTTTCATCTGCGCTTCATCGAGACCCGAGTGTCCCACCTCCCACTGAGTCTGGTCCCAGGACTGTGATTATTAATCAAGGGTTTTATACGAGGGCTCAGAACCAAAAAGGCACAAGTGGTTTTCTAGTCCTAAAATACTAGTCACATAATTCTTTGGCTTCAACAATTTATGCCATTTTCATCATTAAACACTTAAATAACTCTTAACAGTTTGAACAATTCACCCAAAATGTCACCTTGTTCTCATTCCTGGAACGATTTGCTCTCATGTTACAAAGCAGTTCCGTTTTTCTTTTGTGCATCGTGTAAATAAATGTTTGAGGACGTGTGACTGAAGTCGAACCTGCATGAAGCTGAAGGAGCCGTGGATCTCGGTCATGAGGTCCTCGAGCTGACGTTTCCTCAGAACAGGGTCTTTGGGCAGAACTGAGGGTGAGTTAAACACCTCCACAGACGACTGCAGATCCACAGGCTACAGGGAAAAACAGGACTGAGGTTTATACAGAGTTTAAAGAAAAACCAAGTCAACAGAAAAGTGGGCTTTACCGATTTTAAACGATCCTCTCTTTTGGGCTTCTTTTCCTTCCTCTGTAAAGGAGTTAGAGGTTAAACATTTTTCAAATCAAACTTAAAGCAGTTGAAATACAACCAAGGTCCTCTCAAATCCTAGTTAATCCTGTTCAGATCCTTCCTTTTAAAACTAAGCACGACCCAAAATCCAATCAAAACTTCGTCAAATTCATAAAAATTAAAAAAATCCAAATTTAAACTCATTTAAATTCCCCAAAATACTAAATAAATTAAATAGATACACAAATAACTGTAGGAACCAGCAAAACCTGCTCAAGTCCAAATAGAACCTGTTTAAATCCAACTAGAATCTGTCCAAATCCACCGAAGACCTGTTCCAGTCCTTTAACCCTGTCCTGTTACTGACCCTCCTGCCGTCGCTCGGTTTCTTGGCAGAGCCCTGGTTCTTGGGGATCAGAGTGGCCGCTCCTTTCCAGGGTTTGCCCAGTGTGGCCCGAGCTGAAGGGGAACTGTCGGTGTAGGCTGTGTCCCAGTCGTCAGGGGGCTCCCGCTCTTTCAGCGCTGAGAAGTCTGTCTTCTCCCAGCTCTGGACCGGAGCCGTGTCGCTGACGCACAGTCTGTTAAAGTACTGTCGGAGAAAAAAAAACAGAGCGGAAACTGGAGCAGGCTGTGGACAAATGCTTTTAATGTGAAGAGACTCACCTCTGACTTTGAAGATTCAGTTGGTTTGGACTTTAATAAGACTGAGAGGAGAAGAAAACGTTAGACTGCAAAATCAAAGTCTAAGAGTTTTAGTTAAAAACCTACACTATCTGCTCAAACCCAACTAAAACCTTTTCAAATCCATCCAAGGTCTGTTTAAAACGGGTTTTGTTTTAGACATATTTCAAATCATTCCCTTCAATGTGAACCTGAACAAATGTAAATCCTGATCAGAGCCAAACAAATCTCAATTTAAAAACCATCCAAAGTGCTGTTTGAGTGCCACACTACAGTAGAGTGTGAAGACTAGTTCTTACTGGTTTTAGTGGCGTTGGGGAGGACCACAGTGGGTTTGGGCTCAGGACGAGGCGGACGGCTGAAGTATGAGCTGTTCATCAGGACGTCCAGCTCCTGCTTCAACAGTTTAACTGCAACAACACAAACTTACATCAATAAAAGCACAGGGGACTGCATCGAAAACAAACCTGTGGAACTCACATGTGGACCCTGCCACAGGTTTGTCTTTCCCATCGAGCAGATCCACGAAGAGCCCAGCCGCTTTCTCCATCTGCTCCTCCAAACTACAGCAACACCGGGAAAACCAGACAAATGTAAGGAGTTTTAGTTTGTGTCTTTGAGTTTACGGCTAATGCATTTATTTTGAAGGCAGAACAAAACAGACCTTCACAAAATACATCCCATACAAGGCAGACATAATACATAAAACATAAAGGCAGACATAATCTTCTCCCACTGCCCTCGTTTATTATGTGACTTGAACAGATCTCGGGTGGATTAAAATGTGCTGTATGCACAAATTAACTTTGATTTAAATATATTAAAATATTTTAATACAAGGCTAATAAAGTAAAATAAAATAATTATTGAAAATATTGGGCTATGTCTAGACAATAGTGTTTTTGTTGCATTTAATACTGCGGTAATTCTAAAGCCACTTTCTTCAGAACAATTAAAAATATAGATTTCTGTCGACTCAGGAGCGTCAGAAGGAACTCTTAACCTCGATACGATGTAGATCTTATATATTTTTCTTGGCAGTAAGAGTTTTGATTAAACCAGAATTTGCCCAGGTCTGAAGAGCGTGTGTGAAAGGTTCTCGTCGAGTCCCACCTGAGGCTGTAGTCCCGCTGCAGACCTAGTAGTCCACTGAGCTGGTTCAGGCTGTAGAGCGTTTGGGCCTGGACCAGAGGGGCCTGGTTTAGTCCTGAGAGCAGATCGATCCTGACAATCTCCAGGTCCAGACTACGCAGGACCTGCTGGACCTGGAGAACGGAGCTCAGACGTCTTCTCTCCTCCTCCATCTTCAGCATCTGCTCCTGCTTCACTGCCTTCCTCTGGGCCCTGAGCAGCTGCACACGAACACAAGTACAACACAGACAAACGCACAGACACAGGTACAACCCACAGACAAACGCACGAACACAGACACAACCCACAGACAAACGCACGAACACAGACACAACCCACAGACACAGACACAACCCACAGACACAGACACAACCCACAGACACAGACACAACCCACAGACACAGACACAACCCACAGACACAACCCACAGACACAACCCACAGACACAACCCACAGACACAACCCACAGACACAACCCACAGACACAACCCACAGACACAACCCACAGACACAGGTACAACCCACAGACAAACGCACGAACACAGGTACAACGCACAGACAAACGCACAGACACAGGTACAACCCACAGACACAGGTACAACCCACAGACACAGACACAACCCACAGACACAACCCACAGACACAACCCACAGACACAACCCACAGACACAACCCACAGACACAACCCACAGACACAACCCACAGACACAACCCACAGACACAACCCACAGACACAACCCACAGACACAACCCACAGACACAGACAACCCACAGACACAGACAACCCACAACCCACAGACAAACGCACGAACACAAGTACAACACCACTGAAGGGCTACACCAGAACCACACTGAACCAGAGCCTTACATTCTGAGTCAGTCCGTCCAGAGTTTTGTGCAGTTCCTGAACAAACGTTAGATTTTGCAGCACTTCATCGTACTTTTCCACAGCTGCCTGTAAAACATACAAACATAAGAGTTAAACTTCTCCAAACACACTGTAGAAGAGACATTTCTGGAAGTTCCTACCATTTGGTCTCTGTTTAACACTTGGCCTCTTTTCAGACGTGTTTTGTAGTCCTCCAGTTTCAGCTGTGGACACATGAGAGAAGACAAAGACCACCGTCAAAGATTTACAGTTTCAGCCTCGACTTGCGCTCCACTCCCTCATTTACTTTTTTTGTCCCAAACAGTTTGGTCTGTACACAGCGAGTCCTTTTAAACTGTACCAGCCTGAATATTCTCAGTTTAGTTGTAAATATGCTTCCATTTATCCTCCTCAGTGGACATCTTAATCAGTGTCGACCAATGGGAGCCCCTCCTGTTTCTTGAAGCGAGCTGTGATTGGACAAAGCTCCCTGATGAGGAATTTAAACATGTTCTAAAGCGTTATGCTCAGAAAAGGTTTTATACTGAGCCACAGATTAATAGACTTTGTGATGAAACACAGTCTGTAGCTGTTTAGTTTAGTAGTAATTTAGTTTAGTTTAGTTTAATTTAGTTTAGTTTAGTTTAGTTTAATTTAGTTTAGTTTAGTAGCACAGGGCCCTGGAGGAGTCTTGAGTCTAAGTCAAAGGATTCGTTTCTTGCAGCAGATGAAATAAATCTGCTGCTGAGCCTCTGGTTTAAGACACGTCTCGGTGCAGAGACAGACAGAGCACAGTCCTACAATAAAACCATCAGCCGTGGGACGTCCTACCTTCTTCTTCTCCAGGTTGCGGACTTTGTGCTTGAGGCAGATGAGGCCGTCCTCGATGTAGGTGTCATAGCCGGGGTACACCTCCAGCCCGAGGTCCAGGGAGGTCACATGACCCTCCAGCAGGTCCTCTCCGTCCGAGCTCTCGGGAGGGGACAGGGAGAGGGTCGGGGACGGAGACAGCTGCACCATGACGGGCTCTGAACCAGGTCCAAACTCAACTGAGCTCTAAGCAGCAGAGGGAGAACGGTTTAAATACAACCCACATTCTTTAAAAAAGGTCCTTTAAACCAAACCCTGGTTCAGACTAAAGCCTGGCTCGAAACCCAAGTCACTCATATCTGGCTTTAGACCAGTCAGAGCTGGGTACACCATTTATAATAACTTGTGTAGGAATTGTTTTCAATAAATACAATGTTCAGCTTCAGTGGTTTATTTAAATCCACAGAACCAACAATCAAAGCCCTAATAAAACATTTAGTCACATTGTTATTTTGTCCTGAACACATTAGAAAACACAGCAACACGGTTCCAGATCGTGAAAGTGCACTACATTAATGACCTTTATCATTTCTGTTTATTCTTTAAACATTTAAATATACTTTTAAAAAGAGAATTCAGTTTTGTTCAATAAATCCAACATATTTTAATGAGTAATTGTGTAAAATAATGACCACGAACACCTTTAAACAGATTAATGGAGCAGATATTGGGTTCAGCCTGGTCAAGTCCACATTAGTCTGAGCAGAGCTGAGTGGAAGCTGCTGCAGGGGCCACACACACAAAGGCCAGTTTGGACCAGACCCAGCCTCGTGACGCTGCATTTCTGCTCAAACACAGACCGAGCCGGACTAAAGTCTGGACTAAACCAGCAGCAAGTCAGAGCTAAACCAGCGACAAAAGGAATCAAACAAATCCAGACTAAATGAACAAATCCAGAGTTGTCACCAATGACCAAACCAGAATAAAAGCACTTTAACCAAAGTCACAAACGGTCCCTGAACAAATCATTTCTGCAGAAACAGACTTGTTTCAGTGAAACCTACATATTTATTTCTGTTCTTTGTGTTTCATAAAGTTCATTTATCTGTCGCCTAACCATCAGTCTCAATCAAGTGCACGTGTCACGCAGCCGCACACACGCGCATCTACAACAGACACAGAGCACGAGACCCATCACACGCGAGGAGAACGGCCCACCTGGAGAGCGCGAGTCCCGAAGAGTCCCGAAGAGTCCCGCAGAGTCCCGGAGCACTGCGGTCTAGTCGAAGTCCGGTCCAAGTCCGACCTGAGGTGAAGTTCAGCTCTGAGGCCACGGCGCGCGCAGCTCACACCTTATTTATACGGTACGCACGCACTCAAACACTTCCGGTCTCGGACACCTGGCACTGGGCCACGTGCGACTCACAACATCCGAGCATTGTGTGACGTCACTGCGTTCCTTCCCAGACTTGTGAATGAGGCCTTTTAATATATTTTAATGTTGTATCTGCCCAGGGACCGTCAATATCATCTGTTTTAGAAAAGAATCACATGAATCATAATCATATGGTCTTCTCATAGATTGTAAATAAAAGTAATCCGCCCATTGGTCCCCTACTCACCTATATTTTCAGATATAACATAAATGATCCTTTTACAGGAATAATAATATTAACCTGCCTCAGGGTTAGTGTTCCTCTGGCTCCACACATACATGAGATAAAGACAAGAGAGAAGAAAACAATATGAGGACAACAGTATAGTTCAGTTAAAAATCCTAAGTATTCAGGTATTTTATTGCTTGTGGAATGATTTTTCTTGAATAGAAGAAGGCAGAAGTGGCAGCCGGAGGGCAGCAGGACAAACTCAGAGAACAGAGAGTGTCGTGGGTCCGAGGGTATATTTTTGGCCTCACATGCTGTTCTCTCTGAGTCCTTCAGGCCCGGACATGGAGTTCCCCTAAACTCTGACACTTTCTACTCTCTTCCATGTGTTGACTCGTGCGTCGGGACAGAACTGACAGATCTACTGGCAACAATAATCCATAGCCACGAGGAAACACTGGGCCTTTCTCATAAAGAGGCGTCTGTAATAATAATGACCTGTCTGAGCTGGTATGTGGCAGGATGAGTTTGAGATGTCTTTCAGAAACAAGAGGAGCCGGAACAGACCAAGGACATTCTTTACTTCCACAGCTCAGTCAGGTTTGGACGAGAGCTCAGGTGAGTCCACAGCCTTTATTTATACAAAAGAAATGCACTTTCTTTGTAGGACAGCTGTAAAAACAGGACAAGTGTTTATGTTTGATGAAGTTAAGGGCTGCAGACTAGATTGAATCTCATTAAAAAAAACAGTGTAAAAGTTGTTAAAGTGAAGAGAAACTGACAAGAACTGCTTCAGATTGAATCCAAACAGGAAAATAAAGTTACATTTAATTAATATCAAGGGTTTAGAACTAAAAGGAAACAATGACCATATTTAGATCTAACTTAACGAAACCACAAAACATATTATTTTATCAATGACTTTTGGGCTCCAGTGTTTCAGGATATTTCTAATTTAAACTTTAAACTGTCCTATTAACTGAACTGATTATTGTGATACAAAACATTTTTAATGCACATAGTCTGATATTCAGGGGATTCTTTTAGTTTTCCTTTCAGCACTGAAGAAAAGTGCTGCCAAGTTCCTGTTAAAGGCTTTAATAGAATCGTATCAAGTGTCAAACGTATGATTAGTGGCTTAACTTTGAGCTGCAGCAGTGTTATTGTAATTCTCTGAACAAATAGAAATGTAAAGAAATGTCAGCTCTTTGGACAAATGTAAAGAGTTTATTTAGATTCAGTTACAAAGATGTACAAAACATACAGAATACTGCATTCTCTCCAGGAATCCATAATTCTTCAAAGTAAAGAAAATAGCTCTATTTTGATAAATAATTTTTCTATTGAGACAGCTGATTACTATTTTTTTCTAATAAAAACTGTCTGCTAAACTTTATTCTACTTTTCTGTCCTGTCATTGTAATAAAGGTTCTTCTACATTTGGCTGTATTTATGTATCTATATTTTACACAATGCAACTTTACATAGATTAGATTTATATCATACATTTACGACACTTCTGTTTCTGTGTCTCCCTTTTTCCAGATGAAACATGGCGGATTCAAGGAGCCTGCAGTTGCGAGACGAGTGTGAGTGCTGCATCTGTCTGGAGCTCTTCACGCTCCCCGTCACCCTCCCCTGTGGACACAGCTACTGTCAGAGGTGCATCAACGGGGCCTGGGACGTCAGCTCCAAACACCACTGTCCGCTTTGTAAAGAGAAGTTCGACACCAGACCGAGGCTGAGGGTCAACACCTCGCTGGCGAAGATGTCTGCTCAGCTCCAGCTCCCGAGCCTCACCAGGACCAGGAGCAGGACCGAGAGCTCGGAGTTTGAAGAGACTGACGAGAGGGAGGCTGAGCGGGGACGTGCTGTGTGACGTGTGTGTGGAGACGAAGAGGAGAGCGATGAAGTCCTGTCTGGTCTGTGTGGGCTCGTACTGTGAGGTCCATCTGGAGCCGCACCACAGGATCCTGGGACTGAAGAAGCACACGCTGATGGAACCGGTGCAGAACATCCAGGACCAGATCTGTAAGAGACACGAGAGGCCTCTGGAGATGTTCTGTCGGACCGACAACAGCTTTCTGTGTCAGCAGTGTGTGCCCACAGGTGAGTGCAGTGGTTCTGTTAGGTCAGAGGGCCACATTTTAGTTGGACTAGAACAGGTTTTAGATGGATTTAAACAGGTATTAGATGGATTTAAAAAAGGTTTTAGATGGATTTGAACAGGTTTTAGTTGGATTTGAACAGGTTTTAGATGGATTTAAAAAGGTATTAGATGAATTTGAACAGGTTTTAGATGGATTTAAAAAGGTATTAGATGGATTTGAACAGGTTTTGGTTGGATTTGAACAAGTTTTAGGTGGATTTGAACAGGTTTTAGCCAGATTTTAACCTGTTTGTATCAAGTTGATGATGTTGGGGCTACAGTTTCTTTAAAGAAGTTTAGGGCCGCATAAAATCTGATCTTGAACCATGATTGGCCCCGGGGCCGGACTTTAGACATGTCTGTGTGAGATCCTTCTAAAGCCAGTCTGTTCCTACAGTAGAGAACTTTCAGCACCAGATTAGAGAAGCAGACAGGGTTCTGTTTGAAAACATGGGATCTTGACTCATTCTTGTCCCTAAAAGTCTTGGTCTTCTGTCTCCACAGATCACAGGAGACACATCCTGGTCCCTCTGAAGAAGGAGTACAAACAGAAGAGGTCAGCTTCAGAGAAAAACCTGGAAGACATCGAGCAGAAGATCTGTGACAGACGAGAGAACTTTCACAGCTGGAGCAGAGTCTGATCCTGAGCAGCGACGAGGCGAACAGAGAGACGTCCGACAGCATCAGGATTTTCACCGCTCTGATCCAAACCGCACAGAGGTTCCTGTCCCAGCTGCTGGAGACCATCGAGACAAGACAGAAATCAGCCGAAGACCGGGCTCAGGGCTTTATGACGAAGCTGAAGCAGGAGATCGACGAGATGAGCAAAAGTAAAGCTGAACTGAAGCGGCTCTCACAAACTGAAGACCAGCTGTACTTCCTCCAGAACTTCAAAACTTTAGATGTGGAAGACTCCAGAGACTGGGGCGAGGTCCGAGTCCAGGCATCCTTCGAGGGGACGCTGAGATCTGCTGTGGCCCAACTCCAGGAAGAGGTGGGTGAAGAGAAAGAAGGGGCTAATGAACTTCAGCTTTAAGGCAGTGGCAGCTGAAAGGGGCAGTCATTTTGGCCAGTGACATTGTAATATCTTATGAATTTATCTTTATCTTAGTAGTGTTCAGTGAAAAGACCACTAGTCACTTTCAGTTTTTTTTGTTTTAGGTGAGCTCTGAACTGAAGAAACTGACTGATGCTGAACTGAGGAGCGTGCAGAACTACTCAGTGGACGTCTCTCTGGATCCGGACACAGCCCACGCCGCTCTGCTTTTATCCGACGACTGCAAACAGGTTCGATGTGGAGACACCAAGCAGCACCTCCCCAACAGCCCTCTGAGGTTCTCCGACAGTCCCTGCGTTTTAGCCACGCAGCGGTTCGCTTCGGGCAAGTCCTACTACGAAGTCCAGGTCAAAGACAAGACCAAGTGGTATCTGGGCGTCGCTCAGGAGTCGATCAACAGGAAAGGACAGATTCTGGCAAGTCCAGCGACGGGACTCTGGGCCATTTGGCAGAAAAGCGAACTGGAGTTTAGAGCGTTAGACGAGCCGGCCGTTCCTCTGCTGCTAAATACCAAACCGCAGAAAGTGGGGGTGTTTGTGGACTACGACGAAGGCCTGGTCTCGTTTTACGACGTGGATACGGCAGATCGGATTTACTCTTTCAGTAAGTGTAAGTTCACGGAAAAGCTGAGACCCTTCTTTGGGCCCTGCACCAACGACGAAGGCAGGAACTCGGCCGCGCTGGTCATAAGTCCGGTCTCCAGGTCAGGATGAAGTTGGGACTCACCCTTTTATTTTTGTTGTGTAGATCTTGAAGATTTGATGTTTTACTGTTTGATCTATTCCAGTGACTTTACGTAAAAGTGACTCTGTTGGACATCTTTTTAATGTTCAGTTGCTGCGTGGACCCTGCACATTGTCTATATCCCATGGCCTTCTGTCTTGGAATAGCTCTGCTCAACAGTGCACTCACTCCCATTGTGTGGGGGGGTTTCCTCCCAGTGCTGTGCTTATGTCTTTAAAAACTTTACTTGTAATTTATTGGATTTAATTAATTTTAAGCATGCATAAAATTTATAAAGAAATGTAAACTTTTGTGATTGTATGTATGGCTATTGTAACCTTAAAACATTTGAAAAATAAAAAACAAATATTTAAAAAATAAAATCCATTTAATTAAATTTATCATATGGATATATCTCATAAACAAAGATAGATTATGTAACATTCAGAAATAAGAATTTGAATTTTCATCTGTGTTATCGTAAATTATGTCTCATTAACTTTTGATGATTTTTTAGTTTTTATACCATTTGTATTTCATAAAAACACTGTAAAGTAGTCGAGGTGCTGTGGTCTTTTATTGATGCTTTGTATTGGATTATTATTTGTATCATGTAATTAAAGTCTCATTAGTACAACTTTTTTTTTTTCCAGATAACACTTTAGACACTCCATTAATCCATTTAAGCCAAACCTTTCTTTTAATGTATTTGTTTTTGTATTGTTGTCTGGACAAACTTCTATATTTTGAGAAACTCTGCCTGACAACTAAATGAAAGAGGAACAAAATGCATTTATTTACAAATGACAGTAAAAATGACATTACAAATCATACTCAGTAGTTTGATAAACCTCATGCTACATAATCAGAACATTAAACTGTGTTTAAGTGCAGATCTATTCATATACTTTGTAAAGACACAGCAGTAAGAGTTTATGGATAAACCAGAACAAATGGAATACATTTGAAACAAAAAGGTCTTATACAATCATTTCTTTAGTCAATGTCAGCTGCTCAAAGACAAACCCACTTGTCCAGAGGCAAAGTAGAGAATTTAAACACAACCTTCAATCAATAGAAGAAAAACACTATTGGAAAGTGAGAATAATGAAAAAAAAAACGTGTGTATGTATATATATATACACACATATATATATATATAAACTAAATAATCCCACATGAACCCTGACTATAACTGAGCCTTATAGGACACTCAATGAGAAAATACTACTTCTGACTATTCTCTTGGCCTTAAGACTTTATTCTTGTAGTATCTACTGTAGATTGTTTCTTTAAAATGTGGCTTCACTGTTGTAATTACATATTTGTGCTCCTTTAGTTTGAATGTCCCGATACAACATTTTCCAGAACAAGTCAGAAAACAGGATGACTGGCAGGTGGTTTCTGAACAACTGTATTATTTAATAATTATGTATAAATACATATTAATGTTGTACATCAGAGAAAGACAGGAACGGCCTGAAACACGAGGTAAATGTCATGCAACAGTCTTTATCTTCAAATGTCCAAAGACCAGAATCCTTAAAAAAGGAGGAGAACAGAAGGCAGTGTCTAAGAAAACTGAGAAAATTGTCTCCTAAAGTTTTCATGTCTCATTAAATCTGTCATAAGTGCATTAGTGGTGAGGTGTTTATGTGATACTATGCATCAGAACCGTCACCTCTAGATCCAGTCAGTCTTAGTAAGGATTATTGCCTAATTTTGAGGAAAAAAAAAAAGAAGTTACAGGGTTTAGATTTGACTGAGAACACAGACTTCATATTTTGGCAGAAACTTATTTAAGAGGCAAAGTGCTGTAACTGCGTCTTTCTGCACCTTTTGTACAGTTTTTTGGCACTTTGCCTGTTTGTGAGCAGAATGTCCTGCAGTGGGACCAATAAAGCCCAACATTATCTAGGCTTTGTATATTCTGCTAATTTAACACCAAGATTTCTCTAAAATTTTTAAACAGCTGATACAAAACCTATTTTTAGTTTTTTTTGCCAGTTTAGTTTTCTTTCCTTTCCTTTTTAATAAGAGCTGTACTTCTGTGGGTCCATCCTTTTTGTCTTGACACTTCCTTTTCCTTTAAACCATGTCTCACAGATCGTAAACACTGAGGAAAGTGGTCTGTGTCGGTTTTTCCTGAGTCTGTTTAGCTTATAGTGGTTTATGTGCTTCATACAATAGTTCAGCATCAGTTCAAACACAACCTGTTCATTATTTACAGCAAAGAAATAAATGCAAAAAAAAAAAAAGTACTTAAATGTGAGGTTTCATTCACTTGCAGTGCAGTGTCATGCCACTAGAGCGCGCCACACTAACATTCAGCAACATAACAGCTATATCAAATATAGTGAGACATGCTTTTTACTTATTATCATTTGTCAAACAACGAACTGAACATTTTAAATCGTGTGAAGTTTTCTCAAAGGGAGCACTTTAAAACTTTTGTTGTGTCACAGTGAGTGAGACATTTAAGTCTGTGGGGAGAGTCCGTTCAAAAAGAACATTTTAGAAAGCCTGCTCAAACTACAACATTAGATAATCTCATTTAACAGATTTTATTTTGTCTGTGTTCCTTTAGTTTATTTTTTTACAAAGGGATCCTTGAAATTTGGTAGAAAAGGTTTGAAACTATCAGGTCAATATAATTTAAGGATTGTATTTGGAGGTCAGACATTTCCAGGTCCATCTTATCAGTCTGTGTTTTTTTCCTGGAGCCTGAAAGCCATTTAAATTGTAAGTTTCTCAGCGTTAACATGATAAACAAGAAAAGCCAGGACTAACAGACTGAAAACAGCACCAGAGCTGTTGAGCACTCAGTGCAAAAGTATCTGTTAAATGTATGTTAGATGTTAAATATGCATACACTTTATACTTTGATATTTATTAATAGTTTTAAATAGGATTTTTTTAATATATATATATATATATAGGTTAAAGTGGCAAATCTAAAGTGTCCCTAGTGAATGAAGGTGAGAGTGAATGGTTGTCTCTCACTGTCTGTCCCTAAGTGTTAACCCTGGGATAGGCTCCAGTCACATGACCTCTAATAAGCACTGAAAGGAAGATACATGTCATTTTGTTGAGATTCTGATAAAGGCTGGACTCAAACGCTTCTGTCGTGGAGGAAGACATTCATGATTTGTATTTACTCTAAAAGGTTAACTCCTGGAAAATGCTCAGTGAAGTTATTTCTTCCGTTTGTGTAATTGTCCATTTTTCCCGCCATCACCTGGGCATTGTCGCTCCTCCTGTTTCTCTGATTGCTCTGCCGCTCTGTCTCCTCTCTGAGGCTGCTCTCTCCGACAGCAGGGCTTGTAGAGCTGAGGGGCGATGATCACTTCTCCAAAACGGCCTTTGTACACGATGCCACAGCAAACCTTCTGCCTGAAACAGCACACGAGGTCAACAGAGAGGTTGGACGAAGGTAAGTGCCTGCCTGTCCTCACAGAAGACTTTAGGCACCACCACTGCACAAGTGCTCAGAACAAGTTCCTCAGGCCCCAGTGCTCACATATAGGTGTTTTTGGCATTCCGGCCTGTTGGATGGATACAGACACTTACCTTTTCCAATAGTTCAAGTCAAGGAAAGAGAAAATAGCAGAAGAGTCTTCTGTGAGCTCTGAGTCCGAGCCCTCGTCCGATTGGTTGCTGTAGCTCGGAGACTGAGCAGGAGACGCGCTGGAGGTGGTGCTGTGGGCGTCTGAGTCTGGAGGCGTGACAGAAAACACTGACATTACTTTAGAAAGCATTCGTATCTAAAGAACAAAACTAAAACTCTACAAATCTCCTCCTGTTCAGTCACCTTTGAAGACTTACGGTTTTTGATCTGACTGTGGACTCGGCTGATCTGAGTCAGACGCTTCGTTCTGTTGGTCTTCAGAGAGCTCTTGATGCTAGACCCGGCTTTGGCATCGACCACCTTAAAAACACACAAAACCAGTTCTGGTTCAGATGGAGCGTGTGATGACTGTCAATCCTTGGTGGTCTCTTCATTTTGGGCTCCACCCGAGTCCTTTTTTTAAAAATAAACAGTAGTAACAGTATTTTAACTTATTTCATCTTTTAATCTACTGTTTGGTATAGACCAGCTTTGTGTGTCTGAAATAAAGACCTCAGTAAACATTACAAATATGGATAAAGTTTTTGATTTAAAGAAAACAAGTGTTTCTTTTTGTTTCCATTCCATGAATGCAATTTGGATTTTTGTGAAAGCTTCTAAATCTTCTAGATCTAAATCTGGGAGTCAAAAAATATATTCTGATTAAAAAGAGAAAAATACTATTTGCTCAAAGTTGCTTTTAAATAAATTGCTCAAAACAAGTTTTTTTTTTTTTTTAAACAAATCAAATGTCAATGGTAGTATGTTGAAAAAAATGCATTTTGAAGAAGTCAATGGCACAAAAAAAATGCAGAAGGGACTTTGGAGAGACTATTTTTATCATATCTAAAACTCTAAGTAAAAAAAGATTATAAATTTTCTTTTATTGACCCCAAAATTTGTTTTTGCATCAATACAGACAAAGTTATACAAAGATTTAAAAAATGTCCAGGGACTCACATGATTCCAGTTCTTCTTGGAGCCGGCGGGCAGCTTCTTCCACCTCTTGAGCAGCAGCACACAGGCGTTACAGATGTCTCCGTATCGCAGCTCACACAGCCTTCAGACGACAGCAGAAAGAGTTCACACAAACAACACGAGAGATCCTACAGACACAGAAGAACAGGTGCACACAAACCCAAAGCAGCTCTTGAAGTCCACCTCGTAGCGGTTGCTGTCGGTGAAGCGGGAGCTGGACGACTTGGCTCCACAGATGCAGCAGCCGTCGAGGCTTCGGTACATCTTCGGTTTGTGGAAGCCAAACATCTGGAGCAGAGGTAAAAACAAGACTATCAAAACAAAAAGACAGACAGCTCTGAAGCCCCAGTTACACCTGTTGTGTTACACCTGGTGACCGGGGAAAGCAGCAAGTTAAGTAAATACAAAATGTGACTTTTGTGAATGGTGCAAGTCAGATCTATAAATGAAGAAGAAATGACAAACTTAATCTGAACAGGTGGATGAAGTTAGATTTCAGAGGTTGTCTTGTCTGAATGATATAATAAAAATCTGAACATAAAGTACAAGCTGGATGAGAAAAAACAAACAGGAATACTACAAAAGAGTCCACACTAACAGTGTTAGTTGTGGCAAAAGTAAAGTGTTTTCTTTTTTAAATACACTTTGATAAGTGTCTTACAGCAGCAGGCCAAATGTGACAGAAAAGCTTTAATTGTTTGTATTATCAAGAACCACTGATAAACAGTCGTTGTGATGATGACACACATGGCCATGCTCCTGATCTGGAAAAACAAATACAAACCAAATCAACCACCAGCTTTGAATAAAGAGGTTTCCCTTTTCAACACAAGCAGCCTGTTGTTTTTTACTGTTTAGGTCTGACATGGTAAAGGTTTCTGTGCAGCAGCAACATGTTTAAAAAGACCAGCTCATTCCCTGCAGCAGACAGTGTCCAATATCCTCTACACATTTAAATGGACATTGAAGTCGGTGTTTCAAAAGATGAAGTGATACTGGCCACATTCTCCGCAGAGCAGGGGACTAGACAGGGGACTGGAGGCGGAGGAGGTGTGTTCAGTAAAGAACAGAGCGGCCGGCGTCTGTTACGCAACAGTGACACGGATGGAGGCAGGAGCCTGGACATGTGGCCGCCGTGAGAACTGTGGCATTAATATCTTCAATACACCGATAAACCAGCTTGTTTCAGCAATATTAGTATTTACAAGTGTTCACACCTATTCATTTAAGGCAGAAGAAGCGAGAGAACAGGTGTAGTGAGGCTGAATCGTGTAGAAGCGCGGTGTCGACCACTGATTGTGTAATTCTGACTGGTGTAGCGCAGAGTTATGTATCCACACTATTTGCACCACTTCGCACAGCATAATTTTTTTAAAACGTTAATTTATCGCCTTTTAAGTAATTTTAAAATAACATTAGGCCTCACACATTTTAGCTCAACACTACTTTATAAAAAAACATCTAACTTTTGATTTTGGATTGAAAAAGACTTTTACCAGAATATCAGCTCTGTGCAAACAAACTAATCCAACACTATTTATGAACCAGCACCAGCCTTTTAGAAACGTATTAGTACATTTTAATTATTAATTTGAATACAGAACGTACAAGCTCTTAAAACACTAACAACCTTAGACAGCCACAATACCATGCATCCAGTAAGTATATTTTACAAAAAAAAAGCCGATACACGTTAAAATGCTATGTTAATCATGCTTAGCCTGTAGTATTTGTTTAAATGTTTAAATTAGTAAAATTAAAACATTTTCTAGCATTCACCATGAAACATTAAGGGGAAACCCATTTCCACAGGGAGGCCTAACTCTGCATTACACCGGGCCAAACGCCACATGGCGCGCTGCTCTGAACAGTGACAAGAAAACGACATAGTTTGGTGGAACTGCAGAATATATTTTAAAGTTTAAGGCTAAAATCCAATGGAAATACGCCCACGTTATCGTATTCCATCAGAAAACAGCTGACATGTGCCTGTATCCAAAATTTTAATTGCGAAATGGAAACAGATTTAATTCCACTTTAGGAAATGGGTTCACTCGCTCTGTGTATCACCTGCTGCACAGACTGGCCGGGCTGCAGACTTAATGAGCGGAGCTTAACGAGTCTGTGTCTAAGCTTTTTTTTTTTTTTTTTTTTTAACGGGACATGGCATGTCAATGAACATACATGAGACACAGCCACATGAATGTACACATGACGATTTTCTAGCTAATTCTCACACATTCATACACCAGTGCTGAGTCACTGGAACAAGGACACAACAACAGTATGAACTGTGGGGAGAGCGGAAATTGAACCGCCAACCTTCCGGTTATAAGTCTGTAGGTGCACACTCACACTGGTTGTAGCTATAGGTGCACACTCACACTGGTTGTAGCTGTAGGTGCATGCTCACACTGGTTGTAGCTGTAGGTGCATGCTCACACTGGTTGTAGCTGTAGGTGCACACTCACACTGGTTGTAGCTGTAGGTGCACACTCACACTGGTTGTAGCTGTAGGTGCACACTCACACTGGTTGTAGCTATAGGTGCATGCTCACACTGGTTGTAGCTATAGGTGCATGCTCACACTGGTTGTAGCTGTAGGTGCACACTCACACTGGTTGTAGCTGTAGGTGCATGCTCACACTGGTTGTAGCTGTAGGTGCATGCTCACACTGGTTGTAGCTATAGGTGCATGCTCACACTGGTTGCATATATTATATATTTTAAACATGAATTCAACAACACTGACTGTACAACACAGGGTTATTGTTCAATGCTAGGGTTAATAGAAATATCTTTTCTCTGTAATATTTATATTAACATCTGTAGTTAATAACTTCAGTTTGCCATCTTAGATGTTTGCTTCACTTTATAAATGCATTTTATTAGACAGGTTAATGCATAGCTTTAACAAACTGGTTATTCAGATATTGTAGTCAAAGAAGCAAGTGCTGTATTTTTGAGATGGAGTTAATGTGTTTAACCAGTTTTGATTTTTGTTTTATGTTTACTTACTATTGTTATTACATCTCAAAGACCTCAGGAGCAACCTGAACGTTCAATGTACATTGTTCGCTGTTGGAAAGAAATAAACTAGACTAAGTGTATAAATTATGTCAGATTTAAGAGCTTGAAATACAGTTTAAATATGCCTTCAAACCTAAAAGCACATACATGAACTGAGATTTGATTGAGTTTAAGTTTATTTAAAAGAAGCTGAAGTTGTAGATGGACCAGGATGTGAAGTCAGATGAAGCTGAGGAAGACGAGGCTGGGCTATGTCAGCTGTGCAGGAGCAGAGAGGACCGACAGAGCAGCAGACCGATAACTGGACTGGACTAGACTGGACTGGGGGAGGGCCGACAGAAGCAGCAGCAGACAGGTAACTGTAGAGGGGCTCTGCAAAGACAGAGAACAAAGTAAAAACCTATGTTTAAAACACGTCTTCCTGTTGGGACCGGTCATCTCTGTTCATTAGATTTACTGTTAATCACAGAAAGAATTACACTTATCTTGATCTTTTATTCTTGGTCTGTTTTTTTTTTATATAAAATAGTGGACTTTGATTTGAACTTACATTTGCCTAAATATAATATAATATAAATTATAATATAATATAACATAATATAATATAATATAATAGCTGAATGACACCACTTTATCCTCCAGCTCGGATTGCTGGTATAATCACAGAATTAATCCAGAACTGAACTAGCTCTGGACCGTTATCATGACAAGATTAAAAAGACTCTAGCTCAGAGGAAGTGAGGACGTCTAAGAATGTGGTGAATTGTGCATTTTTCTGTTAACTTCTTTAGTCTATTGTAAGTTAAGTACTTGACTTGTTTGTTGCATATTTGACCTCATTTAAACTCACAAACAATGTAAGTAATTAGCTCACGCCCTTTTCGTGTTCATTTGAACCTGACACATGTTAATTTGGGTAATTAAAAATGTGAAAAGGTGTGAAAGAGTGTTGGAGATGAGTAAATACATAAGTCTGTTTTGTTCATACATTAATCTCAAAGTTTAGTGTCAGTTTCAGAAACTAAATCTTTGTATTTTGATTTGCAACATGTTTTAAGATGAACCAGGAGCAATTGAACAGTTACCTTTTTGTTATTGGTAACAACTAATGCTAAAGAAAAGCTGTGTCTGTTGTTTTAAACACATATTTACTCCATCTCAAAAATACAGCACTTGCTTCTTTGACTACAATTTATAAATAATCAGTTTCTTAAAAACGGTATCTATTAGAATAAGTTGAAGAAAATTAACCACAGATTTTAAGATAGATTTCATACAGAAAATATCATTCTAAAGGATCAACTTTTTATATCTTTAACATACGGTTTATAATTACGAGGATATCTATTAATAATATAGCAGTTTAGTACTATTGCTGTAGATGTGTTTTTGAACAGTCTCGACAAAGATGACAAACATAGTGATAAGTAAAGTAGGTGAATATAAAAAAAAACAAACATAGATATCGGTGTAAAAGTGAATTTTACCTGAATTAGAGCAACAACCAGAGGGCGCCGATAACACAGAGAGAGGGATGAGCAGCGATGCTAAGTTTAGCTCAATCAATCAATCAATATTTATTTATATAGCGCCTTCCAACAACCACAGATTGAACCATGGTGCTTAACAACATTAGTAAAAAATAAACATATTTACAAATAGGTTTAAAACATATTTATAAAATAAAAACAGAGCAGTGTCACAGAGCCATTAAGTGCCATTTTAAATAAAAAGGTTTTAAGTTTGGCTTTAAACAGAGGCCGGTCAGTGATGGAACATAACTTAATGGACAAAGAGTTCCAGAGTTTAGGACCGGCCACTGCAAAAGAACGATCGCCCCACTGTTTGAACCGGGACCGGGGCACCTTCAGCAGATGTTCAGCAGGTTTGTGAGGGGTCAGAATCTCACACAAATAAGAAGGTGCAAGGCCCGTGAGTGCATTAAAAACAAACATTAAGATTTTAAAATTAATTCTAAACTGGACAGGGAGCCAGTGCAGGGAGTACAGGACAGGTGTTATGTGCTCGTGTTTACGACTGTTAGTTAGCAGTCGGGCAGCAGCGTTTTGCACAAGCTGCAAACGGTGAAGTCCAGTTTGGTGAACTCCCACATAGAGCGCATTGCAGTAGTCTATGAGTCTAGGAGCTCATAAAAGCATGGATGGCTTTCTCCAGGTCAGCACGACTTAAAAAGGGTTTAACAGCTCAGGTCTCTGTCGGAACCTTGCCGCTGTCTGCAGGGAGCGAGCACGTGGTCAACGAACAAGCAAGCTTATGATTGGCTCACTGGTTACCATGCAAACGGGCACTCAACTCAGTCCATATGCCCAAATTGGGACTTCTGGCTCCATAAAATCAACATGGCGACCCCCATAACGGCTAAAAATGGCGACTGAAAGAGCGTCAATCTCGAGGTTCGTAACGCTATGGGTGACGTCACACTCCATATGTCCAGCCCTTTTACAGTCACTGGAAATAACAATAGAATGAGTAGAATTATGATTGAACCTGATGCTCAGGCTGTTGTTAATAAACAACCTGGCCAGAGCATTATCCTTTCTGTCAAATCCAGTTTTACTCTGGCTTTTAATCAACTCCAGCATCTTTTGATTTTGTAGCATTTTCCTTTTTTTCTGTGAGCTGTGTCTGGTGAAAGCTAAACACTCTGTTTCAATCCCCCCTCTTTCCTCTTCATGTAAACAAAGGAAAAAAAATACAAACAAAGGACAGTGGACACTTCTGGGTTGGCCCTACCTGATCCCCCTAAATAAAAGATTCTGCAGGCACCACTGCCTCACCCATAAGTAACATAAACAATAAGCAGGTGATTGGTTGGATAGATGTGACAGCTGCTTGTCAAATCATGTCAATTATTTTCATTTACATCAACGTCACTGCTATTGACTGCATGACGATAAAATCAATGTCTGAATAAAAGTATGATAAAGATAACAAAAATATACTGAAAAAAAAATGTTCCTCCAGTATTTTCTGATTACATGCTGCATTCATCTTTTCTTGTGCCTTTGTAGCTCACACATCCCCAAAACATCAGCTCCACCTCCATGTTTCACAGTAGGACTGGTGTTCCTTTCATCATATGATTTGACCGGAAACAGGGAAAGGGTGGTGGAGTAATGATAAATGTGAAAGAACATCTCGACTGTAAATTGACTGAAAATCTCAGTGACTCGGTGGAATGTGTGGGAGTAACAATTAGACTCTCTGCAGAAATGTCTTTTATGGTTGTTGTGTTGTATAGACCACCTACAGCAAAGGACATTTTCTTTAACCATCTCACTGAGATATTGACGAAAACCATTCTGTTTGGTGATTTTAATATCAATTGGTTGGACAAAAGCAATAGGAAAAAGTTAAAACAAATTGGTAACATGTTCCAGATGGCACAAATAATAAAAAACCCAACACGTTTAACAAAATCATCTCAAACATTAATAGATTTAATTTTTACAAATCGAGCAGAACAAACTGCAAAAACCTATAATTTGATAACAGGTTTGTCTGACCATAATCTTATTTTAATAGTTAGGAAATTGTCAAAAATTAGATATAAAAAAATTTATTCAGTTGACCTAAATTCAGAGGCCTCTTTATTTCCAAAAAAGATATGGAACTGTTCCATAATTAATTACAAAAAATGAAATGGGATCAAATAACTGTCAATCAGCAAGTAATGATTTTTTAAAAACATTTCATAAACTCCTATCCAAATACTCTAAACAATCACATTTAAAGAATAAAATAAAATTAATGAGTCCATATGGAATCAAATGAAGATATGAGATGCAGCACTTCAAAAGTCCTTGAAAACAGGCCACTTGCCAGATCGACATTTATATAAGGAGCTTAGAAATAAGGTTACAATGCTGTTAAGATGGACCAAAGCAAACTTTTATATACATTTAATTGAACAAGCAAAAGGTAACACTAAAAAACTTTGGCAAGCCATTGAAAAAAAATCACTGGACAAAAACCCCTTCAATACCAGAAAATGGAAATTAATATAAAGAGAAATCTGGTCTACCTGACCTTGGTTTGGTTTCAACAGAATCCCTCATTTTCCACTTCATTAAAGATTATACACTGCTTATTGGCATTGTCAATTCGTTGGATATCTTTTTAAATCCCTTTCTTGTTTTGTACAGTTCAATTACCTTTTCCCACAGATCCTTTGACAATTATTCTGCTTTCGCCATGACTCAGACAGAAACGTCAGTGCAGCTCTGGATGAAAGATGCAAGAGTCAGTCAGGAGCTCAGAAACTCACTCACCTTTTATCCACATACACTGATTACAAGCAAACAGATCACAGGTGAGGATGGTTACCTTTAGTAGCCATTCAAACCTGTTTGTGTCGACTTGTGTGCATGTTATCAGACCAAAATCACCAAAGTATGTAAATGTTTGGGTCCTTTCAGGGTCATTTGGGTAGTTCTTTTTGTCATTATGATTTAAAAAGAGTAAACACAATTGTCTTACAATAAATGCCTTCACCAGTTGCCTTCAGTTTCGAAAATATTTTTATTCAAATTCTTTGAAATAATAGGCAAACAAATTTTGCCAGGGTCTGTAAACTTATGAGCACAACTGACATCTAACATGAATCTAGAAATATTCCTTAAAATCTAAAATATATACTTTTCTGTCTCAGGTTTTAACCATAGATTGTAAATAAACATGGATGTAATCCGCCCATTGGTCCCCTATTCACAGATATTGTCATTACGACTGGGCAATAAAATGGCGGTTACATCTGGGCTTTTCGGCTTTTACTCCATAGTATAACAATAGTTTTCAGATAGCATAAACGGACATATTAATCAAAAATTCACCCCCCCAGAATTGTCACGTAGTAAAAACTTAGCTCTAAAGACCGGAGCCATCTTTTGTACCAGGCTGTAAACATGAGTTTTACTCTTGTAAAGTCGCCATTGGGTTTCTCCTTTATTTCCGCACTGGAGCCTGCCTCTGGGTGGACGGAGGTATATCGCTGTATTTCGCTGTCAAATTGCCGTATGGTGGCGCTCACACAAGAACCATTTAAGAGGTTCCATGGGAGAAGCTTGGTTTTAACGGCTTTAGTAATAGCCTTAAGGTAGGTTAGCATAGCATAGCTTAAGATAAGCTGTTCAATGAAGGGCACATAATACTACAGCAAAAATATTGTTTTTTGTGCAAAACTTCTCTGAGCAGCAAAAAAAGACACAGCTAACAACAGGCACTTGTGCTAGCAGAAGTTAGCATCCCTGGGCTAGTGGCTGCCCGGGCTCAAAATTACACCCACATGCCATCAAAGTAGCTACTCCCTTAATTATACATAGTTCTAAAGTAAAGCTGAGGGCAAACCAAATAATAACTTGGCTCTAGAGACCAGAGACGTCTTTTGCACTAGGCTGTTGTAGAATGTGCACTAAGATAAAATAAAATTCTTTTACAGGTACACATTCCTTACATTGTATAGATTGGCGCTCTTCATTCCCTCGTCCCACACATGCGCATTTATACACATCCCTTGCATGATACATTCCCTGAATTATGAAAGGGGCGCAGTGGTCACCCTTCAACAGGAAGGTAGGCGGTTCGATTCACACTCTCCCCACAGTTCATACTGTTGTTGTGTCCTTGGGCAAGACACTTAACCCACCTTGCCTCCAGTGTCTGTAACACTGGTGAAAAGAAGCTCCATGTACAGTGGGGATCGAAAGTTTGGGCACCCCAGGTAAAAATCTTTATTAATGTGCAAAAAGACGCCAAGAAAAGATGGAAAAATCTCTAAAAGGCATCAAATGACAGATTAGACATCCTTATAATAAGTCAAAAAAAGTTAGATTTAATTTCCTTCATTTACACTTTCAAAATAACAGAAAACAAAAAAATGGTGTCTACAAAAGTTTGGGCACCCTGCAGAGTTAATACCTTGTACTGCCCCCTTTGGCAAGTATCACAGCTTGTAAAGGCTTTTTGTAACTAGCCAAGAGTCTTTCAATTCTTGTTTGAGGTATCTTTGCCCATTCTTCCTTACAAAAGTCTTCCAGTTCTTTGAGATTTCTGGGCTGTCTGTCACACACTGCTCTTTTAAGGTCTATCCATAGATTTTCAATTATGTTGAGGTCAGGAGATTGTGAAGGCCATGGCAAAACCTTTAGTTTATGCGTCTTGATGTAATCCACCGTGGATTTTGAGGTGTGTTTAGGATCATTATTCATTTGTAGAAGCCATCATCTCTTTAACTTCAGCTTTTTCACACATGGCATCAAGTTAGCATCCAAAATTTGCTGAAATTTTATTGAATCCATTTTTCCTTCTACTCGTGAAATGTTCCCTGTGCCACTGGCTGCAATACAACCCCAAAACACGATCGATCCACCCCCATGCTTAACAGTTGGACAGAGGTTCTTTTCATTAAATTCTTCTTCAAACATACCTTTGTTCATTTCGGCCAAAAAGTTCTATTTTAACCTCATCGGTCCACAGAACTTGTTTCCAAAATGCATCAGGCTTGTCTATATGTTCATTTGCAAACTTCAAACGCAGATTTTTGTGTTGAGGACGTACATTTACATTTACATTTATTCATTTAGCAGACGCTTTTATCCAAAGCGACTTACATTACATTACATTACCAGTGTTACAGTCACTGGAGGCAAGGTGGGTTAAGTGTCTTGCCCAAGGACACAACGACAGTATGAACTGTGGGGCGAGCGGGAATCGATCCTACTACCTTCCGATTGAAGGACGGCCGCTCTACCCACTGAGCTACTGCCGCCGTAGAAGAGGTTTTCTTCTGATGACTCTTCCATGAAGTCCATATTTGTACAAGTATCTCTTATTAGTGGAATAGTGTACCACAACTCCAGTGTCTGCCAGATCTTTCTGGAGGGATCGTGCAGTCAAACGTGGGTTTTGACTTACTTTTCTCACAATCCTGGAGCCGTTCTGTCTGATATTTTTCTTGGTCTTCCAAGAAAGACCTTTCTTAATTACATTCCGAACAGAGGATATTGGCATCTGAAAACGCTTTGCTATCTTTTTATAGCCTTCTCCTGCTTTGTGAGCGTCAACTATTTTCAGTTTCAGTTTTCTAGACAACTGCTTAGAAGTCCCCAGACTCTAAGACAGACTGTGAGAAAATGGGACCCTTCAAAAATATACACAGAATGTTCTGACTTTCTGAGCTAAACTCTCGTGAACACACCAAAGTCAGAAGAACTTCCTAACTCGAGTACTCTTGAGTTTTCGAGGATTACATGAAAGCACCATAAGGTTCAGCAAGAGGATAGAAACACACTGACCAATCAGGGACAAGGTTTAACTGAACGTGTTGATAAGCTGCTTCTTAGGGGTCGTCTAGAATCAGGAGGAGAGACATATCCGTCCTAATATTGTCCTACAGGGCCCTGCTCTAACCCCGTCTGTTTGCAGATGGAGCAAGTCCAGCAGAATACAGACCTAATCGTCCCGGGACTTGTAGCTGGTAGCCTTTAGCTGCTTAGGCCTAAATGCTTAAATCATAGCGCACTAATCTCTCAACCTGTGCTGTCAGTGAGTGGGTAATCAGTCAGCGGCCATTTAACAAAACCATCTCTGAGCCAACACCCTTTAGTCATTTCAAAAGACACTGTGGTCTGTTTAACTTCTGTCAGTTACTATTCATCGACCGAGGACAGAACTGAGACGGTAAACTCTGACAAACGTGTTCTTTATTGAAATGAGCAAAATAAATAAGACATTTCCATCCAGTGTTTGTTCGACCCTGCTTTGAGTTTCCAGTTCCTTTATTTAATCTAGAACAGGCGTCCTGCAGCAGCGTTGGAACAGCCTGCAGCAGAAAAAGCATCGGGTCAGACCTGCTTCAAGTCAATAAAACACTTTCAAATGAAAACATAGTGGTCACTTCCGTTAAAATAAATTAATACAAACACATTGAAAGCAATAGAACAATACAACACATGAAGAGAATGTCTTTGTCACTTCATTTAAACAGATCCAGAAGTCAGTGTGGACTCAGACTATTTACATTTGACATGTATCCACAGGAACAGACAGGGTTTCAGTAGAAGTCACTAAAATAGTCACACAACATAGACGTTCTTTGGGCCCAAGTTACAAAATGTATCAATAGAAGTCAATGCAGCAGCTTTTTGTCTTTTTGTCACTTCCGATCTGTTGTTTGACAAATAAACATATTTATGCCAGCTTTAATCTACTTCCTGATGAAAACAATTAGAGAGATTAGATTTATTCATATTGGTCATATTTATTTAAACACAAGACACATTCCTTAGTCCGATTATAATGCGAGTTAAACTGCTGTAAACACCTGACTCCGACTGAAGGGGGCAGTCATACTTCTGCATGTACATGTGTTACATTCTGTAAATGTATAAGAGTGCGGGTGTTCAGTCTTTTATTAAAGTCAATTTTTGTATGCAATTATACGTTTACACCACAAGGTGGTGCATGACCATGCGAGTGGGTATGATGAGGTCAAAGGTCCTCGAGGCATGAAAACGCACTACCATTTGCCCGTCTCATCATTCCACTGTGTTTTACAGGAACATTTAATCTTGTTTCAAAAGGAAGACGGTCCCTTTATTTCAGCAAATCTCTTCTGCGGCTCGTCCAAAACTTTCAACATGGCCGACTTTATTAATAAAAGAGTAATTACTTCACACACACCTTCTCCAGATGTTTCAACGATGTTTAAACTGCTTAACATTTATTTATTTCATCTTTTAGATTAGTCTGGTCTTTGTTGATTTGAGTTGGAGCTACCGTCGACTTTCTTTGTGGGAAAAAAAGTATTGTGTAACAGCTGAACAAAGTTAATAAAGGTCTTGGTCTGAGTTTTGGGCTGCAGTCTAAGGTTAGCCATGATGCACTATTTTCATTCAACATGCTGCTAGTTTTATATTTAAGGTAAAAACAGGAGAGAATAAAAAAATAATTTCCATTTCTATCAAGCTTTTTGGATGCATTATTTCCAGATATTTACATTATAATACTGTCTTTACCCTGATCCTTAAAGGAAAAGTCACTTTAAAAAATAAATCCCCCGTGAGTCCAAATGAGGCTCAACTCAGAGGCTCTTAAACCGAGAACAGGTCAAAGGTCGATGCCTTTGACCAGCGAGGCCTCTAGAGTGACGGGGAAGTGGTGCAGCGTCTCCAAAACGGCCATGAGGCTGTTGACGGTGGAGCGGTCCCGAGCAGAGCCCAGTCCTCGTACATCTGTTGGATAACGGGACACTCCACCAGCAGGGGGAGCCACTGGGGCAGCAGCCGGTCCCTACATCAACAACAACCCAAAGAGTTTGATTTTACACTCAAGCTCCATCTTTCTACATTTGGTAAATGTATAACCAGTGACAAATCCTTTAGGTCTGTAATGTTTTTAAAGCACACAGGTGTTGCTGGAGGAAATGTCTTATCTGCTAAAACCTTGATTAGCATTAGCATTAGCAATGTTGCTGCTAGTAATGCTAACTCAAATACAAATGGCTCTGTTAAAGTAAAATTGTTGCTGAAAGTCCAGATTTGAAGGTGTAGGTTACGTTTATGAATGGGAGTCTCACCTGGCCCCGAGACACACCAGCAGCTGGAACTTCCCGTCTTTTCCGATGCTTCTGGACGAGGAAATGATGGCGTTAACGTATCGACAGAGAGAGCTCCTGCCCTTGGGCCCCGTCTCCTGAAGGTCCCCCATCTGATCCGCCGTCTCCATGAAGGCAACGGCTTTCTCTGCAGAGACAGTGCGTTTACAAGACATGAGAGACACATTGGATTTTTAAAACACAAACTACTTCCATCTGCAATACAGCTGTTTGTTTTTCTACCACTCGTCCCGTTTGAGGGTTAGGAATGCTAATATATGTTGGGACATGAGACAACAAGCTTGAAAAAACTAAACAAGGCAAGTCTTGGTCAGATTCCTCGTTTACGCACTGCTGCACAGTTGAGGTTAAAGGGCAGCAGATGGCGCTGTAGCTTCAAACTCACCCACAAAGTCCCAGACGAACACGGTTTTCTGAAAAAGTCGAGCGGATTTGAAGCCGTGATAACAGAACTGTTCGAGAGACGTGACCAAACCGTTCTCTCCACACAGCAGCACCGTCAGACTGCCTCTCTGCAGAAAGACAACCATACTCAGGTGAAAATGACAAACATCCAGCACCTGGGACTTTTAAAAGAACCCACTCACTTCTTTCTCAGGTTTGTGAAAGTGCTTGATCATGTTGTTTACCACTTCTCCAACTGCATCTTGGATTTGCCCTGATGTTGGTTCTGCAAGAAAAAAAAAGTATTGATAAAAGTAAGTATTGATTTAAATCCACCAATTGTAGATTTTTTCCGAGATTCTTCTGAATTTTACAGATGTAGTAGAAAAGTCTTCTCATGGTCACAAGAGGAGCCATGTAGGCTCTTGTGCCGTTACGACAGATACATACTGGTTCCTCGTCCGGACATGGATGTGATACTGATGCGTCTGGTCTGGGACGGGGACCGCTGTAGAGGAGGCGTCCCACAGCCTCGTCCCGGATCCTCCTCAGACCCGGGCCCCAGCAGCTCCCCGATCAGGACCCGCTCCAGACTGCCATCGTCTACGCCTTTACCCAGCCACCGACCGCAGGGAAACCTACAGCAGCACATGGTTTTAAACAAAGTTTCTTTTTCATTCTCTAGCACTGAGGCAGGTTTGGTCTGTGTCTTTGGAGAGACTTAAAAAAAAAACAACTGCAGTCATCTGTTCCTTTTGGAATACACACATCTTTTTTCCTTCTCTCTGCAGGTGTCGAACTGTTGTGGTGAACATGTGCTAATTGTTCTGTCATTATTCATTCTCACAAGCTCCAGAAAAGTAATGTTGGTTATGTGTTACTCGTCAGATTTAATGCAGGTCAAACAAATGTGTAATCAGTCAGACATGTGCAACTGTAGCTGCTACCTCAATATTTAATAACTCCAAAGAGAACGCTCAGTTTATTTTGACTGAACTAGTCTAAGGGGACTGGAGCGCTCACCTGTAAGTGTGTCCCGTGATCTCATTGCGAACCATGACACAGTCCACGAGCCACTTGGCCAAGAGTCCAGCGTTGTCATGACCGATCTGCACCGTGGTCAGTTTACCCAGGTTCTGACACTAAACACACAGAATATACAGGTAACATAAACAGCAAATAAACTTCATACAACCAATAGACTTCTACAAGAGGAGACTTCTACAGGAGGAGGAACCAATAAGGCAACATCTGAACAGTGAGCAAAGAACCAAATACAAGTCATCAGCAGTGTTTTATTTCACTTTTAAAGATTTGTTTGCACAACAGATGCATATTCAAGTATAGCACATCTTTGTTAATGTTTATTTTTGGATTTGGAAACATCACAAAGCAGTGAAAGCTGACAGAAGGAGGAAAGGCTGAGACAGAAAGCATCTAAAACAAACAATAAAACTGAAGCAGAGGCATGTTCTGACCTTGAAGAAGATGCAGATGTGTGAATGAGGTCTGAACGCAGACTGACGCAGACGGAAAAACAAATTAAAGACAAAATAAATGGTCAATGACGCGATGGTAAAAAAAGAGAAGCAGAACACAAGCAAACAAAAACAAAACACACACAACAAGAGCAGAACAATGTTTTGAGTGTTAGATTTTAGAAGAGGACAGATTTCTCTACATTTTAACAACATTTGTGAGATTAATGAGTGAAAAGGGCTAAAATTAAGTTTTAAAAAAAGTCCCTAGCAACCATAGCAACCCATTATAAAATCAAAAATGTCTAAAAAGTGAAAAATTTTAAATGCCATTGAGAAAAAAAAAGCATCAATAGCTGAATTTATTGTGACTTGTTTAAAAATTGTACATTATGAAAATGTTGAAATTTGCAGAAGTTATGATATAATGCTGGAAAAAGTAAAAGTATAAAAGGCAAAAAAATCTGAATTGGTTTTAGAATAATCAGTGAAAAACTATTTAGAAAATATCTGGGTGTTACTTTTTATGAAAGTTGATACATTTCTTGACATTTTATTGGTCAGTTTGTGTATGCGAGTTAGATTACCACAAGAAAAAAGGATAAAATAGAAAAGTTTTGAAGAATGCTGAGCCGCTGTCCATAGCAACCCATTATAAAATTAAAAAAGTGAAAACTTTAAACTGCAATTGTGAAAAAGAAGTAAAAGATACAAAAAAACTGTGAAGTACACAGAAATGTTAATAATTGCAGAAGTTATAAACGGTAAAAGAAGCTGAAGTGGAAGTGGACTCACGTCGAAGGTCATCTCCAGAACGTTCTTGGGGATCTGCATGACGCCGGAGTCGCCCAGTTCTCCGGAGACACAGACCCAGGGGTTGGACGTGGTCATGGTGTTACTCAGCTTCTTTATGGGGATGATGAGCACGCGGTACGGGATCACTGCAGGGACAAACAACCCAGGCACACTTACCACTCTAGATACTAATAATCTGTAAATCTCTACTTTTTATTTTATTTTATTTAAGGCAAGCTCCTTCTGAAAAACAACCGTCTATGTTTTGCTCTTATATTTTTTTCTCTTGAGGGAGTAACTGTGGTATTCTCATTGCTCATAATTTGACTTGATATAACTGGACGATAACATAAACATAAACTGAGCTGAATAATGCATGTGGCCTTGCTTCTGATTGAACTGAACAGGTTTCTTCAGGGTTTATTGGTGATAATTGATCAAACGGACATTGATCTACGAGTTGTTGAAGGGAAGGAGAATATTTTGAAGATATTAATGCAGACCTAATACAGAGTGTAATGGGATTTTAAATTTAGCAGATGACAAAGACACTGGAGCTCATGTTTGTAAGTTTTAGAAGTGGCAGACCTTTGACCTGAGTTAAATTAACCTGAGAATTGTAAAGGCAGACAATATAAAGTGTGTTTTGCCAAAGTCACAAGGAATTATCTAAGAGTGCTTTGTATTTACTCGTGTTTCTTGGAGGTTTTATGCACCTTAGGCTTAAATAATTTGTGTTTCTTTTCTTTTCTTTTGTGACTTCAAACAGAAAACCTGGAACAGGCTCCAGAAGAAGCTCTGGCCGTCTTTAATTCAAGTGCAAGTCAGTCGTTTGTGGCTCTGCATATTCTCAACTGAAGGTTTTATCTGCACTATTCCTATTGAATGATTGATTTTAATCTTGTATTTTACTTTGACGTAACCAGCTACAAATACTCACAATACTGTAATATTGTATACATAATATGACATTTAATACTGGAATGATACAAGTACTTTAGTGTAATGAACATGTTCTTTCAAAGGAATATGTTGATTTTACTTTAATTTCCACCACTGTGTACGAGCAGTGGTACAAGCCTTACAGCTGAAGCCTGTCTCAACAACACAAAGCCATCCTGTTAAGAGTCTGTGTCGGTGCAGCCGGTGTAAGCAGAGACTCACTGATGGTGGTGTAGACGCTGGTGAAGCAGAAGTAGTCGACGGCGTTCAGAGACAAAAGGTGGAAGAGGAACTGCTCCTTCTCCTCTTCGCAGCGGAGGAAGGCGTAACGCTTGTACAGCTTCCTGCAGGAGAACACGTTTTCATTTGGGTTTGAGGTCACATAGTTCAACAATTCAAAGTCCTCAGGTCTGTTTGTAACTTTAAGTGAGACAGATATTTGTTCATATAAGAGGTTAACTAAGTCCAAAGTGGGATCCTCGTGAAGCATTTTTCTCAGCTTAGACCTGAACATTAGTCCATGTTTAAAACAAGTAGACCTTAACAGAACAATGTTAGTATCTAAAAACCTGTTTAGTAAAGCCTAAACCTTTCATGTGTTTATTCTCATTTATTGGTAGAAAAGTCGTGGACTTGTTGCTGATACAGTGGTGAGTCTGATGATGACAGGGGAGTGTTCGGGAGCTCACTTGGTCAGGACTTGTCGCGACAGCAGCTGTTTCAGATGCTGAGAGAGCATCTTTTTCTCCAGAGACAAACGGATCCAGGCTCGAGCTCGACCCACGTCCGTCTTGATCTCGGACATCAGCTGGATGTGTCTGTACGAGGACATGGACAAACATGGCTGCCAGGTTAAACAAGAGGAAGACAGTGTGGCGTATGAATAATGGTACGAGCAGGTTTAGTCTGACGTACCTCATGTCCTGAATAAGAGATCCTCGAGGAGTGGGCAGAGACATGGAGCAGTCAGACTTTCTTCTCTCCAGTGGCACTGTTAAGACAAAAACACAACACATCAGGAGCTGCCAAAGCAAACCAGGAGGAGACATCCTTTACCTTAATGTAAAGAAAGACTTTGTGACTGTGATGTTTGGTTAGAATCTCTTTAAATCTCTTTAAAGTTATTCAGAAAGAGCCACGGAAAAGCGCTGGTTCTGATGTGCACTGTGGTCGAGTCCAGTCCAACACTCCCCATGAACACACAAGTACACACAAGTACACACCAGTCCAACACTCCCCATGAACACACAAGTACACACAAGTACACACAAGTACACACCAGTCCAACACTCCCCATGAACACACAAGTACACACAAGTACACACAAGTACACACCAGTCCAACACTCCCCATGAACACACAAGTACACACAAGTACACACCAGTCCAACACTCCCCATGAACACACAAGTACACACCAGTACACACCAGTCCAACACTCCCCATGAACACACAAGTACACACAAGTACACACCAGTCCAACACTCCCCATGAACACACAAGTACACACCAGTACACACCAGTCCAACACTCCCCATGAATACACAAGTACACACAAGTACACACAAGTACACACAAGTACACACAAGTACAGACCAGTCCAACACTCCCCATGAACACACAAGTACACACAAGTACACACAAGTACAGACCAGTCCAACACTCCCCATGAACACACAAGTACACACAAGTACACACCAGTCCAACACTCCCCATGAACACACAAGTACACACCAGTACACACCAGTCCAACACTCCCCATGAATACACAAGTACACACAAGTACACACAAGTACAGACAAGTACAGACCAGTCCAACACTCCCCATGAACACACAAGTACACACAAGTACACACAAGTACAGACCAGTCCAACACTCCCCATGAATACACAAGTACACACAAGTACACACCAGTCCAACACTCCCCATGAACACACAAGTACACACAAGTACACACAAGTACACACAAGTACACACCAGTCCAACACTCCCCATGAATACACAAGTACACACAAGTACACACCAGTCCAACACTCCCCATGAATACACAAGTACACACAAGTACACCAGTCCAACACTCCCCATGAATACACAAGTACACACAAGTACACACCAGTCCAACACTCCCCATGAATACACAAGTACACACAAGTACACACCAGTCCAACACTCCCCATGAACACACAAGTACACACAAGTACACACCAGTCCAACACTCCCCATGAATACACAAGTACACACAAGTACACACCAGTCCAACACTCCCCATGAATACACAAGTACACACAAGTACACACCAGTCCAACACTCCCCATGAATACACAAGTACACACAAGTACACACCAGTCCAACACTCCCATGAATACACAAGTACACACAAGTACACACCAGTCCAACACTCCCCATGAATACACAAGTACACACAAGTACACACAAGTACAGACCAGTCCAACACTCATGAATACACAAGTACACACAAGTACACACCAGTCCAACACTCCCCATGAATACACAAGTACACACAAGTACACACAAGTACACACCAGTCCAACACTCCCCATGAACACACAAGTACACACCAGTCCAACACTCCCCATGAACACACAAGTACACACAAGTACACACCAGTCCAACACTCCCCATGAACACACAAGTACACACAAGTACACACCAGTCCAACACTCCCCATGAATACACAAGTACACACAAGTACACACCAGTCCAACACTCCCCATGAACACACAAGTACACACAAGTACACATCAGTCCAACACTCATGAATACACAAGTACACACAAGTACACACCAGTCCAACACTCCCCATGAATACACAAGTACACACAAGTACACACCAGTCCAACACTCCCCATGAACACACAAGTACACACAAGTACACACCAGTCCAACACTCCCCATGAACACACAAGTCCACACAAGTCCACACAAGTCCACACAAGTCCACATGAGTACAGCCTTACATACAAAGGTGTGTTTGGACTCAACAGAACATAAAGTCATTGATAAAGGTAGTTGAGTGTCATTTGGTTTTCTGTGTTTACCTTGTCCGTCGGCCTGTTGCTGCAGGAGCTGTTGCTGCTCCAGTCTCTCCTCTCGAGCCTGATAATGGAGCAGGTGAGACCACAACGATGACTTCCCCTGGAAAATCACAACGTGTCAATAAAAGACAGAAAGGAGAGAGCATAAACACACACACAGGACATCATTTAGTCTAGATCAGTGATGCTCAGACTTAGCACCCTCTCAGAACATCTGTAGCTCTTCTAGTGTCACCAGTGGGACACAGAACGGTCGAGCTGTTTAATGACTCCTACAAGACAAGGAGGAGACTTAAAACAAGAACTTAACCTTCGTTTTAGTTGGATTTTAATTATATATACATAAAATCTTATTGGTTAAGCACATTTTTTTATTAAAACCTGTTCAAATCCAGTTTCCATAAAGGGAGGATATAATGTTGCAGATAACTTTTGTAAAACTCAAATGAAGATGAAACCCCTCACAACTCGGAGTTAGACACCACTGCCTTAGACTCTCCGTCAGGATCAGAGGAAAACTGTAAAAAGCCAGTCATGTGGAAACGAGAAGCCTGAGGTCGGACAGACGTGCATTAGACGTGTCCTGGACAGTTATTTATAGTTTTGCATTAAAACAGAGACAACCAAAGGGAACCTTTAGAAACACACAAAGGCACTGACTCCTGGACAGCTCTAGTTCTTAATAAAAATGATTGTTTGTTGTGAGTATTTCTGAGTGTTACCTGTTTGACCTGCAGCCCGTGGCTCCAGATCCTCTCCAGCAGGTCACAGAGGCTGGCCATGAGTGTGTTCTCCTCTAAACCTGTGAGGTTAGCGTCGCCGTGTCCCAGCTCCACCGCCTCTCGACCCATCTTCGCCACCAGCATCCTCTTCGTCTAAACACACAGGTCCCACAGAGAGCAGCATGTATCTGAAGCCCACTGGCAGGAGGATTTAAGAAAGGCTTGTGTGTTACCTTCATGCGACACTCTTTGAGCAGCCCTCCACAAACTTCCAGTTGGTCTGAGCGATGACGGCCGGAGACAGATCGGAGAGTTTGGGCTGACGCAGGCTTTTGCCCAAACTGCGAGCCTCCTGCATGTACTTCTGAACACACACAGCACAAAGTCAAACTAAAGTGTGCATTAGGTTTAAAGTGGAGGAGTGCTTCTGAGTTTACAGAGCGAGAACAAAAGGTGTGAGGCCTATTCAGATAAAGATACAAACTGCAAATGGATAAAAATGGCCGTTTGTCAGAATGGATTTAAAATCTAGAAGCATCTAAAATTCTGTTTATTGTATACCTCTTAAGTCCATATTAGACCAGTTCTCACTTTCCTGGTTCATCTGCCAAAGCAGACCAGCTCCTGATTTCTCTTCTTTTTTCTGATTGTTTACTTCTTCCTTGATCATATTGAGAGTTAATGACTCTGTGTATAATCTATTGGATTTATTAAGACTTTATTTCTGATGTGTGATTTATTCAGGCTCACTTTGAGAACAAAAGAACTAAAGTTGCATTTCTAATTTAAATGTGTGCAGCAGTGTTGTGGAAATCTTATGCATTTAGATGTAGCACGTTTAATTTAGCTTTTTAATTTCTTTGTTTTAAACACTTGAGGCGCGTTTGGGATTCTGCTTATTTGATCTTTTTGATTCTCAGTATATTGCTCATTTTAAAGGCTAATTGAATAAAACCTGGTCAGAATTCCCATGATTCCCTCTGTTGCAGGTGCTTAGAACAGGAGATACACGTAATGCCTCCACTCTTTACCCTCGGGCTCGATTTGGTCCCATTGTCATCCTGACTGTTATAATGCTTTTCCCATGAACACCAAACGAATCTAAACCAGACAACAGGTTTTAGGTGTGCTGACCCCCTGCACCACCAGGGGGCAGCAGAGCTTTGGTCTTGTGTTGAGGTAAAAATGTGGTGTGAATGTTTGGTTTGTGAGTTTGCAGGTGACGCAAAAAAACACACTGAAATCTGTGTTGGAATAAATGTATGATACACTAGTATAACAAAAAAAAAAAAACAACAACATCCTGAACTTAGGCCTTCATATTTGTAGTCTTTAGTGTTTATGCAGGAGGAACAAGTGCAGCCTTGAACAAAAAGAACAAAAACATTTGGTAGCACTTTCTATTACAGCTCGGTAATAACACTGTAATAGTGTGTTAATAACATCTTAATAAATGACTATAGTATTACACTATAGTAATTATGGTTAATTACTGAGTATTTCCCAGCCCTACATGTAAACACTAGGTACTAGCCGTTTGAGGCGACCATTGTTGTGATATTGGGCTATAAAAAAAATAAATGTCTTGTGAGAACAGGCTTATATCAGGCAATAGTTCTTTGTACATTACTTGATAAATGACCATAGTCACTATAGTATTACATAATTACTCCATTAACACCAGGATACTACCGAGCTGTTCTCTATGGTTAGGTCTGAAGTTGTTGAAAAGATCCGATGCAGTGAAAGTGAAAAGAACAAATGATTATTACATTTTTATGAGACTTTTATGTGAGGGAGCGTCTGGCCTAAGGTTAAAGAGTGTTCCTTTTCAATCTAGAGTGTGTCACTTTTAGTTCAATAAATGAGATGTATTTAAATAAAAAGGATGTAGAACATTCACAAAGTGCATGAAGTCTGGTCACATTATATTATATATTATATCCAGTCACTCTGGATTTCTGAAGATGGCTTAGAGCTGAAGAATCAAAGAGTGTCTCTTGAAAGCGTCAAACACAGAAGCTCTTGTTGCCAATTGTCGAGGAACATGTGGTTCTGGGTTTTAACCAAACTTTTTACACAACTGCAAACATTTTAGTGAACGGGCCAGAGAAATGAGAGACACTTTCAGCTCTGACACGTACCAAACAGCTGACAGAGGCAGATTTTTTAGGAGGTTGGGGCGGCTGAGGGGAGTTATTGTCCCACTCCCAAAAAGCCATAGAGTTCTGCAGAGCCGTGTGTCCCTCGGCCTGATGCTGCTGCACGAGGCCAGACAGAACAACGAGGAAACGAAACAGAGGCAGGCAAACGGAAAACAAACAAAGTCAAACTGAAAAAGAGCCAGAGAAAATCAAACATGCAACAAATAAAGAGAGAAAAAAAAAGGAGAGGCGGGCAAAGTGAAAGGTTAAGGTGTATATTTTTTACTTCTTTCAGGTCGTTGTCCAGGTTTAAGTGCTCTGTCTGTTGTCGGTGGCGCTCTTTCTTTCGCTGAGGGGTGGATGTTGCTGTTGTTCTGTGACTCCATCTGTGAGAAAAGAACAACATGAAGGTTAACAAGATGCAAACTCACACATGATAAAAGGTTTTCTGTGAAAGACAAGTCACGAGGAAGACTGCTCAAAGCCTTTCTCCAAAACGAATGAACCAGTGACACCCTGTCTTTAGAGACCCACCCACAGGGCCGGGGCACAGGGGCACAGACGCCCAGACTTCCCCCTCCCCAGACACTTCCTCCAGCTCTTCCGGGGAATACCTATGCATTCACAGGCCAGCTGAGAGACATAGTCCCTCCAGCGTGTCCTAGGTCTTCCCCGGGCCTTTACCACGACAGACCGGTACATCGACTGCATCACTTCAGAATATCCTCCCGTAAACCTCCCGCTCCGTCCTTCCCTCACCACGGTCGGATGTTGCAGTTGTCAATGCTATTCTAACTGTGAGACGTTTACACTGTGAGAGTTTGTCCAATGCCAAACTTTAATGAAACCTTTATTAATTTGAATTCCACTTGGACAGAGTCCGGGTTTTTGGACTTAATTAAGATAACAGAGGTCTCGAAAACAACTGGAGACTGTTGCCGTTACATAAATCCTTCTGCAGTGTTTAAAGTCCTGATTTAGTCCAGGCATAGTCCTTGTTCAATCCCTTATTAAGACCTTTTGGGTTTTTAAGTTTAGACTGTAAATAAACTGGAGATTTTCACAGTGATGTAATCATTTTAACTGTTCACCTGTAGTTTAGTCATTGTTAAGACTTGTATCTATGACTAACACAGACCTAATGTAGCCCTACAGTAGTTAGTCCTGGACAAGTCTGAGTTTACTCCAGGTTTAGCCCTAAATTTAGTTCAATTCCCAACAATTCCTCGATAAATTCCGTCAGAATGAAAGTTCAAATTTTCAATCGAAGAGTGTCTTTGTGCTGTGGACTGACTTGTTGTTGGCCGGCCCGCTGTTGAGCACGTCCGACTGCAGTCTGGGGAAAAAGCCCTGCTGGTATCGGCCCTGACCGATCTTCATGTCGAGGAGATGAGGATGAAGAGCCGTGTGGTCGATCTTCATCAGCCGCTGCTCAATGCACTGAGCTGAACGAGACACACAGCACAGGACTTTTCGCTTAGAAATACAGTTTGTGTGGTAATCTTTTGTTCATTTGAAAATAAATAAAATAAAACTGTATCCGTAACAAATAGAGCTTCAATAAAGACATGTTTCCTTCAGTTTTAAATGCAACATACACAATTTAACTTCTCAGGATGCATGACTGACATTCTGTTCTGAAAAATAAAGGTGAATATTCCGTGTAAACGTTTGAGTGGAGCGGCAGAGTCAGAGGTGTCGGAGCGAGAGCGGTCTGTTGTAGGACTAATTAGAAAACTGCACGGACCACTGCCTCCAAATGAGATTACATCAGTCGCTCTTTAACGTCAAATGTGGGTCAGAGACAGAGAGCATATGTAAAAAACAGAAGTAAAGGAGCAAAGATTGATCCTGGTGCGGAGTGTGTGCAGCCCGTACCCGCCTCCCGGAGGTGGGAGCAGCGCTGGTAACAGGAAGAGCGCAGATTGGGCGCTCGGACGTTGTAGAGACGGGCCTTTTCGATTCGGGAGTCGAAGACACGCAGCAGCGGCTCCTTGTCCTCCCACTGAGACATGATCTTGTTGTCGATGAAGGTGGCGAACATCTGCGTCTCGATGAAGCGGGAGAGGAACGGGAGGAAGGGCTCGGGCTGATCGGACAGGAACGAGGCCTGGGGGAACACAAACAGACTCAAATTAAACACTCTGTGTACCCTGTACTACACACAGTTCAAATCATCTCCTCCAAACAAATCTTTCTGAATCAGTGAAGCTGCGAGTGCGTTCATGGAACAGGTCGAGTCGGGACTAAAGGTCTCAGAAAGTCAACACAAAGACTAACATAAACTGCACTAAACCCACGTAAACTGAACACTCACTGATTGGTCAGTGTTTCTATCCTCCATCTCAGTTTTTTCACTAAGTACACTGGTCCTAACTTTAGAATAATATAGAAACCTTATCGAAGTTGTGCATCTGTTCTCTGGAGGTCAGCCACGCCTCCAGGTCCGGAGCGCTCTGAATCACAAACGCCTCGTAGTCGGCGAACATGGCTGTGAACCTGCTCGCAAACACCTCCCGCAGCTGCACGTTCAGTTTAGCGTTCCTTAGCTCCTCTTCATCTGCTCCCAAGTTTAACCTGTGACCTTTCAAACCGGCCCTGAGAGCGTCCACTCGAGCCACGGTGACCCCGGTCCGTCTGGTCAGAGCCTGAAGTCTCTCCAGAGTCTGGTTTTTCTGCAGAAGCTCCAGCACGGCCAGCTCGTCCCGGGCCAGGTTCCCGTTCCGGCCGTCGTCCTTGAGCTGCAGCGCCGTCCTCCGCTCTCGTCCCGGGGTCGAGGGGGCGCTGCTGGGGCCGGACGAGGAGCGAAGAGGGGCGAGGCCGCAGCTGAGCAGGACGTCGCTGAGCTCCTGGATGAACTCGGGTTTGTTGGGAAACTGAGGGAAGTCCTCCGGGAGCTCGATGTAGTGGTTATCGATGTCAACGAAACAGAGACTGGCCTGAAACAAGAAAAGACACGAGAAGAATTTATATTTACACAAAACAAAATAGAACAAAATATACATTTGGATTCTTTACCATTTTTATTTTTACATTTATATAGTATACTGTATATATCTAAGACAATGTTGTCCATGTTTTTTCAGGGGTCACATATTTCAAATGGTTATTTTGGCCTAGTTTTCTTCTTTCTAGTGCTATTCTTGTTATGTTTACCATAGCTTTGTTCATTTATTTTTGGTCCATTCTCATAGTGTCATTCCTGAAAGGCTCCTTATTCTTAGAAATAAAATCTACCGTGACTCCTTTAGGTCCCAACCCAATGTTTGGGAAATGTAGGTCTAAAGTATTCATTTAAAACATTAAATCATCTTCTGGGATATTATCATAAACAATAGGAGAAAACTGACTGAAGTTATTGTTAAAAATAAATAAATTACTTTCAGAATGTGAGTATTGTTGTGGCTTAAACATAGGCTGCCGTCTGAACCGAGCAGACAGACGGAGGCCAGTCTGTGTGAAATAAAACCAGAGCCAAGGGAAGGACGTATGAATAAATATAGGTCAGTGTGTGATTGATGAGAAATCAGTCGAAATCTGATCCAACACAGTCACAGATTGGATTAAAGCTAAGCCTCTCAGTTTTTAGATAAAAGCTCAAGTAAAGCACAAAAGCAATCAAACAGGACAATACAATAAAATCTGATCAAAGAAGCAGAAAATCCAAGAGAGTAACATATTCAGAGTAAGTGTAGTGAGGCAGAAGAAGAAGAGTGTTTCTGCTTTATTCCATTCTTTCTAAACTTTACATTCAGAGTCATTCGTGTCTTAAAAACATTTAAATAATATTCAGAGTTGGTTAAGAGGATCTCTGTCACAGCTGCAGTTCGTAATAAGCAGAACTTTTAGGAGATAAGTCAGTGTCCTGTGGAGCATCCCTTTCTTTTTATGACAGACTGAACTAACAACAGCGAAAAAACAGAAGGAAACTCAAACTCCTTGTTTGTATGATCGCAGTGACCATCCAATGAACTGTGTTTAAAAAAAAAAGCATCCTTGTGCCCCTTTCTGGGTCAATACGAGTTTTAAATGTAGAGAATAGAAGCACAGTGTTGAGCGTTCTGCCGACAGATGCAACCTCAGTTTTTGCTGAAACACAGGGTTAAAAAGAGAAAGTTGAAACACTACACCTGACGTTAGAGTCACACTGAACATTAAACCGTCGGAAAAGCAGAGCTGGACCTGTGGTGCATTCACTGACCCAGTAATAACTCTTCTAGAAGTAACGTACCGTTTGACTCGACCGTTTTGACTCGAGACTGTCAGTAAGAGCCACCGAACATTAGCTTTGTTTCATTTGATGTTTATCACAAGAACAAGACATGCTTGGTTTTGAGTTTGGATTCGGTCGAACAGAGAAAAGACTGCAGTGTTTTTAGCTCCAACCTTTTTCCTTTTACCCCTGTTCAACTGTTCGGTCCTAAAGGACACACGACTGTTTCCACTTTAAAGTGTCCTCGTCTGAGTCCACTGTGAAAACTCTGAATCCAAACCATGAAACAGACGCCCCGAGCTAAGACCAGAACAAAACCATCTCTTCCAGCTCGACTCATTAATCCACACATTCTGCATCGGAGGCTGATTATTGCAGCCTGCAGTGGGGTTTTCAGAGCTCCACAGACTAAACTCACAGCCGCTGGTGTCGTCTGTGTTTGTGGAGCCGACTCTGGAGCAGCTCTGACCCAGAAATGAGCCAGTGATGAGAGACTAGACTCGAATAAAGCTGCCTTTTTGAACCTCGGTCTTGTAGCAGACGCTCTGATAATAATTCATCTTTCTTATGCAAATGTAATCCTTTTTTCTGGGTCTCTGGGACTGTTATATTAGTGCATTGCTGAAGATTATTGTCTGACGTGTCTTTTCTAAAAAAACAGCCTAATTTAATTATATATTCAGTTAGACCAGTCATTTTTAATTCATTCTTTTTACAGGATTATTTTTAAACAAATGGAAATAAAAATTAGGGAAAGTGTACAATCGTTAATCCTCGTTTTCCTTTGAAATCAATTAAAAAAAAAGATAAAACATTTGCAAATCAATAATTACTCCCAAAAACTGACTACAGTTCAAAATGCTAATTTATAGAAAAATATAATGAAATCAAGTTTTTCTTGTTTTTGTAATAAACATCATAAGAACGAAAGAATGAAGAATGTTAGACTCGTTTCTGGTTTTAAATAAAGTCTACAGCCCAATCTGGATTTCAATAAATATATCAATATTTTTATTTATGTTGGAGAAAAGACAGATTGGCAAACACACACATTTTATTCATTAAAAGCAAACTGTTTTTTAAATGGAATGCGCTGTAAAATATTCTGTGTGTAGAGAAAAATGAATGAGTAAAAAAGAAGAACATTTATTGAAAATTGAGTTTGTGACAAAACGTTCTGCCCAAGAACAAGGCATGCTTTGTTTTGTCCTGTTTTCTTCATTTAATCAACTGTTAGCAGTCTCTTTAGCTCCAGCTTTTACCAACGTTTACGAACGTAATATTTGAGGCTCAGACATTTCCTGTACCTCTTGGGGCAGTTCCAGTTTGGACCGGTCCGCGCCCTCTTTGGACTGGAGACCCATCACGTACGGGACAGGGGCGTCCAGGAAGTGTCTGAGCGACGCCGGGAGGATGGGGACGTAGACGTGCTGCCACTGGAAGGGGAACAGCAGAGTGGTGATGCCCTCAGCCACGGTCATCAGGCGCTGGTAATCTGTCAGAAACACAACAATATTTACAACAACAGGTAACGTTTCAAGGATCATATCCACTGTTGACAGTTTCTCCAGAACAAAAGAAAAAATAGAACACATTTAATGAACTCTGTGACTCTGTTAATATCATTTAAATCTGCTCAAAGTAAACGTTTTGGACAGAAACATTTGTGTTTAACATCAACAGGGTATGATTTATGTTGATCTATGTAACTAAGAGTGACTCAGGACGATTCAGAGTTTAGCTGTAAAAGTGTGTTTTTGGACGGAAGAGGAAGCCAGACCCAGAGAAGTCGAGCAAAGAAGGCCCAGAGACTGAACCTCAGGTCAGGCATTTATTCATCTATTATTATATGTTTATCTATTATATATTCAGAAGAAATTACTGCAAGTCTAATTTAGAATACAAAGCATTTTTTTTAAATATTAAAGTACAACATTTGCAGCAAAACAAGAAACCTGACCTCTTTGTTTTGGGACAATCTGACCTCTTTTATAGACTTTCCCAGTGCTGTTAATTACCTGACTGTCTTCTTTTGGCTTTAAAGGGTCTCAGATGCAATTTAAAGCTATGTCGAACTGTAATAGATAATGTTCTGCTGCTGTATCAATATATAGAGCAAAGAATTCCAATTATTGAACAAAAAGTAGACTTGACAATACAAATCAAATGTGAGAGACTTTAATCTAAAGATAGTTAGGTTCAAAACAACATTTCAATTGATTTTTTAAAATAAATCCCTCGACTGTGCGTTTCAGAAAAACAGATTAAGGCCAGACTCTGGAATTGAATCTGGTTTTATTGTGTTTTTGTGACGCAGGAACAGAAGCCGGAATGACCTCCAGGAAAAGCTCAGAGATGGGAAAAAAACCTGATGGGATTTCTCTGTTGTTTTGTTTGTGGGCCTCAGAGCTGCTCTGGCCTTTACTCAGAATGCATTTCCATTAAAGGCAGAAGTGCATTAAGACACAGAGGAGTGCTTTATGTTGAGGAGACATGGCAGCTGCTCTTCCAGAGTCAGCGCTGTTACAAATAAAAATATATCAATGCACTTCACAAGAGCGCATTGAGACAGAAGTCTGGGATAATTACATGTTTTTGTGATGCTTAAATGGTTTGACAGCAATTATATTTTAGGTTATGTGCTTTCATATCTATTGGAGGAAACAGAAACACTGCTAGGCATGTCTTGTTGCCTCTTTTACCTAAATACTGAAAAATAATAATAAATAATAAAAAAATAAAACTCCTGCCTGAAAGCCATACACAAAGTATGCTTTTTGGTGATTTGACCAGTTATCTGAGAAAGAAAGACAGAGAGAAGAGCACTGTGAGTCCGGGGCAGCTGCTGTTGTCTGCGCCCCACAGTCTCAGACAAGGCCATAAGCAGGAGTGAGCTCCAGAACGTCTGTACCTTGGGATCTTTCCAGTTCTCCCTGTGGGTTGGCCCTTTGAGCTTCTTAATTAAAACTGGTTTTGTTGCCCCTTTTATGTTTATTACCCAAGGACGTCTTCGCCTACAGCTAAAACAAGATAAATCCACATGGCTTTGGAATCTGCCTTTGCTTCAAGAATATTCAAGACTCAGTATCAGACAGGCCTCCATTATAAATGAGTATTTACAGAGTTTGTAAAATGTAGATTGCTAATCGCACATGTTGGATTTCCACTACGTAGTTCAACACGCTCGGTCCTTTAATCCACTCCATCGATCATCAGTTTCCCTCTCTTTTGGGTTTAGGTTAAGTGATGTGCTCTTTTTGCAGCCAAATACATCAGTGTGAACAGTAGACTCATCTAAGGTCGTGGGTTTCTTTCACTCGAACAAAGAGGCATTTATCTCAATATCACAATATTCAACATGGTTATCACATTTTGCATATTTCACAACCTGTTCCATTGTGGTTGATCCGAGCCACTGATCTTGTGAAAGAGCACTGTTTGAACTGAGATTGGTTGGTTTCAAGTCTGAAAATGTGCAGTCTGCTTTTCTCTTGTGCACTGAACAAAGCCAAGCATGTATTTCAAATGGAAAAACTCTCTGATGTGACAAAACAGAGAAACAAAAGTCCCGGTTCAGACAGGATTTAAGACAAGCATCAAAACAAGACGAAACGTGTTGAGTTATTGTGAAACTGTAGCAGCGCTTTAGAGACACACAGGAAGAAATGAGAGCAACTGAAACTTTTTTTTTTTTTAAAGAGGACATTGTTTGAATACTGTTTGTATTACCCAACTGTAATAAAGTGTGTCATGTTCAGACTTGTGCAGAACAGAAAACTGATGCAGAAAGGCTGGAGTTAAACAGTGAGAAAAGTAGGACAGAGGAGATGTGAGCCGCTCAGATCTTTGACCGAGGACAGAGTGAATAATGTATGAACGAGACTCTGATCCTAACCTCAGTCAGACAAGTCACTGTTCATCAAATCTGCACAGGCCTCGTCTCACAAAAAACGTGCCAACGTACACAGAGTTAAAGCAACACTAACTCAAAACATGGAGTCTGTAACAGGCTCGTCTCTTGTTGGTGGAGACACAGAGGGTCCATCTCTTTCTTTGGGACAAAACTGATGGAGTCGATTGTGAGCAGTGTCCGAGGAGGCCCGTCCCATTATAGTGACATCATCAATCCCCGCCATAGACCTACTGCAGGTCTGTGGGAAACTCTGCTGTGAATACTCTGAGCCGGACACAAATAAAATACTGCTACAAACCAATATGGACAGTTACAAGACATATATTTTTGTATACCTCAGAGGGCTTCACAGACAACATCCCCTGTCCGGGAAAGACTCAAAAACCCAGCCATGGGAAAAAGGAGAAAAGAGGATCCAATCCCAGGACAATTGAAAGAAACATAAAATAGACACAATATCTAAACCATATTGGCAGAAGCCATAGATGAGAGTTCAGGAAGCACAAGTACAGGCAGCTACAGTGGATGTGCTGTAATGTCATCGGCCTCTTACCCTGAGAGTAGAGCAGGAGCTGCATCTCCAACATGGTGCAGGTGAAGACTTGGACCAGGTTTTCGACTCCGAGTAGCGTAAAGACCTCGGCTAAAGGGAAGTCGGCTAAAGGCAGCTCCGTGGGCCCCGGCCTCTGACACACCACAGGCTCGTAGACTCCGTGAAACTTCAGAGATCGTCCCGGGGCGGGCAGCGGGACCTCGTACAGGATGTTATAGACGTAGCTCTCCAGCGGCAGCGGCGGCGAGGAGTCGGCCACCACCGCTCGGTGCAGCTGCGTCAGGAAGCTGCGGCAGGCGTGCATGAAAGGCAGCGGAGCAATCAGACACAGGGTTTTGGAGACGTACAGCGTGTCCCGGGACGAGTCGTACCCTCCCGTGCTTCGAGTCCCGGCGGAGGGTGAGGAGTCGGCGTCATCCAAGCTGCTGGCGAGAGAGTCCATGGAGGAGGAGGAAGAGGAGGGGCTGCTGGAGGAGGACGGCTGCTCGGCCTGGTGCATGCGGTACAGGGTCTGCATGGCCGCGCAGATCTGGGGGCTCCTCACCTCCTCAAAAACGTCAGGACGAAGCCGTACGTCCGAGAGCCGTCCTCTCTGGTGATGAGGAAGGAGTGGTACTGAGGCTCGCGCTGGTCCAGCTGTGTCCGGAAAGACAGGCCTTTGGGCAAACACAGCTGAGGGAGAGACAGGAGAGGGCTTATTATCACAAGAGACAGATTTTACAGCATCATGTCATGGGCCTATGTCCCATCCAGAACATCACGTGCACCTCTTCATCAAACCCCAGGAAGAGTGCCACTAAATGATTATCAGGCTCAGTTTTCTGCTGAAGAGGGTGTTATAGGGGAGTGTTATGGACTGTTCTTGCTCTCGTATTTGTGGACAGCAGAAGTTGGTGAAGGAAACAACCACAGACTGTTCAAACAGACTGTGTCACCTGGAGACAGAGGGCAACTCTGATTTGAAACGCCCACACATTTCACTCATAAACAAAGCCGGGTGACCTGCTTTATGAGGTGACTGTCTCCAAACGTCTACATCAGACTGGAATCACCCGAACACCACAGAACGATAACATCTGGGGATTTTCTCAAGAATCAAACACAAACATCTAATAAATGCAGCATCATCTGGTTTGGAAAAGGACAGAGGTAAAACAGCTGGTGGCACATATTAATTACTGTTTACCATTTCATCGTTTTAGAAAAAACGAGAGTTTTTTTTGATGAGATCATCCCTGAGGCTCAACGGCTGCTTTTGCAAAAAACCATCATGTCCAAGTATGACGATAGAAGCATTTACCACTTTGTGTTTATGAAATGATCCTTTCCCAAGAGACACTACTTTAGAACGACTCAACACTGCTTTCTGTGAAATAACCCTTGACCTCATTTAGTAAAAGGATGATTGCAAAACTGCAATGTAAAAATTTAATGTTAGAGACTCTCAATCTCAAACTCATTTTCATAAAAAATATATAAATAATAATAATAATAATAATAAGAAGAAGAAAAAAAGAAGAAGAAAAAATAAGAAAAAAAATCTAATTTGATTTTTACATACCCTGGCATAATTTGTGATTGTTTGGCCATGTTTCAAAGAATATGAATGATAACACACTCATAGTTAGTGTTTGGGTGAAGCCATTTAGTGTCAAACAATTGTGTTTCCTCTTTTAAATCATAATGACAACAGAAACTATCTAAATGACACCGATCAGTTCTTAAAACTGTGTATTGCCACCTTTAACATCAATGACAGTTTGAAGTCTTTTGTGGTCATTGTGGATAAGGCTCTTTATTTTCTCAGATGTAAAGCTGCTCATTCTTTTTGGCAAAAAGCCTCCAGTTCCTGTAAATTTTTGGGCTGTCTTGCATGAACTGCACGTTTGAGATCTCAGAGTGGCTCAATGATACTGAGGCCAGTCCAGAACCTTCTCTTTATGCTGCTGTAGCCAATGACAGGTCGACTTGGTGCTTTGGATCGTTGTCATGTTGGAACGTGCATGTGATTTAAAAAGAGTAAACACAATTGTTTGACAATAAATGGCTTCACCCAACCAAATTTTCTTTATGTCATCATTCATATTTAACATTTTTTTGCCAGAGTATGTAAATTTAAGAGCATAACTGCATCCTAATGTTTTAAGCATCAATCATTTGTAGCATAATTTTCTACATAGTGCGGATAAACAGAAGAAGATGGATAGTAATTTACAGCCCGTTATTGCCAGTAACTTCAATATTCAGAAAAAAGCCGTACTAGTTTTACTATTAGCTTTTTACTAAAACTCTTTTTTCTAAAACGATAAAATGGTAAACATGATATATGTAAATAAAAATATATCATGTATATTTTTATTTAACCATGCTTAGTCCTGGCTGCATTTTTTTTTTGCGTTTTTTTTTTTTTTTAAGCAAACCAGTGCTTTTGTGTTTTCATAAAGCTGTTGTAAAATAAATAAGTCATTAGATTAATTTGTTTGTATTGTTTCCGAATATAAACCCAAATTAAAGAATATTTTAAATGATTTCTTATTTATTCCAAATATTTAAATTAAAATAATTATTTTTATCAATAAAAAGCAATTTATTTAAATGTATTTCTTTTCTATTTTTATACCAGAGCATGTGCACAATAATAATATAAATGTGTGTTGCAATAACTTCACGTCCTAATTGAATTTAATTGATTTTAATGATGTCTGCATCAGTCGAGATCCTGCTCCTAAATCCACCTGCAGTGGGCTTTAAAAACAAACACACTGCTGTTGGCCACGCAGACGGGCACAAGGTGTGTCTGGCAGCACAAGATAACGAATCCTCCACCGATACAGCCCTGTATCTTTGTGAAGCAGGGTCTTCTGCCGTAACAGCAACTAAAACCAGAGTACGGACTTTCCTGGACAAAAAGAACACAAAATGAAACCTTCTTGTTGCAGAAAACAAGCCCAGGTCCCACGGACTTATTTTTGGTTTATGGCCCAGATCTAGTTTTGAGATGTTCAGATAGACATGTCTTTGCATGGCTTCTGAGTTTTATCAAACAAATAAAAATGTGTTTCAGACTAAAAACAAATCGTGAAAGCAGCATAGCCGCCAAACGCCGAGGTAGAAAAAAAATAGAAATATGATATAAACGGTTTTATAAACAGCAGGTGTCCTCCGTGTGATTGTATAAAGCAGGTCAAAGGTCAGTGGGTAATAGAAAAATGTGTTGAGATGAAAGTAATCATCACTGAGGCTTCACCGAGAGACACGGAGTGAGATTATATTCGTCCATCTGAGCCAGAGCGAGTTTTTACAATCCAGGCTAAAGCTGCTCGAGGAAACCAGGGTTTGGTTTTTGAATGAGGTAAAAAAAAATAAATAGCTTTATACTAATACAGCAAAAAGTATTCAGTAACAGTTCCTTACACTTTATAATCAAATGACCCCAAAGTTATCATGTGAACATACACTCATCGAACAGAACATTATAACCACCGCCTAAAACAGCTCTGACCCGTCGAGGCCTGGACCTGACCCTGAAAGTGTTGAGCCGGCTCCAGGATGTCGTCCTTTAAGTCCCGTCAGGTACAGGTGGGGCCTCCTTGGATCAGACGTGTTGACCTGATCAGACCTGATCAGACCTGGTTCAGACCTGGTTTAGACCTGGTTTAGACCTGGTTCAGACCTGGTTTAGACCTGGTTCAGACCTGGTTCAGACCTGGTTCAGACCTGGTTCAGACCTGGTTTAGTCCTGGTTTAGTCCTGGTTTAGACCTGGTTCAGTCCTGGTTTAGACCTGGTTTAGACCTGGTTTAGACCTGGTTCAGACCTGGTTCAGACCTGGTTTAGTCCTGGTTTAGACCTGGTTCAGTGCTGGTTTAGACCTGGTTTAGACCTGGTTTAGACCTGGTTCAGTCCTGGTTTAGACCTGGTTTAGTTCTGGTTTAGACCTGGTTTAGACCTGGTTTAGACCTGGTTTAGTCCTGGTTTAGACCTGGTTTAGTCCTGGTTTAGTCCTGGTTTAGACCTGGTTTAGTCCTGGTTTAGTCCTGGTTTAGACCTGGTTCAGACCTGGTTTAGTCCTGGTTTAGTCCTGGTTTAGACCTGGTTCAGTCCTGGTTTAGACCTGGTTTAGACCTGGTTCAGACCTGGTTCAGACCTGGTTCAGACCTGGTTTAGTCCTGGTTTAGTCCTGGTTTAGACCTGGTTCAGTCCTGGTTTAGACCTGGTTTAGACCTGGTTTAGACCTGGTTCAGACCTGGTTTAGTCCTGGTTTAGACCTGGTTCAGTCCTGGTTTAGACCTGGTTTAGACCTGGTTTAGACCTGGTTCAGACCTGGTTCAGACCTGGTTTAGTCCTGGTTTAGACCTGGTTCAGTCCTGGTTTAGTCCTGGTTTAGTCCTGGTTTAGACCTGGTTCAGTCCTGGTTTAGACCTGGTTTAGACCTGGTTTAGTCCTGGTTTAGACCTGGTTCAGACCTGGTTTAGTCCTGGTTTAGTCCTGGTTTAGACCTGGTTCAGTCCTGGTTTAGACCTGGTTTAGACCTGGTTTAGACCTGGTTCAGACCTGGTTCAGACCTGGTTTAGTCCTGGTTTAGACCTGGTTTAGTCCTGGTTTAGACCTGGTTTAGTCCTGGTTTAGTCCTGGTTTAGACCTGGTTCAGACCAGGTTTAGACCTGGTTTAGACCTGGTTTAGACCTGGTTTAGTCCTGGTTTAGACCTGGTTTAGACCTGGTTTAGTCCTGGTTTAGTCCTGGTTTAGACCTGGTTTAGAACTGGTTTAGACCCGGTTTATACCTGGTTTAGTCCTGGTTTAGACCTGGTTTAGACCTGGTTTAGACCTGGTTCAGACCTGGTTTAGACCTGGTTTAGTCCTGGTTTAGACCTGGTTTAGTCCTGGTTTAGTCCTGGTTTAGACCTGGTTTAGAACTGGTTTAGACCCGGTTTATACCTGGTTTAGTCCTGGTTTAGACCTGGTTCAGACCTGGTTTAGACCTGGTTCAGACCTGGTTCAGACCTGGTTTAGACCTGGTTTAGTCCTGGTTGAGAATCTACTGCACCTACTGGGAACTTGTTTGCCACTTAGCAATAAAAAATATAGTAAAAACCTGGATAATTCTGGTCCGTCACATTGTACTGATATTATTTTGAACAATACTTTATTTATTTACTGCTGTATTTTATTCCCATTATTGTATCGCCACTGTTGTGTCACAGCTTTTTATTATTTATCAAAACAGGTTGTACAGATTAGATGCTGCCTGCTTTACCTGTTGATAATTGTTAGTATTTATTTCATCAAATAAAATCTAAATTTCATCTTTGATCCCTCCAGCTCACTCTCTCAGATACAAGGCGTCCGGTTACCGTTGCATCTCGGCAGGTTTCCATGACGACGTAAGGTGAGAACTACAGCTGAATTATTCATCAGCGAGGCCAGAGCCGGTGGAAAAACAACGGGAGACGAGCTTCCATTACGACACAATCACTGCACAACTCTATGAACATGGTTTTATTGTGGAAACTCTCCAGGAGAGACGTCGGTTAAACCAGAACTGGGACACTCACCATATTAACTGCATCTTGGTCAAAGGGGTTCCCCTCCACGTTCTCCGGATACCGAGCCAAGACCCTCGACCTGAACGTCCTCTTCAGGGGACTCTGCTCGAAGTTCTCACCTGGACAAACGACAGACAGGAACACTTTAGACAAAAGCTGGTGTTAGTACACCGTTCAGAATACTGGAGTATTTATGAGTAAATATAAAAGTAATACAGTCAAATCTTTTAAAATAATGTTTAACATTTATAAATCTTTTGGCACAACGTCACAAAAAAAGAAAGGCTCTGGTTTCTTACAGCCCGTGTAAAGTGACCACCGCACATTCTTCCTAATTTCTTGATTGATAGGTGTAAAGTCCCGCCCCCTTGTAAAACCTACTGTTGGGGCAACATTTATTCAGCCCAGAAACCTTAGTTTGTGACTTTTTTTACTTGAGTTTTTAATTACCTTAATGTTAGTCATCATGTAAACGTCATTTCAAACCAAGAAACCCACTGTTTTTGAAGACTTTGTATAATCTCTGATGATGCTGGTTTTGTTCAAGAACAAAACACTGACGGCTGTTTCTGTGAAAGAGAAAAGCTGCGTCTGCTTTGAACAGCGTCAGGCTTTCTGTCTCAAACAGGAACAGAGCCAGACAAACAGTTATGGGAAAAAGATAAATGTTAGTTGTCTGGAGAAAAATGTGTGTTACGAAGAGCACAAAAGAAAAACATAAACTGAGACGAAAGTCGAAAGTGCTTTGTGCTGCTTAAAAATTATTTAAAGCCCTTTTTTAAAATACTTCTGCTCAATGTTAACTCCACATAAAACTAATTGGTTGATCCTCGGTGGGATTCGTCCGGAGGGAGCCGTTTTAATCCTGGCTGTTTTTCCTGATGAATGAATCCTGGATGCTGATTGGTCGGTCCTGGCTCAGCACAGGTTTTATTGATTCCACAGACGGACAGTGAAAGGCCTGCTGATGTATTGAACGAAGAGTTACAGCAGTTTTTTATTGGCCACACTGAGGTCAGAGGTCAGCGTTAACGACCCGAGATGAACTGGGACTGATTAATAAAACAGAAAACACAAGGAGGAAGTATTTTTGTGTTAATCTTATGTCTTTAAAGAGTTTACATTGTAAAACTGTTTTTATTATTAAATCTTTACGTAGTTTATTATAAAGAACGAGTCTGACACTGACACCAACAACAAACAAAGAAAACACTTGGGGTTTGGCAATAAATCCACTTCATTCATTTGAGATTTAAATTTTGTCAAAAATAGCCATATTGCTAAATCTAATCGAATGAGGGAAAATAAAAAGGTTTCTTGTAGCCGTGCCCTGTGCTGTGTCTGATGCAGCTGCAGTAATGTCTGGAGACTCTGCAGACGCTAACGAAGCAGCAGGAAACGTGTAGCATCTGTGCACTCAACCATTTGATCAGCCTTCAACAAGACCTTGTGTGTAACTGAGGTTTGAGCAGGTCTATGGAAACAGAGAAGGGTCAAACTTAAAAGGATTCAACCTAAACTACTTTCCCTTTAACTTTTAGTGAAAAAAGAAATGAAATATTTTCAGTAACAAGACAAACAAATGTGAATTGTTTGAATTTCTCCCGAAAACAAGATTTTATTTTTATTTTTATGTATGTTAACAAAATAAATATTATATTAAAAGACATTTTGAAAAAAATAGGCACTATAAAGTTACAACACTAAAATGAACAGCTCTAAAACTTTTCAGGAAGTGATGATGCTTATAGTCTTTAGAAATATGGCTCCCATGAAAAACCTGTTCAGGACAGTAAGAATATTATCCTGAACAGGTTTTTCATGGAAGACAAAAGCTGAACCTCACAGATTTTTAAAGCTGAAAAGAACTCACCCTTCAGTCATGAACACACACAGTCTCATTAACTTCTGGTTTTTCTTTTGACCAAACTCCACAGACCCACTCGGACATTCACAGTGAGAGGGAAACTTGGAGACATGGGCTGAGCTTGTAGAAGGAAATTGGAATAATGAGCGGGAGACAGAGGACGACGAGCGGCTGAGATGAAGATAAAAGGGTCAGCTCCAAAATAAAGCCTGAAGGTTATTGATGATGGCCCAGATACAGCAGCAGCGGTCAGTGACAGAACAGGATCTGAGAGGACGAGTCGAATCCAGCTGAAGAAGAAAACTCAGCCTTTGTTTCCTTTATTTCAATGAATATGGTCATTCTTTAAGTGACCCACTGTTCTGAGCAGAGCCGCTGACACAGTCGGTCATGAGCAGAATCACTGAAAAACCAGAGCTGCAGTAGGGCTGTGCCAGGTGTTGATGATGCAATATTCAGTTTGAGTTGTGTCTTTGACGGCCGTCACTGGGGAGGGTAACTGGGATATTTGTTGATCTGATTTTACAAAGTGCTTTAATGTTTTAAAATGACGTGTGGTGAAAAGTAAATAAAATGACCTTGATGACCCCTGACTGAGCCGGTTTATTAACGTGACCCCGATGTGTCGATGTGGATGGAGCATTAGCATAAGCACATGATTAGCATTAGCAGCGTGTCCCAGGACAGAGTGTTTTATTTTACCTGCAGCTGCTGGGTCCGGCTCCCGGCCTCGGTCTGCCTCCAGCCACTGGTACAGAGCTGCAGACGGGCCGCATGCAGAACAACATGGAGCACAAACACAGAAGAGCGCAGCGTCAAAAACAGGCCCAGACAAAAGCAGATGGACTCAGGCATGAGCACAGCATGAGACACAAAAACATTTAACACACATGGCCCCGGAGCAGGATGAAGGTGAACGAGAGGCTTCAGAGACACATGAACACGGAGCTTTAGTGGTCAGCCAGCCTCAGCAGGAAACAAACTTAGAACTGGAACTGGAGGCAATAGTAAATATCCTTTCAAGGGCCGAAGATTGTGACACTTTGAGTTTCACAAAAGTGATCTGTAACATTAGGTTTTAGATGGATTTGAACAGGTTTTAGTTGGGCTTGAACAGGTTTTGGTTGGATCTGAACAGGTTTTAGTTGGATTTGAACAGGTTTAAGTTTTGAATTAACAGTGCCTACAATAGAACCGACTAAATGTATTTAAGGGCCACATAAAACCTTGCACAGGGCTGCATTTGGCCCCTGGGCCTTGGGTTTGACATGGTTCAGGGGAATATAATAAAATACAATAAAAAGTGTGTTTTATTCCAAATAGATCAATCCTGATGAATATTACAACACTGTTTAATAATTCTATTGCTCTGGAGATTAAGCCTGAAGCCAAAAGAATGGTTTATTGATAAAGTCAGTTTGACTTGTTGGATCTTATTGGATCTTATTGGATCTTATTGGATCTTATTGGATCTTATTGGATCTTATGTCTTACATCTGGAGCTCTATATGAAGTGTCCTTGAATCAACGAACAAGAGGGAGCTGTAACTATCGCATTATCTGCAACATTTGAGTCCAGAGTAAGCTGTGGTCGCAGTGATTCATTTTTAACTCTAGAGGCTGTAGGTGTAAATGTTTGTGACATTAAAAGTGAATGAGGACAGCCTCAGAGCTTCCTCAGGTTGAATTAGAAATGAGCCTTGAATCCTTGAATCGTAAAAGAATCCTCCTGAAACAGATCGATGCAGCAGCTCAGGTTTGACGTGGCTCAGTAGAAGTTACGGTTAAATGACTTTGGTTTCTTTTGTTTTGACTGAAGTGAGGGCAGATGTTTCCTGAGACAGACTGGTTTCTCAGCTCAGTGCCCTTGTCTTCACTGACACACTTCATTAAAACACACACAGCACAGTCAGGCCCCACTGCAACAGAGAGGGCTTCCTGCTTATGCCTTTCTCTGGTTAAAACCATAATCATGATACAATGTCTATATCGCACTAGAGGCGTCGTGTTTCCACTGTGGCTACGGGACGGGTCAGTACGGGACGGTTTGGTTCAGGTGACCGCTTCAGAAGGCACAGACTTTTAAAAAGAAGAACTCCTGGTGTGAGGCGAGAGGCTGGAGGAAGAAAAGAGCTGCTGACGGCTGTTGCTAAGTACAAAATGTACAACTTTTAGCATGTTTTCTCAGTTTTTTCATAAAAACTAGGGTTAATCTATTTCAGTTTAATGTTTTTACTTTTGGGTCTCGTTTTTTTCTCGAGTGAGGCTTCAGTGTCGAACTACACTCCTCCCAAAGTGTCCCACAAAGCCATACCTGACCCGACCCGTGCCGTACTGTCCCAGTGGAAACGAGGCTTCAGAAACCCACCAGCAGCACAGCTACTTGTGCTGAGAAACACGATTATAAACGTTCTAGTGTTCAGTTCGAACATTTAGGTTTGTGGAATTAGGTGAAGGTGGTTCAGAATGAGGTTTTATCTGCCACTGAGCGAGAGGGATCATTCAGAAATGTGACCGAGACGCTCCAGAGAAGCCTGGGACAGTATGAGATTCAGACGATACTGTAACCTCAAGGAAAATTATCATCGATTAAATCTTTTGAATTTACGAAAATCAGACATGTGCCTTTTTCTGTAATGTAGCTGTGTGACTTAATGAAGGCATAAATCCTGGTGTGGTGCTAATATATCTTTTTAAGTAGGTAGTTGCGTTTTTAACAGTAAAAAAGTAAAAAAATATTATGGATACATATGCCCCTCTCTCATTCTGTTTCCTGTCTATCTACATCTTATCAAATTTAAAAAATCTTTTTACTGTAAGTTCATTTTTAAAGGTAATTCAGTGCATTTACGCTGATTAGATATTTAAGTATTTTTACAGAGCCGTTTCTTTCAGCTGACTTCAGGACTTTGAGCAGATGTCCAGGACACTCACTGACCGCTGCTTTACTTCGGTCTGTAAAGGTTTAGAATTGACCACGTTTATTTTATTTACTGCCCATTATCCAGGCATTTCCACGATTTATCGATCCTGTTTTAGTGCTGCATTATTCTGCTGCAGAACCAGGAGGAAGATCCAACATCTCAGAGTGTCCTGAGGCCAGAGTCCGTGTCGCTGCTGCAGGCAACAGGCCTCATGAATAATGCATCGGTGTCTGCAGCCGTCCGTCGTATGATAATTCTGCTCTGGACATGTTTTACTGGCTCTCATTAGGAGTCTGTTTGTGAGAATGTACCAGAGCAGAGGACGTCCCCCCGAGGTTTAAGCAGACAGAGTGAATAATCTGAGAGCTGCCCCTGGCATTCACAACGGGAAACCCCTCCTGAAGGCCATTATTAGAATTAGGAATATGAATGTCTTAACCATGTTTTTGTGTTCTATGTGACTTTAGAGAACACCACGGTCTACCGACTCTGACAGATACATATATATTCAGTTATTCAAGGACCCGCATTTAGTTTGTATTCATTGGTCGAAGAAACAAGACAAACAGCAGCATTTCTCAACAACTGTCAGCTGCAGGTCAGAATATAAAGTGTAGAGCAGCTCAAGGCCAAGACAAACGACCAACATGACCAAACATAATGGTCATATCAAGGCATACAAGCCTTTTTCCACTTTCATCTTTAGTTTACATTTGTTCCATTCTGAGGCTGACAGAGAGGCAGTGTTTAAACTAACACTGAGCCACAAACACATGATAACGTTTAGACACAGATTTTAGAGTTTGCTGCAGGGACCGGTCGCTGTTACTTGCTCAGTGATCACTGCAGTGGGACAAGAGTGAGAGGAGACTGCTGTTCCTGCCCACGTGACCTGTGGGTCTCTGTGATGTGACCTCTGACCTGTGGGTGGGATGTGTGAACACTGTCAGTGACTGAGGTGAACTGATGACATCATTTGTTTAAATCTGTGTAATTAATACAAACACTGTGGGTCACACATCCTTGCTCAAGCTCAAAGCATCTCAAACAGTCCTACCACCACACACACATGATGAGGTCATAAACACCCTGCCGTAGGCCTACAAGTCTGTGGTAAGTCTGTGGGAAACACTGGAGATGACTCAAGCCGGAGCCAAAGATGACACAAGACGCTGAAGTCATGCGAGATTTGAGGTTAAAACAGTGTCAGTGAGTGTTCTGTGGAGAGAGACAGCTGTGAGTGAACCAGGCCAAAGAGCCACACAAAACATGAACACAACCGAGAAGAACAACACAAAACATGAACACAACCGAGAAGAACCACACAAAACGTGTACACAGCCGAGAAGAAACACACAAAACATGAACACAACCGAGAAGAACCACACAAAACATGAACACAACCGAGAAGAACCACACAAAACATGAACACAACCGAGAAGAACAACACAAAACGTGAACACAACCGAGAAGAAACACACAAAACATGAACACAACCGAGAAGAACCACACAAAACATGAACACAACCGAGAAGAACACACAAAACATGAACACAACCGAAGAACAACACAAAACGTGAACACAACCGAGAAGAACAACACAAAACGTGTACACAGCCGAGAAGAACAACACAAAACGTGTACACAACCGAGAAGAACAACACAAAACGTGAACACAACCGAGAAGAACAACACAAAACGTGTACACAACCGAGAAGAACAACACAAAACGTGTACACAGCCGAGAACAACAACACAAAACGTGAACACAACCGAGAAGAACAACACAAAACGTGTACACAGCCGAGAAGAACAACACAAAACGTGTACACAGCCGAGAAGAACAACACAAAACGTGTACACAACCGAGAAGAACAACACAAAACGTGTACACAACCGAGAAGAAACACACAAAACGTGAACACAACCGAGAAGAACCACACAAAACATGAACACAACCGAGAAGAACCACACAAAACATGAACACAACCGAGAAGAACAACACAAAACGTGTACACAACCGAGAAGAAACACACAAAACGTGAACACAACCGAGAAGAACAACACAAAACGTGTACACAGCCGAGAAGAAACACACAAAACATGAACACAACCGAGAAGAACAACACAAAACGTGAACACAACCGAGAAGAACAACACAAAACGTGAACACAACCGAGAAGAACAACACAAAACGTGTACACAGCCGAGAAGAAACACACAAAACATGAACACAGCCGAGAAGAACAACACAAAACGTGTACACAACCGAGAAGAACAACACAAAACGTGAACACAACCGAGAAGAACAACACAAAACGTGAACACAACCGAGAAGAAACACATAAAACGTGAACACAACCGAGAAGAACCACACAAAACGTGAACACAACCGAGAAGAAACACACAAAACATGAACACAACCGAGAAGAAACACATAAAACATGAACACAACCGAGAAGAAACACATAAAACATGAACACAACTGAAGGCAGGAGGAACACACAGAGCTCAGGTTCAACATTGATTCTTGTGTTAAAGGAGGAGAACAGAGCAGTGACCTGTGGAGCCAGCTGTGGGCAGTGGAGCAACACATGTTTCTAAATGAGCATGAGGCGATAGCTTGTGTCAACTCTTCACTGTTACTTATGACAACACACAAGGTCATGTGTCAGAGCAGGTACCAGGATGAAAGGGTTGAAACATTAAACAGAGCTCCAGAGAGCCTCAAACCCAGACTGGGACAGATTTCTGACTTTCAATTTTAATTGTTTTCAGAGTGAATTCTTTCCTACAAATTGTAAAAAAGAAAAAATGTAATAAAAGAGGATCTTCATACGACAGAAGAAGTGCTTGGTTAATTTGAAGCACATGGCTAATTTGCACAAGACTGTCTTAGCTGAACCAAAACATAAGAGAGAGATAAGAGACGTTCTGGACAGCACGCCGGAAAGAAGAAACAGCTTCTTTATCAATAATTTATCACCAAGTCATAATGTCTCGTGATCTTATTCTTGTTTAATAACCCACTGAGATAAACAGTGCTCCGTCACGGCTCTAATCCATCTCAGTGTTTACTACGACCGTTACATAACCTCCTCATGTTTGAGTTAAACAGAGTCGAAATGTGACCAGAACTAGATTTTCTGCCAAAATCAGAGATGAGCTGGTTCTTGGGGATTAACTGTGGAGCGTGACATGAGCCCGTGGCTCAGCCCTGCACGTGATGGAGATACCTTCCTCTCCTTCTTCACAGGCTTTATGACATTTACATGTATTTCTAAACTCTGGTCAGAGTCACACTGACACACATGGCTTTACACTGTCGTAGTGTGAATGATCTCTGAGTGTCTGTACAAACAGGACAGAGGTCAGTGTGAGTTGGAGCTGCATTACGCACAGGGCAAAGTCTGTTTAAAAGGAAAAGCACACACATTATTTGAAATGCATAGAGCTCTTTGACTTACCCAAATTAACAGTAGAATGGTTTAAAGTCAATGTTATTCATTTAATGTGCTTTTGTCTTTGTGTGACTGAGGTCAAAGGTCAAAGGAGAGGAGATAACAGTCTGGGACTTGTTGTTTAATCTGATCAGGGCTGAGGTAGTTTATGGCAAAACGTTGCAAATCAAGTAAAAAGTGCTGAAAAATGGAAGTCCAAAGAAACAATAATGTTTAGGAAAATACTAACCTGAACGGTTCATACAATATTTTCTAATAGGACTCGAGGATATGGCTAAAAAAATAAAAAAGCCTGATTTTTTTTTTTTACATTTTTCTGCTCAGTGGTAACATAAACAACAGAAGTACTCTCAAAGGAATACTACATTATTTATCTTTACAATATTTACTGGATTTGCCCATGTCATTTATTATTTTTATTTATTTTAAGTAACTGCACTTATTACTTTAACCTGAAAAAAATATGTTTTGTTAAATTTACAATAAAAAACAAATATAAATAAATAAAAAGATACAGTTTTGCACACATTCAAATTTATTAAATCCAATTCATTATTTTTATGTAAAGTTTCTAAAGACACTGAACGCGTCAGTTCTGGATCTGACCATGAGGGACATTCACAGAGACCTGGAAGGGACTCACACGAGGACGTCATCCGCCTCATAACCCCCCCGACACAAGAACGCATGTCGAACCCATAGATAGTATAATTATGGATGATATCCGCCCATTGGTCCCCTATTCACCAATATTGTCATTACGAATGGGCAATAAAATGGCCGTTACATCCGGGCTTTTCGGGTTTTACTCCATAGTAAAACAATAGTTTTTAGATAGCATAAACCAACGTAATTTTCAAAAATTCACCCCCCCCCAGAGTTGTCACGTAGTAAAAACTTAGCTCTAGAGACCGGAGCCATCTTTTGTACCAGGCTGTAAACATGAGTTTTACTCTTGTAAAGTCGCCATTGGGTTTCTCCTTATATTTTCGCTTTTGGAGCCTGCCCTCTGGTGGACGGAGGTATATCGCTGTATTTTGCTGTAAAATCACCGTATGGCGGCGCCCTTACACGACGACCATTTAAGAGGTACCATAGGAGAGGCTTGGTCGAACCTGAAATCTGGCCCGTCTCAAAAACGACCACAAATGCGGGCACAGTGTGTTCACACTGCACCTTTAAATGAATCTACTTCCTGCAGCTCTTCCAACCACTGCTTCATTAATCCACTTTTTTTACCCTCCTGCCCTGCCTCTGGTAAAAGAGCCATTTAGACACGCACCACTGGACTCCTCAGCAGTTTTTACCCCAGACCCATCACAAAACTGAACAATAACTCAAAAGACCAGAGTACAGTTATTAGCCTTTAAAGCCATTATATAATTTCTGCTCAGTTCATGTGCAGACTCTAATCCTGCAGAAATAACAATAATCTGAGGGTTATATAAAGAGATTAGAGCAAGTCTGACATAACAGCGCTGCAGGACGCGACACGCTCAGGAGACGGACGCTCGTGTGTGTGATACTGCAGTGTATACAGACAGGGCGGGGTCATAGGTCAGATTATAATTACAACAACATATGTGACGTGAAGCTGGGGGAATACATAAAGCATCTTCTATGTCCAATAGGTGTGCATTCTGTTTGGAAGAATACTTTAGAAAGAAAAGTATCTGAATGTTAATAAAAGGAAAATCTCAAAGATTCCGGGGCTATAGCTTTTTCCATTTGGGCTACCAGGAAGTGGAAGACCCTGCCCGACGGGTATTTTAAATATTGAAATAAGTTTCATTTGTATTGTTTGTGCTCCATGCTTCTACTTCTACTGCAGGTGCACAGCCGCCTGAACCTGTCTGTGTGCTCCACATTACTCCAGACTGGGATTTAGTCAAAGCCGAGGCACATTTACCGCTAAAGGCTCAGCGTCTTTCCACAACGCTTTGCATTTAAGTGAAACCAACTCTGCGTTTTCTGAAGAGCTCTCAGTCCACACACCTGCCCCGCCGCAAACACCTGCCCCGCCGCAAACGCCTGTCCCGCCGTAAACACCTGTCCCGCCGCAAACGCCTGTCCCGCCGCAAACGCCTGTCCCGCCGCAAACACCTGTCCCGCCGCAAACGCCTGTCCCGCCGCAAACGCCTGTCCCGCCAGAACGCCTGTCCGCCGAACGCCTGTCCCCGCCAAACGCCTGTCCCGCCGCAAACACCTGTCCCGCCGCAAACGCCTGTCCCGCCGTAAACGCCTGTCCCGCCGCAAACGCCTGTCCCGCCGCAAACGCCTGTCCCGCTGCAAACGCCTGTCCCGCGTAAAAATACAGATACAGTTGCTTGGTCTCTTTCCCTTTTGGCACGGACCACTGTCGGAGTCTCTTCAGAGCGGGCCTGTCCAAAGTGGACATACAACAACCAAATGTCCCGTTAACCTACGGAAAAGATAGTCGGGTATACCAGACGGTCTGGTCCCACAGCGAATCCCTTCCTCTGCGATTTTGTGGATGGACCAATCAGCAGTTGTTTGTCTGCAGCAGGAAGTCAAACCCAAGTAACTCGGCTCGTGCGGCTGGTCCAAAACATTCAACATGGCGGACACTGTTACCGAGAGGTTGTTTATTTCTGCTCTCGCCTCGTTTTGGAATAAACAGTAAAGTATAAAAGTGATGAAAGTGCTCTGGTATCCGCTCTACTGCTCGACATGTTCACTAGCGACACTCACGTGGCTTCCTTGTTCACAACCAGCTGTGTAGTGTCGCTTTTATTCACGTTACGTCCGGCGTTTCTCTCATTGTTTAACATTTCTCTTGTAAACCCCGTCTTTTGAACGGGGCACCAGACTAACTTTGTATAAAATAGGAAAAGAGTTAGACGCAGCTGGCAGGGCTACGGAAAAATATATTACTTGAAAAATTACAGTTAGCAAGAAGCTAATCTGCAAACGAGGAGCCTCTTAAGTCCGTGTCTGAACCATCTTTAAGAGATGAGTTATTATTTCAGAACGAGTCTGTCTTGTGTTCCGTTTGTGGCCTGTTGCTGTCACAGATTAATGTGTCCAACCTGTGGTCCGCGGGCCAAACCCCTTCCTCTGTTATTTATATCTGGTCTTTACATAAATAATAATGTTAATAAATGTTGGTATTTTTTAATAAGCAAGTAATATACAAAGAAATCCAAAAAATATATATATGTACACCAAATTGTTTTTGGGACTGGTATTTATGTATTTGATCTGTGTTTGATCATCTTAAAAAACAATCCATTGTAATGTAATAATAAAAAATTTGAATTAATAATATTATATCCCATCCTCCTGAACGTGCCGTGTCTTAGATGACAGATGCCTTCTACAATTAAAAATGTATTTTATTTGGGCTAGAGAATTTAATGTTGGGCTTCTAAAATCTACAGAGTACCTGCCCAAAGGTCTACCAGGTATTTGAAAATGTCCTTAAAAGTCCTTAAAAAAAGTGTAAGAAACGTTCAAAACCATGCACAATGAAAAAAAAAAAGTTAAGTTTACTGATTCTCTGGATGATCACGCTGTCATTTTTACATCTGACGTTTGTTGATTTGAAACCAAGACAGACTGGATTTTCTAAAATTTCTTTGTGAACTGCAGAGGTCTTGTACAAATTGAGACGCTCATGTCCGTAATAAACAAAATTGTTATTTGGACAAACAAGAAAAGATAAAATCACAGCACGAACATGAAAGTGTCTCTGCAACAAAACCAGCAGGACACAGGTTCAACTCCCCTTTTGTGTTTTTGATCTAACTATGTTCATTAAAAACCCAAAAAAACTAATTATAAAATAATATTTTGCCACTTTGACGTCAAAGGGCCTGCCCGTCTCTGTGGAGCCATCTTTTCAAAGACAAATAGAAATGTACTGACAAGGTCCAGAGTAGAACCTGAACACTGTGTTCAGGTTCTACTGGACAGAGTCTGGGACAAACAGTTCTATTGATTTCTTTAATCTTTGGTCAGAATCAACAGTTTTCATCAGAGATTAGTCACACTATGAACAATAATAAACTCAGACAGAAAAAGGTCAGATTTAGTGAAATGTAGCAGAAGTTATAGAATCTAAACTATGAATGTGACTAAGACCAGGTTTAAAACAGGATTTGATAAATGTCAAGCGTCACATCTTCTTTGTTTACTCCTTTTCCACAAAAACAGAGCATATGGGGCTCGGGGTCAGAGGTCGGCAGCTCACGCCCCTCGCTCTTCATCAGCAGATTCTTAGGTCGCCCCCCCCCAGCTCCACCCAGACCCCTTCATCACAGACCCATCAGGACTGAGGGGAGTCTGAGGGAACTGCCCCGTTCACCCTTGACCTTTCACTCACAGCCAGGGTCAGGATGAGACTGAGAACAGGACTTAGACACTGAACTTTAACCTGAACTCTGACCAAACCAGACTCCTTCCCTCAGCCGCTCAAGACTCAGAAAACTCTTCTGGTCAAAAGTAGCCTCATAAAATCCTGATCATTTGGTTTGTAGTCATTTTATTTTATGATTCTGGTAATTAACACAAAATGACTGACGCAGAAGAAAAGGCTGGTTTATGAAGCTTGAGGCCACAAATGATGACACAAATTTGATCAAACAAAAAAAAAAAAATCTATTACAAAATGTGGGGAAAAGGGGAATAAAAAATAAATAAAAAGTAAAAAAAATTATTAGATAAAAATTAAATTAGTTAATTAAACTAAAAATAAAATTAAAAGGGAATAAACCTCAGTTCATCACTGGTTGTATTCTCTCAAATACAAATCAGTCCATTCATTCCTTTATGACTTATTCGTAATTCAGTGTAGAATTTAGTTTTTTGTTCAAAACTATAAGAAGCAGAAATGACAGAACTTGGATCAGTTCAACTGTTCTGTTTGTTTTTTGACTATGGGGGAGAAAATTAGAAAAGAAGTCACAGAACAACTGAGCTCTTTACTGTACAAACAAACATTCATTTATTTATTTATTATGGGATTTCTTTCATAGAACAATGCTCCAGTCGAACGTTTGATTAATAAAAATAACACTGAGCTAATGATACAACCGTTTTGCCAAAGGAAAAGCCCTACTATGTGTTTGGACTCAGTTATGTTCATGTGGATATTTGTGAATGAGAGCCGACAGCAGGACGTCTCTGGCCAAACACAGAGTCACGTGACTGTGAGAGAGTGGCCTGAGGAGCTGCTCAGAGGATTATCCTAACAGGCTTAACTCAGGCCACAAACAGGACGGCCTGCAGAGAGACGGGTAGGACTACAGTGAAAATGAATTCTTAAACATTAATATGATGGGGACAGCGTTGAAAGACTTCCATTAATGAACAGACTCATGCCCCAAAGCCTGCCATGAAAACAGACGACTGGTGTACAGCTACAGGAGCCTACAACGACCAAAAAGTTTGGATTTTGTCCTGTTCATTTCCTATTTTCATGTTCTATTTTATTCTTTATAATGTCTCTGGCCCATATTCACGGCCACTGGTCAAGACTTCATGAGCGAGTGCTTATTGGGCAGGTCACTACAACAAGGAAATAAACTCAGAAGTCAACATCTTTTTTGACTTGAGCAGTATCCACTGAAAAGAATCGTCGGCCACTACTCATTCAGGATCCTGTTCTAATAATACAGACATGGTTATAAGTGGTTAGCATGCCTTTAGCTCGTTGCTAACAACTTTCTAAACAACAGATAAAACCAACTGTGGACAGAGCGGACAATTAAAGCTGGTATTCATAAATAAATGGATCACTACAAACCAGACCAACCACAGCTTCAGTCTGAATCGTTTAACAGAAGTCCAGTTACACGTCCTAATAAAGTACAGACGGCCAAAGCAGTGCACGTAAACAAATCCCTTAAAAGTAAAGAGAACCTAACCCTCAGATCGGTTCGAGCAGAGCTGTGGTGCTGCTGGAGTGAGTCAGAGTGAGCTCAGCGCAGACGCAGCTCTCTTTGTGATGACTGTCGGCTCTGTTTGTGAGGACAGATGGCCCCAGACCAGAGGGGGCTTTATCTGCTGCAGGCCTCGCTGTCCTGCTCCGAAACAACGCCCCGGTTCAAGGGTTTCCTTCTAAACTTTGAAATTTTACACACACACCTGTAGAGCCTCCTCCGACTACACTCACAGCTCGATTAAACCCTCTCTGAACAAGACACAATCGAACTTCTGTGTCCCAGCCTCTCTTCAGACTGGTGCTGCATTTATGTGCCTGGGATTAAACAGCATTAAGCCTTTGTTAAAAAGAAGAAAACGTTTAACCTGACTGGAATATTCATATTCTCGACTGATTTGTTCAGTAACAACACTAACACGCCGACTTTACAAGTAAAAGAGTTAAACACAACAAACTAAGAACAACCCGTTTATTAACCGAGCCGTCCAAAAGCACCTGAATGCATCACATGCCACGGTAGACTGAGCGTGCTCCAAACTTTTTACAACAAACAGTAAAATAACGACAGTGTGACCCGAGCTGTGTCTTTGTCTAAACACAACCCGTGTGTTACTCTGCGTCTGTCCGACTCTGGAGCTGCTCAGAGCCGAGTTTGACCTTTAACCTGCCGCAGGTTTACCCAGTAACTGAGTGAATGAATGAGTATTTATCTGAGGCATGTGTATTTTCTATAACAGTCCGCTCTGACTCGGGACACAGTTTATCATTACGTCTTGGCTGTTAAAGGGCATTTCTCCATCAGCAGCCGTCATTCCACACACCTCCCACTGACATAACTCTACCCAGCATGCACCTGGTGTCAGAATGTGGGGCTATTCTGGGCTCTGGGGCACTTCACAGCTCAGACACACGGGACACATTTAATAAACTAATTAATACTGATACTGCACTGAAATACAATGTGCAACATTCAGCCTTGAAAAAAAGAATTTAAAGTATATAGATTCTAAATTAGAATGTGGAAGCTTATTAGTGAGTTAGTGAGTGAACAGAGGCTTGTTTCAGTCTAACTTCATTAAAGCGTGGTGTTGTTGCCCTGATGGAGAAGTTTATATTCACCGTTTACAACATGTTTGGAGTCAGAGATGATATTATGTGTCTTGTTATGATTACAGTCCTTTCAGGGGGGGGGGTCACAGTCACTAACAGATGCTGAGAGGCTCCAAAAGACCTGAGGCGGCGAACAAAGTGTATTCTTTTGTTTACAAATGAAAATCGATGATAAACTACTCAACCTGCTGGATTAAGTTCTTATTTATAATGGAAGGGCAAAAAAACTGTTGAAGTTGAACTTTCTTCTGTTTTCTTTGATTCATTTCCTGGTGTTTCTCAGTGTGTGGACAATATAAGGACATGTGCACATTAGTCACATTTAAATATTCACATACTTTGAAATATTGTGTAAGAAAATGTTTAGAGAAACTGTACAAGTCGCAAAAACGCCACAAACACAATTTATCCATCACTGCCTGAAACGAAACCAGAGCAGGACTTTGTACTGGTTCAAATCCAACTAAAACCTGTTCAAATCCAACTAAAACCTGTTCAAATCCAACTAAAACCTGTTCAGATCCAACTAAAACCTGTTCAAATCCAACTAAAACCTGTTCAAATCCAACTAAAACCTGTTCAGATCCATCTAAAAACTGTTCAAATCCATCTAAAAACTGTTCAGATCCAACTAAAACATTCAGAGAAGCTAGGTCTCATTCTTCAGCTCTAAATCAAACTCTCTGACTTTTATTACAGACTATTGTTCATGAACAAAATGAACCCTCATTTGTGATTGTACAGTGGAAATAAACGATGAAGACAGACAGGAGTCAGAGCGATTCAGAAACTAACAAGAGGAGGCTGGAAGAAGCATCTATAAATAAACAGTTGAGTGACATCAGGCCTTTCCTTCAAACCAGAGAGGCTTTATTGTTCTGAACTTTGGCCTCGTACAAAGGCACATCAGAACAATGGGCTCTGAGCAGAACTGTGCCAGCTTCAAAGCCTTAGCACAACAAGAATAAAACAGCATTTATAATAATGGAAGGTGCTTTTACAATATTTTGTGGGTAATATGTTGAAAATGTGCAAAAAAGGGCCACTTGTTACAAAGAGTAAAGAACATGGAACAAATACATAAATACAGGCATCCCATGATCCTCTGCTTCAGCACAAGTTTTCAGACAAAACTCAAACTTTAAATTTTCATTTTAGACTGGAATGTTTCCAAACTGACCAGAGCGTCTCGAGACCAAGAGCTGTGTTTGTGACAGAGTTAGTCCAGACTTAGACCAGGTCCAGACTCACGGAGGTCAGTGTTTGAAGGAAACAGAGTTAGTCCGGACTTAGACCAGGTCCAGACTCACGGAGGTCAGTGTTTGAAGGAGACAGAGTTAGTCCAGACTTAGACCAGGTCCAGACTCATGGAGGTCAGTGTTTGAAGGAAACAGAGTTAGTCCGGACTTAGACCAGGTCCAGACTCACGGAGGTCAGTGTTTGAAGGAAACAGAGTTAGTCCGGACTTAGACCAGGTCCAGACTCACGGAGGTCAGTGTTTGAAGGAAACAGAGTTAGTCCGGACTTAGACCAGGTCCAGACTCAAGGAGGTCAGTGTTTGAAGGAGACAGAGTTAGTCCGGTCTTAGACCAGGTCCAGACTTAGACCAGGTCCAGACTTAGACCAGGTCCAGACTCACGGAGGTCAGTGTTTGAAGGAGACAGAGTTAGTCCAGTCTTAGACCAGGTCCAGACTCACGGAGGTCAGCGTTTGAAGGAGACAGAGTTAGTCCGGTCTTAGACCAGGTCCAGACTTAGACCAGGTCCAGACTCACGGAGGTCAGCGTTTGAAGGAGACAGAGTTAGTCCAGACTTAGACCAGGTCCAGACTCCCGGAGGTCAGTGTTTGTGAAGGAGACAGAGTTAGTCCGGTCTTAGACCAGGTCCAGACTCACGGAGGTTAGTGTTTGAAGGAAACAGAGTTAGTCCGGTCTTAGACCAGGTCCAGACTTAGACCAGGTCCAGACTTAGACCAGGTCCAGACTCACGGAGGTCAGTGTTTGAAGGAGACAGAGTTAGTCCAGTCTTAGACCAGGTCCAGACTCACGGAGGTCAGCGTTTGAAGGAGACAGAGTTAGTCCGGTCTTAGACCAGGTCCAGACTTAGACCAGGTCCAGACTCACGGAGGTCAGCGTTTGAAGGAGACAGAGTTAGTCCAGACTTAGACCAGGTCCAGACTCCCGGAGGTCAGTGTTTGTGAAGGAGACAGAGTTAGTCCGGTCTTAGACCAGGTCCAGACTCACGGAGGTCAGTGTTTGAAGGAGACAGAGTTAGTCCGGTCTTAGACCAGGTCCAGACTCGTGGAGAGTGAACTGAAAACAGGCTAAATTTCCAGCTTTTATTTGTTTGTGAGACTGAGTTACAAATGCAAGCTTCTGAACATCTAATCTAGGATGTTACCTGACCTTTGACCCGTCGTACTGACTTGAGAACATGAGACTTCTGTTAATGTGTGGATATACTTTTTAAATCATGAGGCCTTTACTGGTTTCCATTTAAAAAGGAAATAAGAAATAAGAATGGTTGTCATTTTATGAATTTTGTTCAAGAATAATTCACTTTAATTTTATTTGAATGGATTTTAGAGTCAAACAGACGCAAATGAGGTGTTTAAGGAACTGGGTGAATTTTAATTAAAAAGGAGCAACATGCTCTAGCTAAAACCTTTTCAAATCCAGCTAAAACCTGTTCAAATCCAACTAAAACCTGTTCAAATCCATTTAAAACCTGTTCAAATCCATTTAAAACCTGTTCAAATCCAACTAAAACCTGTTCAAATCCAACTAAAACCTGTTCAAATCCAACTAAAACCTGTTCAAATCCAACTAAAACCTGTTCAAATCCAACTAAAACTTGTTCAAATCCATTTAAAACTTGTTCAAATCTATTTAAAACTTGTTCAAATCCATCTAAAACCTGTTCAAATCCAACTAAAACTGTTCAAATCCAACTAAAACCTGTTCAAATCCATCTAAAACCTGTTCAAATCCATTTAAAACTTGTTCAAATCCATTTAAAACTTGTTTAAATCCATTTAAAACTTGTTCAAATCCATTTAAAACTTGTTCAAAACCATGTTATGAATGAAAGAAAGGCCAACATGTTTTTACTGCAGCTTTAACTGGGACCGCTCACAGTCTTATTTTACAGCTGCATCTGAACGCATCGCTTCTTCTTTGTTGCCTATAAATCACATCCAGCTTGATTAGAAAGAGCTTCACAAACCCACCTGCTAACTCATCGGGCTCCAGTCCAGTCTCAGGGTCTAATCCACACACCACAAAGTAATGCGCAAAGCGGCTCGGCGCACAAGTGGACGCCGCGGAGCTCATCCTGTTCTCGGTCTGCTCCTGCCTCCTTCACCGACGCATGGTCCGGAACAAAAGAGAAGCGCACACAGCTCCAGAGACGAAGAGTAGGTCCCGTTTGGAGTGAGAACGGCTGGAGCTACAGTTGCTGCTGGTGGTTGTTGTGTCCAGAGAGTGCGGAGGGAGCAGGACTGACTGAGCTCCGCCTTCAGAGAAAAGAGAGAGGCGCACAGAGAGCAGCAGGGCGGGACTTTTAAATCTGCTCTTAAAGGAAAAGTGTGGCTTTGTGGAAGAGTCTGTGGCTGGTTTTTAGCAGCGATGGTGGCTTTTAATGGAGTAATCGAGGGTTTTTACCTCAAACCCGGCTTAAATTTGACTAAAATACAGTGAGGCTCTTCTATAACCTGTTTAACTCCCAATAACATGTTGAAATCCATCTAAAGGTTGTTCAAATCCAACTAAAACCTGTTCAAATCCAACTAAAACCTGTTCAAATCCATCTAAAACCTGTTCAAAAAAATCCAACTTAAACCTGTTCAAACTGAACTAAATCCATTATAAAATGTAAAACAAACAAAGGTAAGGTTCACTGCAGACATCCTCTTACAACACAAGAGCTCCCTCTGCTGGTGACAGAGCGAACAATGGAAGGGTTTCCTTGTTTTTATGAGTCATTGATCACAAGTGGGAAGTGTGATTAGCTAAAACCATTAATAAATAAAAAATGAAAAACTCATGCAACAGATAGTTTCTAACTCTCACTTGTTCTCTTGTTTTATGAACATTTTTATTCATTCACTTTTTTAAAAATAATTTATATTCTGTATAATTCCATATTCCACCTGTACATATGTAAACCACATATTCACTCCAGCTCTATATGTTTTTATATAAGGATATTTACCTCATACGTTTATGAGTGAACATGAGTTCATGAGTCCAACAAAACCTTGTCTCAGTCCGTGTAAAACCTGTTCAGATCCAACAAAACCTTGTCTCAGTCCGTGTAAAACCTGTTCAGATCCAACAAAACCTTGTCTCAGTCCGTGTAAAACCTGTTCAGATCCAACAAAACCTTGTCTCAGTCCGTGTAAAACCTGTTCAGATTCAACAAAACCTTGTCTCAGTCCGTGTAAAACCTGTTCAGATCCAACAAAACCTTGTCTCAGTCCTGTAAAACCTGTTCAGATCCAACAAAACCTTGTCTCAGTCCGTGTAAAACCTGTTCAGATCCAACAAAACCTTGTCTCAGTCCGTGTAAAACCTGTTCAGATCCAACAAAACCTTGTCTCAGTCCGTGTAAAACCTGTTCAAATCCAACAAAACCTTGTCTCAGTCCGTGTAAAACCTGTTCAGATCCAACCAAACCTTGTCTCAGTCCGTGTAAAACCTGTTCAGATCCAACAAAACCTTGTCTCAGTCCGTGTAAAACCTGTTCAGATCCAACAAAACCTTGTCTCAGTCCGTGTAAAACCTGTTCAGATCCAACAAAACCTTGTCTCAGTCCGTGTAAAACCTGTTCAGATCCAACCAAACCTTGTCTCAGTCCGTGTAAAACCTGTTCAAATCCAACAAAACCTTGTCTCAGTCCGTGTAAAACCTGTTCAAATTCAACAAAACCTTGTCTCAGTCCGTGTAAAACCTGTTCAGATCCAACAAAACCTTGTCTCAGTCCGTGTAAAACCTGTTCAAATCCAACAAAACCTTGTCTCAGTCCGTGTAAAACCTGTTCAAATCCAACAAAACCTTGTCTCAGTCCGTGTAAAACCTGTTCAGATCCAACAAAACCTTGTCTCAGTCCGTGTAAAACCTGTTCAAATCCAACAAAACCTTGTCTCAGTCCGTGTAAAACCTGTTCAAATCCAACAAAACCTTGTCTCAGTCTGTGTAAAACCTGTTCAGATCCAACAAAACCTTGTCTCAGTCCGTGTAAAACCTGTTCAGATCCAACCAAACCTTGTCTCAGTCCGTGTAAAACCTGTTCAGATCCAACAAAACCTTGTCTCAGTCCGTGTAAAACCTGTTCAGATCCAACCAAACCTTGTCTCAGTCCGTGTAAAACCTGTTCAAATCCAACAAAACCTTGTCTCAGTCCGTGTAAAACCTGTTCAAATTCAACAAAACCTTGTCTCAGTCCGTGTAAAACCTGTTCAGATCCAACAAAACCTTGTCTCAGTCCGTAAAACCTGTTCAAATCCAACAAAACCTTGTCTCAGTCCGTGTAAAACCTGTTCAGATCCAACAAAACCTTGTCTCAGTCCGTGTAAAACCTGTTCAGATCCAACAAAACCTTGTCTCAGTCCGTGTAAAACCTGTTCAAATCCAACAAAACCTTGTCTCAGTCCGTGTAAAACCTGTTCAAATCCAACAAAACCTTGTCTCAGTCTGTGTAAAACCTGTTCAGATCCAACAAAACCTTGTCTCAGTCCGTGTAAAACCTGTTCAGATCCAACCAAACCTTGTCTCAGTCCGTGTAAAACCTGTTCAGATCCAACAAAAAAAACTAAACTTGTTGAAATAATGTTACATTATACAGCTATCACCTGTATACATAAAGTTTTAGATATATCCAGGTTAAACTAAAAAAATGATCATGCAAAAGTTTGTTCATTTCAGTAATTCAACTTAAAAGGTGAAAGTAAGTATATTATATTTACTCAATACATGCAAAGTGAGATATTACATTATATTTAAGCCTTTATTTGTTACAATTTTGATGATTATGTCTTACAGCTTATGAAAACCACAAATTCAAAATCTCAGAAGAAAAGACCAGCAACAGGTTCCTGAGCCTTTAAATGGTCAGTCTAAGTTGAATTACTGAAATAAATGGACTTTTCCACAATATTCAAACTTTTCGTGTTGACTTGTAGAGTTAAAACACGTCATGACCATAACAGCAGTAACTCATTTAGTCTCCTTTTCAGATCCAGCCACAGATTTAGATTTGTTACTAAACTCTTTTATTTTGACCTGGAGAAAACTCTCCAACGTCTCAAACTCTTGAATTTTCTGGAAACAACCTGCTTCATCCCATTCTTTGGATTCTTCTTCATCACTGCTGTTGTCCAACACAATGATTTCTGTCACATTCTGATGTAGAAGCTTCACGTCCAGAGCCGTCAGAGGAATAATGCACCAGTCGTCAGCGTTACTCTCAGTTTGTAGATCTTCTGATGGTGAAGGGTCTAATGTTTTCTCTATGTGGCTTTTAAGACCAGGCTTTTCTTTAAATCCGTCTTCAGTTTCAGTTCGACACCTGCTCATCTTGGCGGTGCTTGGATTGTCACAGACGAGTCAGATGAGGACAGAGAGGCTGGAAAGAGAAGGAAAAGTGTTATAAGAATTTTATTCTTATAATTGTGTATATTGTTTATAGTTAGTTGGTGCTCATAGTTCTCTACAGGTCATGTCAAATCATGTTGTGTCCTCCATGTTATTCCAAGCATGGTGTAGACATAGCTAAAGACATGGCTTGCCGGAGGACTTCTGCACCTGGAGCCTGGAGCTGGGGCCTTGAGGGGAGGGTGTATGCAAGATACACCTCCCACTGACAGCCCCCACTTTAGTGATATAAAATGTAATGTTTTGCTTACCTCTGTAAGCAAAACGCACGATGTACCTTTGTTGTATCTGTGTAATTTGCTTCCCTTGCAAGGAATAAAACCTGGCCTTTCGCTTTTTATAATATAATCTGTCTCCGTGTCTCTCTGGATAATATAAGGATATAGAATTCTTTTGGACATATAGAATTCTTATAACATTTGGTGCCGTGACCCGGATTTCAATATTCGTTTCTCATGCAAAGAGGTGAGCTGACGTGCACGGAGAAATGCACAAAGAAAGCATTTCTTGTAAGTCCCAAGCTGTGCTATTTAGCAGTAAAGGGCCAGATATCCCCTCTGTGTGTGTGAACACGATGACGAAATCTGGACTGAAAATAGAGAAGAGCAGAGAGACGAGAGAACAGAACAGACAGTCTGGCTGCGGAACAACTGGACTATTGGACTAAAAATTCAGGTAAACAGCTGTTTAATTTATTTTTTGGTGTGTGCGTGAGTGAGTTTGTAATTACCAAAGCTTCCGGAAGTCGTTTTGGAAATCTGACATATGTTGAGCGGGCTGCATGTAGTTTACATCATTAGTTGATGTTTTTCCATGAAGTTGGCCAGCATGCGAGATTCTTAAACGCTGAAAGATCGAGACCCTAAATGTCATCTAATGGTGAGATCCGCTTTATCGAGATCCTACATGTAAAATCTTAACGGGTGAGGTTTAAAGCCGAAAAAGTATGTGTTTTTGATCGAGATCCTACATGTTAAATCTTAACGGGTGAGGTTTAAAGCCGAAAAAGTATGTGTTTTTGATCGAGATCCTACATGTTAAATCTTAAAGGGTGAGGTTTTAAACGGGATATTCTGATGTTAATCTGTGTTAAAGCTTGTTGTCTTGCTAGATTTTAGTTTGATAGATACCTTATGCTTTGTAAGTCTTTATGGTGTTTCTTGAAACTGACTCGTGCGTTTAGTTCATTTGGCCGTGACAAGTGCGAACCTCTATGCGAGATAGAGCATCTAATTACAAGAAGGAGTATAAGGTCTAAGAGCTTGTCTAGAGAGCACAGAATTTATCTTAGATTAATAATCACGTATCGTAATACGCCACAATCGAACTGCCTTGCATAGCTAGTATTGTTGGTTTTAATGGTGCGTTGGACGGCAGGAAAACTCAGTATTGACCATTATCGAGAACCTACATGTAAAATCTTAACGGGTGAGATGAATGAGTCCGAAGTCAATGTGACTATAAAAAGGCCTGCCTACGTAGAAGTGATTCCTGCAGATGAGAAATGAGATTTTAAAAGCCCACTAGATAGTGACAGGCTTATGCTGAAAAATGTTCACTGCATGTGAAGCGGTGATTTTAAAGCCCACGAGCTTTTGCTGAAAAATGTTCACTGCTGGTGACGCGGTGAGTGAAAAAAAAAAAAGCCCACTGAAAGTGACGGGGCTTATACTGAGAATTGTTGACCTAAAGGTTAAAGATAAAGGTGTGTGAGAGAATAAATGTGTTATGAATGGGCCATTGTTGGATGTAGAATGAGTCTAATGATGTGAATCAGAACAACGGTAATGTTTTTGTTTAAAAAAAAAAAAGTTTGAACAACATGAGAGAGAAAGGTAGCTTCCATAAGCTATTTTTCTAGTTTAAAAAAAAAAAGGAGAAGTAGAGAAGAGATTTTTGAAAGAAGTACACAGATGTACTTCAAAACACTAATCATTTGTATTTTGTTTAAATGTTTCTGGAGCATCTAGGTCTCGGCCTCCCTCCCTCCGGAAAACAGTGTCCTCTCCAAAAACCTTCCTCTGCACCCCACCTCCCACATGCTCCTTTTCGGCTGAAAAAAAAAAAAAAAAAAGGCTGGCAGACCAGCAGCAGCAAACACGGAAGCGGTAAGATAAACGAATTCAGACAATCGTTTATTTGTTTTAAATTTTGATCTATTGAGATTGACCAAAAAGGTATTTGTAAAGTGTGTTTGCAAATTGGATGAAACTTGAAATTAATATGAATGTAATGTATTTCTCTGAGGAAAAATGCACAATTGCCATTGGAGACGAGAGCGAGGTGGAGGTGGGCGTGACAGACGAGAGGGCACTGAGAGGAGGAGGAGGAGGTCGAAACTGGGTCCAGACGAGAGACGAGGGAATGACCTCATGAACTGACCGCTGCAACTAACAGGTCAGGTACATAAACACATAAAGACACATGTAACGGCACACACATAAACACATGTAAATACAGACACATAAACACATGTAAATACAGACACATAGATACAAACACAGACACATGAGACACACATCTACAGAGAAGAATGTGATTTTGGTTTATGAGAGAAAATAATGAGTATTCTGTTAAAGAACAGAGTTGGTTTTGAATTTAATGTGACATAGAAATGTGAACATTAAAGGTTTAAAGAAGTTAAAGGTCCAACACTTGGATCTAAAATAGAATTAGTGATTGATGTTTTGCTAAACAATGTTGTGTATCTATTAGTACGAGAACTAATAGAGGTCCTTAATATCAGTGTGGTTCAAACACACGGTATAACGCCAATAAAAGAATAAAAATGATTACTTTGTAATTGGGAGAATTTAAATATATGTTTTAAAGTTGAATTGCGCAGAGTAAGTTTATAAAGATAATATAACTTTCTAGTTGGGCCATAAGCTTATATTTAAAAGAGAACAAGGTTACCAGAACCTAGATGAAGAAAAGTAACATTTATGTATTTCTCTGGTTTGGTTCTAACAAAGTGTGAAAATGGAGAAAGTGGATTCAAAACAACCACTGTTTGGATTCACGAGGAATGTTTAAACAAGATAACATTCTATGCAAGTCAATGTAACAGGGGCTTCACAGCACCCTCCTTTTTGCTCCCAAGAGCGAGAAATGTTTTGTTTTGGGTTTTTGTTTTTTGGCTCCACAGACAGTGTGGGAGCCTGTACATTAAACAAACTTTTAATGTTGAGAAAAATGCTGAGTTATAAATGTCAGTGACAGAAACAGATTGCACTGAACTGATGTGTTAAATCAAGTTTATGATACTTAATTATGAAAACTGTTTGACCTTCTGACAGGTCTGTTGATATGAATAAAGTCCACATTTGAGTTTTATTGAATCTAGGAAACATGATTTGGTAAACTAAACGATTGAATTAATGAGATTGAATTTGGTTTTGGAGAAGAAAAACTTAAAGTTTAAGTAATTGGAAAATTGAAATGAAGATAGTTCAAAATAAATAATAATCATTATTTATTTTGGTACTTTATAATTAAGGTATAGTGTCATCTAGGCAATAAAGATTTAAACTGTAATGTAAATTGGGAATCTGGTTTTGATGATTAAAAACATATCTATGTTAAAACAGTTCAAACTGTTAAAATGATCTTAAAGGGTTTATTTGAAAAATTAAAGTTAATGAGAAATAAGTGAATAAAAAAGATAATTGTTAAACTAACAAGGTGAATTGTTAAAGTTTAAGAGCATATGCGAATGGCTCGCTGGGTTTTAATCACTGTTCGAAGTGATTTAAGAATTTTTTTGGTACAGGGACTAACACAAGGTCCTTTTGAACAGACGTTAGACGTTGTTTTGGTTTTGGTTTTGACAAACTTTGGGTCGTTGTAACCTAAAGACAAAGAAAAAAGAGGTTGAGATGTTACATTTTATTAAATGAACAGTAATGATAATTACTGATTACAATTTTGGTGAATTTGAATAAATAAAGAGAGACACGTTAATTTTGATTTTACACTTGATGTTTAAAGTTTTTGTTTAACATTGAGTGAGGTAAATTCTTTATGTGGCATCTGAATGCCAAATTAGTGGAAACATAAAAATAGTAATTGATGAAATTGTTTTATGTTACGTTTAAATTAATATGGGAAAAATACAAAAAAACAAACTGGTTTATTGTATTTAGCACCTGGTGATAAAACTGAGTTTTACAGAGACAGTATAGAACAAATCTATACTGAACACAATCTTGAAGAAATTTTATTTAAAAATAAAGCAGAATTTGAGATGAATTTGATTGATTTTATGTTTGGTCTTTCCTTTTAAAAAAAAACGACAGTCACAAAGGTGATGGTGTTTTGGAGGAAAGCAGTGTGAACAGAGCAGAGGCTTTGTGGCGTGTTCAAGCAGCTAAGACATGCTGCTGTTACTGGTTTAACCCCAGAGAGGGGGGTCTGACCCAAGGGTGATTAAGAAATTTTGTGTTGAAGTAAGAGAAAAATGTGTTTTCTTTCTAAAGAAAGTAATTTAAGGTAAATTAAACAATATTTTGAGAATATTCTAATTTAAAAGAACATGTGAAATAAATTGTGAATTGAAGGTGAAGGTTTAAAGGTTTGTAAAATAGATCATGAGAAACCAGTTCTGATCTATATAAATTATTTATGTTTGCATCAACTGAGTTAAAATTGATTAAATTGTGAATGATACCAATTACAGTTACAGGTAAAGACCTACAACTAATGGTAACTAAAATTAAAACTGAACTAAACAAAGTGAAGTTTTAAATATAACATAAACAAGTTAAATCAAATAATGAAATACAGAAAGTTGACAGGACTTTTCTGGAGAAGCACTGTTTGGTCTGATTAAACCTTTTCAGATTAAAGTAGATTTCCAGCAGACCATATCTGTGGAAACAGGGTTTATCTGCTGTTTCAATTTTATGGTTTGATCATTTTAAGGGCTTTTATGGTTTAGTTTGTGAAAACCTAGGAGGCACTTTTTATGGGTCTATAATGTCAGAGAACGTTCTGATTTGTTTGTTTGTTCTTTATTTGGATGGAAGCCAACTACAACAAGTATACCAGTTCAGAAAAGGAGTTTTGACAATTAATATAGCCACCACCAGTAAGAGCTAATATTAACAGAGTTCTTTGAACTTATATCATCTTGGTTTACACCTATGAAGGGAAGCACACCTGTGAGCAGGGCTAGTGACGGGGGTCACATGACATGACTTCCTGTGACATCACTCTGAACTTGACAAACGTAGAAAGGGACAGGTGCAGTGCAAAGCAGAAGTCTGGAGGTTTATGAAAGTAAGACCATTAGACCAGCGTTGCCTGCTGACCGGAAACATGTCCTTAAAGGATCCTCGTTTTATTTGTGTTCACATACAATGTGACGGAGAACATCGTGAGTGGAAACTCACACTTTAGGAGCCAAACAGCAGCTCCCTCAGGTTCATTTGAGAGCCCCATTTACATCGATGACAGAGGTGTCCTTCGAAGGTGTCCTTAATGAATATAAGGCTAAAATTAAATTAGCATTAGGATTTGAATGTTTACCATTTGAGACAATTTGGATTCAATTATAATATATATTTATAAACAACAAAGGTTTATGAATTACACAAGAGATGCTGTAACTGTTAATTAAAACTGGAAATGAGAGAAAACTGGTCCAAGGACTGGACAGAACAAAATAGCACTGAGCATGCTTTTAGCTGAAAAGGGGATCTACAAAGGATTTCCTCCAAAGTAACACAGGACTGGTTACAGCAGAACTAAAGTCTTTAAGAAAGGACTTCAAACTCTAACAGAGGAATTAGAATATTCTGGAATAGAGAAATTAGAGACCTGGTTTTACAACATATTTGGAAAATTTACTGGGATTTTAGAATCTGTATTGAGATACAGTACTTGTTGTTGCACTTCCATGTCTAATAACGTTTGTTTGTGTTGCTTTACATGTACCGGAGCTTGTTGGTGAGATTGATGAATGTGGCCATTGCTGGGTCAACATTCCTGGACATGCACCTGCCAAACGACTAAGGTCAAGGCTTTGACCTCAGATGAACACTTTGATATCTGAGGGACGTTATTGTTTGCATGTACACCAACGGGACAACAGCTCCAGGACGGATCATACTACAGACCTAAGGGCCGTATGGTTCATTGAATTGATTATGCTGAAGAGAATTGATTTTAATCATTATGAATGTGCATATGTCTCACTCCATGTGTTTTTCTTTTCGTTACAGGGACAGAAATGGACAGGCAGGGACAGGCCAGAGATCTTGAGTCCAATGGGTTGACCAGCTCAACCTCTGGCATATTTTTCTACTTTATTTTGGAGTGACACCATGTTTTGATTTATGATTTATGGACTTTAAAGAATTTGACTTTGAAGAATCAGTGCATTACTCTGTGGGTTCCCATTTGATTTGAAACATATCCATTATAATCATTTGTTGTGTTTGTTTTGACATGTGTTGTAAGTTAATCATTTGAAGTGATTACATACGTTTGATGCTTGATGTTTGTGTTTTGTCACCGCCTTTGGGGCAAGGGGTGGATAGAAGAGTTTTTCCCAGCTTTAGGTCATTTTACCAATGGGTCAAAATGTTCTTCTGGCTAGGTCAACGCCCTGCTGGGTTTTCGCTTCTGTCATAGTTTAAAACTCAAAATCAAGCTAGTAGGTTGTTTATGCTAATTGTTATCAGCATAAGAGGGGGAATGTTATAAGAATTTTATTCTTATAATTGTGTATATTGTTTATAGTTAGTTGGTGCTCATAGTTCTCTACAGGTCATGTCAAATCATGTTGTGTCCTCCATGTTATTCCAAGCATGGTGTAGACATAGCTAAAGACATGGCTTGCCGGAGGACTTCTGCACCTGGAGCCTGGAGCTGGGGCCTTGAGGGAGGGTGTATGCAAGATACACCTCCCACTGACAGCCCCACTTTAGTGATATAAAATGTAATGTTTTGCTTACCTCTGTAAGCAAAACGCACGATGTACCTTGTTGTATATCTGTGTAATTTGCTTCCCTTGCAAGGAATAAAACCTGGCCTTTCGCTTTTTATAATATAATCTGTCTCCGTGTCTCTCTGGATAATATAAGGATATAGAATTCTTTTGGACATATAGAATTCTTATAACAAAAAGAATACAATTAGGGAAAGCTATTTTTTAAAGAGGGTTGTGTAAAACTGTTTTGGGTGGTTTGGGGTTTCAACACCAGAGGGCAGAGTTGTGTTAGACGTATATGAGCTGCAGTTATGACCGCATTTTCGAAGCGTTTGCTTATTCTTATACGAAAATAAATCTATTTAAACTTTAATGCTCTTTTGAGTTCGATTTGAGTTTTTGTAAAAAACTCAACTAGTTTTTTACATCTGGAATCCAAGTATAAAGATTTCTTTTCAATAAAAGAAAACACATTATTAGGCCTCTTACTAAAAGAACCTTGCACATCAAGAGCACTGAGCTTGTTATGTACTGCCATCTTAGATCATTTTTATAAGTTTATTTAAAGGTGTTTATTTAAAACATAAAAGAGCTCCATGGAACCCAGTGGAGGAAGACAGTAGTTCCATTACATCCTATTAGCGCTGTGACAAGACACAAATCCCACGAGACAAGATAAGATTTCTCCACTATTTCCAGTCATGGCGGATTTAACCTGTTGCTGTTCTGCGTCTCTACATAGAGCTTGTGTTCACCTCAGATTTATGACAATCTTTAAATATTGTTTGTCCCTCCTGGGTCTTTATGCCTGGGACCTCTTCCTAGAATTTCTTAGACGGACTTATTTGTCTATTAATGACTGATTTACCCCTTTGATCTGGCCTTGGATGCAGCACAGACCTTGAATGTTGAACCCTGGACCTCCCAAACCAAACACAGTGGCACTAACCTCACTAAATGGGCCTTATCAGTCAACAAGGCCTATGATGAAAGGTACACCATTCCTACTGTGAAACATGGAGGTCAATTCCTGATGTTTTAGGGAAGTGTGAGCTACAAAAGACACCGGAAACTTGGTCAAAATGGATGGCAAGATGAATGCAGCATGTTATCATAAAATACTGGAGGAAAGTTTGCATTAATCAGCTCGGAAGCTGTGCATGGGACGTACTTGGACATTCCAACATGACAACAATCCAAAGCACAAGGCTTAGTCGACCTGTCATTGGCTATTCATGCAAGACAGTCCAAGAATTTACAGGAACTGGAGGCTTTTTGCCAAAAAGAATGGGCAGCTCTGAGAAAATAAAGAGCCTCATCCACAAACGACCACAAAAGACTTCAAGCTGTTATTAAACTTTTTAGCTGTCATGTTAAAGATGGAAATACACAGTATTAAGAACTGGTGTATGTAAACTTCTGATCAATGTCATTTGGGTAGTTTCTTTTGTCATTATGATTTAAAAAGAGGAAACACAGTTGTTTGAGAATAAATGGCTTCACCCAAACACTAACTATGAGTGAAAGAAACGTTTTTGTGTTATCATTCATATTCTCAGAAAAATAGTCAAAAAATAACACATTCTGCCAGAGTATGTAAACGTATGAGCACATATATGCTACAAATCAAAGTTATGAAAACACTGCTACAGCTGCCTTTTCAAAGTGTTTATTTGAACAAAAAAGGGACAGATAACCATTTCTAGACGTTACTAGGGTCCACAACACAAACAGAAGAAGGACAAGCAGGGCCCACATGATGGTGGGTTCAAGCACATGACATACAAACAGGTTAGACACAGGCCAAACATCAATAATAGTATGACATTATAATGTCATTATAACACAAGTAACCAGAGAGTAGACAGACTGAGTCCAGAGAGAGGACAGACTGAGTCCAGAGAGAGTGGGCAGACTGAGTCCAGAGAGAGGACAGACTGAGTCCAGAGAGAGGACAGACTGAGTCCAGAGACAGGACAGACTGAGTCCAGAGAGAGTGGACAGACTGAGTCCAGAGAGGACAGACTGAGTCCAGAGAGAGTGGACAGACTGAGTCCAGAGACAGGACAGACTGAGTCCAGAGAGAGTGGACAGACTGAGTCCAGAGAGTGGACAGACTGAGTCCAGAGAGAGGACAGACTGAGTCCAGAGAGAGTGGACAGACTGAGTCCAGAGAGAGTGGACAGACTGAGTCCAGAGAGAGGACAGACTGAGTCCAGAGAGAGTGGACAGACTGAGTCCAGAGAGAGGACAGACTGAGTCCAGAGAGAGGACGGACTGAGTCCAGAGACAGGACAGACTGAGTCCAGAGAGAGTGGACAGACTAAGTCCAGAGAGAGTGGACAGACTGAGTCCAGAGAGAGGACAGACTTAGTCCAGATAGAGGGCAGACTGAGTCCAGAGACAGGACAGACTGAGTCCAGAGAGAGTGGACAGACTAAGTCCAGAGAGAGGACAGACTGAGTCCAGAGACAGGACAGACTGAGTCCAGAGAGAGTGGACAGACTAAGTCCAGAGAGGACAGACTGAGTCAGAGAGAGTGGACAGACTGAGTCCAGAGAGAGGACAGACTGAGTCCAGAGAGAGTGGACAGACTAAGTCCAGAGAGAGGACAGACTGAGTCCAGAGAGAGTGGACAGACTGAGTCCAGAGAGAGTGGACAGACTGAGTCCAGAGAGAGGACAGACTTAGTCCAGAGAGAGGACAGACTGAGTCCAGAGAGAGGACAGACTTAGTCCAGAGAGAGGACGAACTGAGTCCAGAGAGAGTGGACAGACTGAGTCCAGAGAGAGTGGACAGACTGAGCTTAGAGAGAGTGGACAGACTGAGTCCAGAGAGAGGACGAACTGAGTCCAGAGAGAGTGGACAGACTGAGCTTAGAGAGAGTGGACAGACTGAGTCCAGAGAGAGGACAGACTGAGTCCAGAGAGAGGACGAACTGAGTCCAGAGAGAGTGGACAGACTGAGCTTAGAGAGAGTGGACAGACTGAGTCCAGAGAGAGGACAGACTGAGTCCAGAGAGAGGACAGACTGAGTCCAGAGAGAGTGGACAAACTGAGTCCAGAGAGAGTGGACAGACTGAGCTTAGAGAGAGTGGACAGACTGAGTCCAGAGAGAGTAGACAGACTGAGTCCAGAGAGAGGACAGACTGAGTCCAGAGAGAGGACAGACTGAGTCCAGAGAGAATGGACAGACTGAGTCCAGAGAGAGTGGACAGACTGAGTCCAGAGAGAGGACAGACTGAGTCCAGAGAGAGTGGACAAACTGAGTCCAGAGAGAGTGGACAGACTGAGTCCAGAGAGAGGACAGACTGAGTCCAGAGAGAGGACAGACTGAGTCCAGAGAGAGTGGACAAACTGAGTCCAGAGAGAGTGGACAGACTGAGTCCAGAGAGAGGACAGACTGAGTCCAGAGAGAGGACAGACTAAGTCCAGAGAGAGGACAGACTTAGTCCAGAGAGAGGACAGACTGAGTCCAGAGAGAGTGGACAGACTGAGTCCAGAGAGAGGACAGACTGAGTCCAGAGAGAGTGGACAAACTGAGTCCAGAGAGAGTGGACAGACTGAGTCCAGAGAGAGGACAGACTGAGTCCAGAGAGAGGACGGACTGAGTCCAGAGAGAGGACGAACTGAGTCCAGAGAGAGTGGACAGACTAAGTCCAGAGAGAGGACAGACTAAGTCCAGAGAGAGGACAGACTTAGTCCAGATAGAGGACAGACTGAGTCCAGAGAGAGTGGACAGACTGAGTCCAGAGAGAGGACAGACAAAGTCCAGAGAGAGTGGACAGACTGAGTCCAGAGAGAGGGCAGACTAAGTCCAGAGAGAGGACAGACTGAGTCCAGAGAGAGTGGACAGACTGAGTCCAGAGAGAGTGGACAGACTGAGTCCAGAGAGAGGGCAGAGTAAGTCCAGAGAGAGGACAGACTGAGTCCAGAGACAGGACAGACTGAGTCCAGAGAGAGTGGACAGACTAAGTCCAGAGAGAGGACAGACTGAGTCCAGAGAGAGGACAGACTGAGTCCAGAGAGAGTGGACAGACTGAGTCCAGAGAGAGGACAGACTGAGTCCAGAGAGAGTGGACAGACTGAGTCCAGAGAGAGGACAGACTTAGTCCAGAGAGAGGACAGACTGAGTCCAGAGAGAGGACAGACTTAGTCCAGAGAGAGTAGACAGACTGAGTCCAGAGAGAGGACAGACTGAGTCCAGAGAGAGGACGAACTGAGTCCAGAGAGAGTGGACAGACTGAGCTTAGAGAGAGTGGACAGACTGAGTCCAGAGAGAGGACAGACTGAGTCCAGAGAGAGTGGACAGACTGAGTCCAGAGAGAGTGGACAGACTGAGTCCAGAGAGAGTAGACAGACTGAGTCCAGAGAGAGGACAGACTGAGTCCAGAGAGAGGACAGACTGAGTCCAGAGAGAGGACAGACTGAGTCCAGAGAGAGTAGACAGACTGAGTCCAGAGAGAGTGGACAGACTGAGTCCAGAGAGATGACAGACTGAGTCCAGAGAGAGGACAGACAAAGTCCAGAGAGAGTGGACAGACTGAGTCCAGAGAGAGGGCAGACTAAGTCCAGAGAGAGGACAGACTGAGTCCAGAGAGAGTAGACAGACTGAGTCCAGAGAGAGGACAGACTGAGTCCAGAGAGAGGACGGACTGAGTCCAGAGAGAGTGGACAGACTAAGTCCAGAGAGAGGACAGACTTAGTCCAGAGAGAGGACAGACTGAGTCCAGAGAGAGTGGACAGACTGAGTCCAGAGAGAGGACAGACTGAGTCCAGAGAGAGTGGACAAACTGAGTCCAGAGAGAGTGGACAGACTGAGTCCAGAGAGAGGACAGACTGAGTCCAGAGAGAGGACGGACTGAGTCCAGAGAGAGGACGAACTGAGTCCAGAGAGAGTGGACAGACTAAGTCCAGAGAGAGGACAGACTAAGTCCAGAGAGAGGACAGACTTAGTCCAGATAGAGGACAGACTGAGTCCAGAGAGAGTAGACAGACTGAGTCCAGAGAGAGTGGACAGACTGAGTCCAGAGAGATGACAGACTGAGTCCAGAGAGAGGACAGACAAAGTCCAGAGAGAGTGGACAGACTGAGTCCAGAGAGAGGGCAGACTAAGTCCAGAGAGAGGACAGACTGAGTCCAGAGAGAGTGGACAGATTGATTCCAGAGAGAGGACAGACTGAGTCCAGAGCGAGGACAGACTGAGTCCAGAGAGAGTGGACAGACTGAGTCCAGAGAGAGCGCAGACTGAGTCTAGAGAGAGGACAACATGAGCACTGCTAGAGGAGAAGTGTACTGTTGATGTGCTCTAAAAAGGATCAGTGTGAGGAGGGGAACTGCAGTCTGGGAGCGTCTGGGTCCCTCCCTTGATTAAACGCAGACCTGTTTCTAACTCTGTCTCTACCCTTAACGGGCTAAAAGCCCCATACTGATATTTTTACATTATCTCAGGATTCCTCTCACCTCAGTGTTCTTTCCATTACCAACACTCTACAATAACAGACATGCATTTCTTTGTGATATTTCTGGAGACCTTCCAAATTTCTGAGAGCCAACATAGTGGAGGAAATGTTTGTACACTAAAATATCTCAATGAACATAGAGGGGCATAACTCCCATGAACTGGGAGTGACTGTTGCAAAGTCTGAACTCACTGCTTATCGGCCTCTGAACTAAACCAATACATCAAACCAAAATATCTTCTTTTACTTAGGAATAATAGAGCTATAAATGACTGTACCTACATTTGATCTGGCCTTGAGGGCAGTACAGTCCTTGGGTTGGGTTTTTGTCTCCCTAATTCACCATGCAACTTCTTTTATTACTTGACTGTTATGTTAACTGGCGTCAGTGACGAGACACACCAGCTGCCAGGGTTTACAACTTAATAACCCTAAATGGAGTCTGTAGTAGTTTAGCCTCAGTTTGACCATTACCTGGCCTTAAGTCTGATTAATGAGCATGGACTGGTCTGGGAACATGAGAGCTGTTTCAAATAAGATGGATTTTGTTTGTGACTGGAGTCTTGGAAAGTAGTGACTTTATCCACAACCCATTTCGGGAAGTTATCAGTGTTGGCTGGCTGGCTATGAAAACCAACACATGTGAATGTTTTACTTGTAAATTAACACATTTAGATGGGTAAACTGTCCTAAACAGAAACAGCACTATGATTGAATTTGTGAGTGACAGCATATACTACCACTCATGAGAGCACACCAGATGAAACTCATCAGTCCAATGTGTGTAAGCAGCAGTAGTTGCAGACCAAATAATCCAGTAATGATTATAAATCTTGAAAGGTTAGATGGTTTTGTTTGAAAATGTTTGCCCTATGTAAGGGATGTGTGTGCCACTCCATCTTCTGTTCATGCAGAGGTTAGAGGTGTCTGATATAAACCCTGAACACTATTGTTGTTTGTGTTTCTTTTTATCCAAGATTTCTTTTTTTATCCAAATTATTATTATAATTATTTTTTATTACATCAATTTTATATAGCGCTTTTCCGGGGACACAAAGACGCTTTACATATCAATTTGTTCATTCACTCCACAGTCACACACTGGTGGTGGTAGGCTACATCTGTAGTGACAGCTGACAAACTGACAAGAGACGTGGCAGCCATTCCACATCCACGGACTCTCCGACCATCAGCAAATACATTCATACACCAGTGCCACAGACACTGGAAATTATCATAAAGTTAACAAGAATGGTGTTCATCGCCCTCACCTCAACACCTTTATACTTTTCCATTGGTTAAAGGGAAATTTATTGTTGTCAAATCTTAGAACCATCTTTAACTTTTTGTCATGGGCACTGAATGGAAATTAGTCTGTTCACTGCATGCTTTTCAGATGGCAAGGGCAAAGCAGGGAGAACTGGCAAACTAAGAAAGGCCATCCTCAAGGTTTGAACTCTTGGCCTTTGAGATGACAGTGCTAACCACCATTCCACCTGAAGCAGGTCAAAAAGAGTTGGTGCAATCTAGCGTTGAAACCAACCGATGAAAACCGAAGATAGTTCTGGACTTTGGAAGACAAAGCACTGATCCTTCTCTATTTATTAACAGTGTGAAGCAAGCAAGGGTAACCCCTAATCTTCATGCACCATCTCTTCAGATTTCTCCGGGTCTGGGCACTGCCTTGACGTAGGTCTGTAAAGTGCATGTTTTTGGTTATATAAAGTTGGTGGGGTCCCATATGGGACGGGAATTGAATTGAAGTTAGCAAGGGTGGCGTAAAAATGTCCCTATGGTTGGTCTCTTTAGACTCTTTTCTCTCTGGAGGACTAAAGTGAGCTTCAGAAACAAGGTTTGAGCACTGCCTGCATGTTGCATGTTTAAAATTCTGACACCTAATGTGACAGACCTTAAATGGTTAATGGTGTGAATTTATATAGCGCGTTTCTGTACTCTTGTCAGGCACCCAGATCACTTTACATTATGCTTCCATTCACACCTGGAACAGAGAGAACAGCTGCCATACACACTCAAAGACTGAAAGGCACTCAAAGCCTTCTCTGACCAACACAAAACTCACATCTACAGGTGCTGGTCATATAATTAGAATATCATAAAAAAAATAATTATTTCACTAATTCCATTCAGAAAGTGTTATTATATTCATTCATTACACAGAGACTGATATATTTATTTTATGATTTTTTATGACTATAATTGACAACTAAAGAAAATCCTAAATTCAGTATCCCAGAAAATGTGAATATTGTAAAAAGGTTCATTATTAAAGCCACTTGGTGCCACATTCTAATCAGTTGATTAACTTTCTTTCACACCTTTTCTCAATAGCGAGGAAGAAGCAAGGGTCTCCACATTCAAGCACTATCTAAAAACATCTACAGGTTTGGAAAGGCTACAGCAGTCAAAACATTCCAGCCGGGACAAGACATTTTGAAGATGTAGTGTGTGTTTTTTTAGCACCATTGAATAGTGATACACCACATTTTAACACCTCTCTGACACTTTCCTATGCTTGTGAGCACCAACAGGAGCTTTCTATGAACAAACCAAGAAGACAATAGTCAGGTGAAGAAAAGGTTAAAGCAAAGGCCAGATGCTTTTACTTAAACGTTGTCTCCAAGATGACCTGGATGACTAAGAACCTTCACAGACAAACAGTCAGTTGAAAATATTAGAAGTTAAAAAGTTCATAGACAAAATCCATTTAGTTGATTGGACTGTTGGAGGATTTTTCTGAATATAGTAGCATTTATGAACTAAATCCATTTTGTCTATGCATTTATAATTTTTTTTGGCCAATAGTCACAGGATTTGTTCATAGACAATAGCATCCCCCCACAGGGCTATCAGAAGTGCTCACATAATATAGAAGTAGGTGTGTGGGAAGTGGTTTATCAATCTGCCATTTTCCCACCAGATGCTACCATCATCTTCACCTCAGGAGCATCAGCGTTGCCGCTACTGCTCTGCGTGTATAGCTGTCCCTCTTTTGCTAACATCATCATAGAGAAGTAAAGTAACAATTACACTTCCATGTAAATAACTGAACAAAATTGAAGTCAAGGCCCAGTGGAGGTCTGCTGCTTGACAAGACAAACCGAGACGTGCTTACACACAGCCTATGTAAGTCAATAATTACTCACCGTTTTGACTATTGTGCTCCAGGCCATCTCTTTCTCTATATTGTCCTTATAAAATTGTTTTTTAATAGAGGATATTGAATTTCTCAGCTTACTTTCTGCATTTTCCCTGTGTAGCTCTCTAGATTGATGCGGTGCTGCTCGAAAAATAGAAGTCCAACCGATCGATAGCAATGCTGTCAAACTTTTTCTGCAGAATCTAATCGATGATCTGCACTACATCTCAATGCTTCTCCAGGACAAGCTAAAGGGGAAAGTATGAGTCTCTGCTTTTGGACTGAAGGTGGATGGGTGAATGGAAAAAAAATAAATGGGAAAACAGGGAGTGATACATCTTGAATTTGTTTACTAGAAAAGAAAGGCTATAAATGTCCCTAAAATCTGACGGAGTGAGTGCGTGCATAAATAATGCATTTGTTAAAAGCCAGTTTAACAAGTGCATTTTATTAAATGCATTGTTTTGTGATATCTTTGCCATATATAATACAACAGGTCCCCTTGTCATTGCAAGGACGATAAAATAAGACTTTTTTTAATACATTGTTTATATAAAACAGTATAACAATGCCCTTGGACTTAAAAAGAAAAGGATGATAAAAAAAATAAATCTTTTAAAATACTGAGAATGCTATATATAACCGTAACAAAAAAACATTTTGTTTGAGACACCTGGTACAGAAAGAAAAACTATATATACCAGAATACATATTTACAGTATGTACAAACAAATATTCAGTTAAAAATACACCTGGAGTAGTCAGTGCACTATAAACAATAGTGTTTTGCAAGTCAAGTAAGAGTCCTAGAAGAGTCTGTTGTACTCCTCACTTCCAAAACCTGTAATGACAACAGGCAAAGAGCAGGGTTACAGCACATATTCACTTAAAAATCAAGGAACAAAAGTGGTTCTGTTCAGACCTGGTACTGTGGGATAGAATCTGATGCAACCAGGTGTTAAACCAAGGGGTGATTATACTAAATCTGATCTGAATGCATTGTAAGACCTAAACAGGATCTACACTGATGATTCAGAGAGCGCAACTAAAATTAAGCCCAAATTTTTTTATTTTTTTACGCAATGTTACAGTATCTCGCTATGGATGGGGTATACTGCAGTATTAAACTGCCATGGTAACAATACAGTTAAAAAAGTTATAATATTTTAAGCTGGAGATAAACTTTATTAATTACATAATTAGGTTTCTGTTGGAGAGACAGGTCTGTGGGCGCTGCTGCCTGACACTGAGCGGAAGAAACACCGTCTTATTCCTTCCCTGATACATTTTACATAGATTAAACTTATAGTAGTCAAAACGAATGCAGTATAGGTAGTTTGGTAACTTTGTTTCGAGTAGGAAACCTGTTCACCCGTGAACCCTTTCGTTAATTTGAGAAAAGTGAAATGTATTGTTTTTTGCACACTACTCCTATAACATTGGTTAATGGTATCGTTAATGGTAAGCGAGCGTTTCAGTTTTTTGCAGCTAAAATCTGGAAGTTGTAAGACAGCCCTGTACTCTGACAATGTTAAAGTCCAGGCTGAAAACAGTTGTTTAACTGTGCATAGGACAAACTGAAAGTATTTTATCTGTGCTTTTAACCTCTCTCTTCACTTCTTTTTGTAAAGCACTTTTAATTGTTGTATGTACAAAGTGTACTATGCAAATAAACTTGCTTTGCCGTAATCGGGGCGGCAGTAGCTCAGTGGTAGAGCGGCCGTCCTTCAACCGGAAGGTAGTAGGATCGATTCCCGCTCGCCCCACAGTCCATACTGTCGTTGTGTCCTTGGGCAAGACACTTAACCCACCTTGCCTCCAGTGACTGTACAAAGTGTACTATGCAAATGAATAAATGTAAATGTAAATGTAATCTTTGGGGGAGAAGTATCAAGTCTTTTCAAGTCAAAAGCTCAAGTCCAAGTGAAGTCGCAAGTCTTTAAATCTTTTCAAGTAGTGTCTAAAGTCATCAAATTTGTGATTTGTTTCTAGCCCACATCTGTTAGACAGTCGATTCAAGATGCCGAGACTAAAATGACCTTCTCTTGAGCAGATCAGCATAACTTACCAATCACGGGCCTTTTAGTCGGGAACTTTCTGACCACTTGTATCCTTTCCCCACGGATCGGCCTGAAATTATATGCATTAGGAATATACATTGAAGTCTAATCCAATTTGCCATTGACAGGTTTTATTTAACTGTCAAATAGGTTTTACAAAAATCAATGAAACACACTCTGCTTTTTTGGTCCTTGTCGATTTCTTGCTTGTGTCCACTGGTGGGCTTGAAGCTTGGTCTTCTTCATCAGCGGCGTTTGAGATTCTTGAGAATTATGCCTCTGTCGTGGAGCAGGTTCATAGCTTGGTCCGGGTACAGCTTCCGCTATTAGCTCATGATCCTTTTTTTTTGAGCTTTTGATAGGAACATTTTGACTAGGGTCTTTGTCCAAGCAATTTCTTCTTTCTGCTCTGGTTGGGACATGGCTGTTTGCCCATTGCTTCACTAGTAGTTGTTTTGCTGGTGTTGATGATTCAGTGCTATAGGAGTTAACCCGATTTGCTCTTGAAATTGAAATTTGCTGTGAAGGTTGGCTCAACTTGCAAGCAGGAAGGTTTGATGCTTCTCCATCAAGAGACACTGTTTTTGTCACTTTTCTACAAAGTATCCCATTATTATAAGTAGAAGGACTTTGGTTGGGTAATGAGGACTGCCTTAAAAACTGTTTTCCATTTTGATTCATAGGTTTTGACACAGTGATATTTCTGTGAGTCTGTGATATTTTTTCATTGTTTGTTAGGCCAGATGTAGCCATTGCCTCCTTCCTGTCGTTTTTACTGTCGGCGTCAGGCAGAGGTCTTTTTTTTGTTGTTTTCCCCTTTTCTTTGCCGTTATGGTCAGCTAAACTTTTAGAGGTCTTTTGTTTCATAGCCAGTTTCGGGTGTGCTTCCGGTAAATAAGTTACCAATTCGGATGAGAAGGTTACTCCCTTTTTTAACGATGATGGGTTTTGTGCAATTTTGTCAAGTTTTCTCTTCTTTTGCTGACAGGAAACATCCCCAGGTCCTGATAAATAGGACCTCTTCTGATTCTTGCAACATTGTAGGTTGGATTCATCATCATCAGAGTCACTGTTTAAGACATTATTCTTTTTGAATCTTCTTTTCTTGGGTTCTTTACACTTTAAACTAGTTCCCTTTTGGGTTAGCTCATTAGGTGGCCTGTTTTTGAATGTAAAGCCAGAAATTACTTGATTGTTACTTGCATAATTAGATTCTTCTTCGTCTGTTGAAAGATCAGGAAAAAAATTTGATTTATCAGCATCTTGAGTGTCTGTAGCAGATATGGTAAGAACACTAGAGTTGTTTCTCTTGGGTGGTTTAGACACATTATCTTCTACAAATGCAGTCACAATGTCTTCTGCAGGTAAGGCATCATCTGATTCATAAGATGGAGGTGGAGAAATATGACCAGGCACAGTAAGATAGTTTTGTTTTGATTGTGAGGGGTAATCACAACTATCCTCTGTATCGCAGCTGTCTTCTGACTCAGGACAAGAGGCAGGCTTATGTTCTGATGTAGCCTTGTCAGATGCCACAAAAGGATTTGCTGAACCACTTGGAAAGCTCTTATTTAATTCTTTTAGTTTGACTTGCATAAAACTTTCCCATGTATCAAACTCTTGAATCTTCTTGAAACAAGGAAAATTGGGTTCCCCACGTTCTGGATTTGGGACATCTTTGTTTTCTTCAACACTTTCAGAGTCATCCATGACAGTATCTTTTACAAGTTTAACATCTGATGCTGTTAGAGAAATAACTAGCCAGTCATCATCATCATCATCTGATTCATACTGATCTTGCCTATTGTCAGGACCACAAGATGCTAAACTGTCATCTTTGCAAGCCTCAGACTGGCTTTCCGCTTGCTCCAAGGTGGACTCTTTGACACATTTAGGACACGGAGTCTCTTCAAAACCCTCCTCCGTTTCAATTAAGTAAGGACAACTGCATTTTAGTTGCATTACCAGGTGCTGCTTGGGTAAATCTGCCACTGCCTGCTGTTCTAGTTCTGCATTAGACATGTGCTCAAGAGGTTCAGCTATTTCCTTCTGCTCTAAAGTTTTCCAAAGGACTAGACTTTCATTGTCACTAATGTCTTCATACACTGTAGACGTATCCATGTTGGGGCATTGTGTCAAGTAACTGGACGCCTGTTCTAATTCTGTATTTGCATTAGAGCATGTATTAACATTATCCAACACTTGCCGAGGCATTTCAACTGTAGCTTTCTTCCCTTCATCATCACTGATGTCTTCATACTGCAAAGACACATCACGCTTAGAAGGTTGCACTGTTAAAGACTCCTCTTCATCATCAGTAATGTCATCATATTGACAATCTTTAGGCAAACTCAAACTTTCAGCCATGCAATCAGGCCATAGCTTTTCAACTTTGTCTAAACCTGCCTGTAATTCCTTTCCTTGAGTTTGAAGTTCTTCAATGGGTTGTTGCTCGTTAAGTTCTTGCACAAGCCCTTCAGAGGGGCTCAAAGGTAAGAATTTAACTTTAGAAAAATGAATTTTGGTGTTTGCCGTTTGATTGTGACTGCCAGCGGTGCATTGCTGTTGACCCACAAAGGGTATTTCTTTTGCTTTTGGGGGTTGATTGACACAAGTGTTGAGTGCTAATTCAACTGGGGCAGACTCAAGTGACGTACACTCTGAGAAGTCCTTAAGTTTAGGCCTGCCAGCCACTCCCGTCACAGTATTTTGTACCATTTTGTTCAAAACCTTGCAAGTACCCAAATTAGATTGTTTGTCCATCTCCTGACTTTTGACATTTAGCCACTGTGACTTGAATTCTTCTTTGGACGGCATACAGTTTAATGTCAAGTTGGGATTCTCCAACAGCTCATCCAGAGTTGTTCCAGACAACGATGTGAGGATTGGACTCTCCTCTTCATTCCTTCTGCAAATGGCAGCAGCACCTTGCATTATTCGTACATAGTCTGTGGATGTAAAAAGACGAAGGTTATCCATTTTTCCATCCCAATATTTCTGCAGAATGTTGTCAAAAAAATTGTCCATTTCAGCAAACCTCTCTACATTTTCCAAACTACTAATCAGTTCTTTTAGAGCAGTTAATGAATACCGAAGAGTGCTTATGCTACTCAAAAAGGGCTTATAAAAACTTTTATCATATGCACTTGAATACATAAATGTCCAATCTTTATATAACCTCAAGCCTTTACTTAATGAAAAATCAGAAAACTCTGAACTCTTAAACTGCCTATTGAGGGAATTGTTTGAGATAAATGTACCTGGAGAATGATTTTCCGATGTAGTGCCATTGCCCTTCACTTTTGACCTCTCTGAATCTTGCTTCATGCTACTTGAAAGATCTTTATCTTTGGTGCATTTTGTTTTGTCTTGTGCTTCAAGTGCTCTTCCAAGTGCACTGGAGTTAGAGGTACAAGCTGCAGCTTGAGGAACATGGCTGGACTTAAGCATAATGCAGTTCAAAGAGTCTTTTGTACAAGTTTTCCTTTGGCCTTTTTCTTTTAAGGCTTTCATTTCAGCCCGAAACTTACTAAGCTTCTCTTCAATTAGATGTAGGATTTGGTCATCATCAAGAAACTTATTTCCGCCCGATGCTGAGGTCTTGAGACTTTTAGAGCTGATGCCAGAAATGTCAACTATTTGCTGAGAAGTTTCTTCAGATTTTTGAGATGGCTGTGGCATAGGTTTTTCGTCGTTTGTGGTTAATAATTCAAACAACAAAGGATTATCAGTTTGGGGAGAAGCCTTTTTTGACGATTTGTTTTGGGATGAAATCGTGTGACTTCTTTTTACCTCACCACTTGAACTTTTTGAAGATTGTTTCAGCTGGAGCTCATCCTTATTTACATTTGAGTCTTTATGCAAATGTCCTTTAAACAAATGACTTTGGTGTCCAACCCATTGTTTCACAGACGTGTCACTTGTCATAAATGGATTTGCTACCTTCTGTGATTGAGTAAAGCCGTAATGGCCTGGAGGTGGACCACAAACCAAAGTATCCACCATATTTTGAAATGGACTTAAGTCAGTTGGGCTGGAGTGAACAGTAGCTTCACAAGATGTTGCGAGGGTCCCCACTTTACTCCAACATTGGTCTAATGCAGAAGCGCACCCTCTTTTGTTGTGTGGACATCCAGAGAGCATCACATGAAAAGCAGTCTTTGAAGGAATGGCTTAGTTACTCCATTTTATGTCTAGAAAAACAAGTAAAAATAGAATTAGTTGTAGGTGTGATATCACCATTGTTGAAAAACAAGTTTTGCTGTAATTAAGTAAAGGTTAAGTGGTTCAGTCACGTGATTATGCTTGGTTAGCGGATTGAGGAGGTTCACTGAATGAACATTAGAATAAACTCCAGGAGAAATATGACAGACAAGCTGCTTCTGTGACTCGCCGTTTTTACACTTTTGTCATTAGTTTGAATAAATGATAAGACGCTGGTTTAGCCTCATAAACCAACGTTGTTTAGCGAAAGTAAGTGAACACAGATGTACAACATTAACCTGTTTGCTTCAGTCTGCTGTTTGAGCTCTTCATTAGACCGACTGCACTCCCTAAAGGCCACACTGCCCCCTGCACTTCCTGTAGCGCTGCAGTTATGGGATTAGGAATGGGAACAAATATTCCAATATTTGAGCTGCAGTTTATATTTGAAAAACACCACTATTCGTATTTTGTTGATTTAAAAAAAAAAAAAAAAAAAGATTCCTAATGAACATACGGGCGTTTTCACAGATCATAACTGCCAGTGTTTTTGTTAACTGCAGTAAAATAAGTCCAGACCGCGCTTGCTTGTCCTGTTCTGTTCACTTCTGAGTCATGTGACAACACGGCGGAGGTCCACTCACTCAGTCTCAAACATTTAGTTGTGACTCAATTCCCATTGTTTGTCCTAAAGAGAGTTTAGTTGTGAGTGTAATGGCAACCTCCTCTAAAACGCAGAAAAGTTTGGAGGTACTTTGAACAAAATAATTGTAGCATGCAAAATTTGTCAAGTGAAACCAAGTTATCACAATGACATTCAGAAATACATTTTCATAAATTAACGCCTCTTATTAAACTAAAATAAAAATTTGTTTCAATATTTGTGGAAAATACCCATCCCTAAAAAAGGGATATTAAACCTGGTAAAGGTCTTGTATTCTTTGGTAAATACATGAACGTATGCAACGAATCAACAGAAATCTGTGTTGATATATATATATATATATATATATATATATATATATATATATATATATATACACACACACACACACATATATAAAATAAATTATTTATTTTTAATATATAATTAAAAAAAAAAAAAAAAAGGACTTGCAAGTAATATTTGTAAACTAATTGTTCATTCTTAATACTTTGATATCATGAAATTTTTTGTCTTTAGTAAATGCATGCCATGTGACCCCAGAAAGTAAGGTTTCAAGCTCCCATCTGGGAAGGATTAGAACCCTGTTGTTAAGCAAAGACAAACAAAATACTTAGTAAGACCAATAGATTGGTTTATTCACACACCGACAAGCAGAATCTGACCCCAAGAACAAAAACCCCCAAGTCCTTAAATACCTCCTAGCGAACATCTGGTTTACATCATTGTCATCCCTATCCTAAGAGAGGGATGCCCTGTTTCCAGGAAACCTGACCTAACACAAATAACCATAAAATACCTAAGTTCATGTTACCTGGAAGCTAAAGAGTATTTAAGTTCATGTAAAACAAAATTTATCCAAAGCCCATTCTTAAATAATAATCACAAACCAAATCCATACATTTTAAAACTGAAAAAAATAAAATCAAACTACTGTTTAGTTGCTGCAATGTAAAAGGCACAGGGCACGTTTTGTGTCTCAGTTGTTTTTCTGGCCTCTCCTGAATGGTCTCTGGAAAAAAAAAGAATAATAAAAACCAGAGATCTCTGCAGGGAGGGTGGTTTTCCCTGGGCAAACAGTGTAGGAGGAATAAAAATGTACACCCAGGGTCAACCAGTCCAAATTAACCACAATCATTTGCCATGTACCACAAATTGTCAATCTTGACTGCAGTATTTAAAAAAAAGAAATTCAATTTGTACGGATTTGGTTTTAACAAAGATTTCTTTCAAAGATTTTTCCTTACATTTCAGCGCCAATGTTTTTGCCTAACCAAAGTTATTATTCTATAATAATAAGTTATTATTCTAATGCTTTTCTTTTTGTGTTCTACACCCATTTTAGACCCATAATATCCACAAAAGGAAAAAGTACCACACTCACAACTAAATGCTAGTCAAAAAAGTCTGAATGCCACTGAGGGCTGCAACATTGGGAAAACAGATGCAAAAAAATCCCAAATTTACTCTGAAGAACATTCTGTTTTCTAGTCAAGTAAGCTATACAAAAACATCTGTTTTTACTCGAGAGCTGACTGGGTCTCTAGTGTCTGTGGCATTGATGTATGAATGTGTGTGCTATGTTTGGAGGTGGTTGGAGAACCTGTAGGCACAAAATGGCTGCCACGTCTTTGTCAGTCTGCCCCAGGGCAGCTGTGGCTACACATGTAACTTACAATACTGAAATACGGAAAGCGTCTCTAGGTATCTTGAAAAGCGCTAAATAAATAGTATGCATTGCGCAAAGGCAACTCCAGATGAACTACGTGTCAGATCATAAACGATGTAAACCTGGTCATTTCCACAACAGTGTTGTGAAATGTATAGCTCTTTGTTAAATTGTCTGCCCCCAAAAAAACACTCCACTTTCTCCTACATTGTCACAGTAAAAAAAATTATTCCATCATAACTGTCCTCTTCATCCTCAGAGCGTCCCTGGATTCTGGCCAGGGGACGGTGGTAACCACTGCCCATCCTCCCGGCATCCAGAGGCTCTTTCGGGAGAATCCATGAGACTTCGCATCTTAAGATGTCGAGGCCTTTGGAAGAGAAACAGACAGCATTAAAAACATACAATCCTGTCCAAGTCAAAGTCCCAGCAGCTGCTTTAAGCTCAAATGGCTCTCAATGGCACAGTATGTACCCAAATGAGTATTTTATGGGAAGTTTTGGCAAGAATGCAACTTTCACACTTTTACTTGGCTAATGTGAAACCTTTGTTTGGGTTATCAGAATGGAATCAGACAGATTCAGATCACAGTGGCCCTCGAGTACAGTGGAAAACTATGTTTGCGTCCATTTCACTCAAATCTCACACAAGATCAGGGGCTGGTGTAAATTCACGCAAGTTTCAAGTCAGTACGGAGCAGCGCAGTAGAACATACAACACATTCCGAATGAGATAGATAAATATAGATATTCAAATCTAGTCCTATTTAAAAAATAATTAGACAAATTAAATTGGTGACTCGTCAAATAATACAACTTGCATTTTCCGATAATGAAAATAAAAGAAACAATGCACCATTTGAAAATCCTAACTAGTCTAGTTTGTCTTCTCTGTCCAACACAAAGTAATAGTTTTAAAGCTCCATAGATCCAATGAAACACTATCCCCCCCACTGAGATGGACAAATGAAAAGACATTTTTGGCATAGTTCTGCCATCTGTTGTGCAGTAAGCTACTGCAACATGCACAAATACTGTTTTCATCCAAAAGGGCCGCAAGAACAACGCAAACTAAAAGCAGAAATACTAACTGACGCAAGAATCAATATTCAAGTGAAACGAAGAAGCAGCAAAAACAGCTTTGTGGGTTTTCCGGAAAGTACAACCACAACTCTCACATCCGGTACAGTCACAAAAAAAAAAAAACTAAATAATAAATTGAATCAGTAACTTTTGGTTCCAAACTTTTCAAATCTGTCCAAGAAAATTTTTCTAATTCTATTGTACTTTGAACAGTGTATGACTTGTGCTGTACTTCCTGTTTAGTGTACAAGTTATTTCTTTGTTGATGTTTTTATTTTCTTAGTAAATTGCCTACCACAATAAAATCTATGGTGACCATGTACATTGACCCACAGTTTGGGTATCATGGCCAAACACACTGCATGTCATTTACTAGTATAAAGTATTTGTCATTTTGCCAGTTTCTTGTGCTTGTGTTCATTTTATTAAATGCCCTATGTGGGGCACCTCAATGGCCCACCTGGTAGAGCACATACCAGAAAGTAGGGCATTTTGATTCCAGCTAAGGTCCTTTGCCCAAAGCCATTTCCCTCTCTTACCCAGTTTCCTGTCAAGCTACTTCCTATAAATTCAAAGAAAGGTAAACAGTTCAAAAAGGTTATCTTGTGTCTGATGCAACCACCTCCATGTGACCATTATGTGCCATGACTTTAAACAAATATTCCTTATCTCCAAATTGAGTATAATACATATAAAACTTAGAAAGAAAGGAACTTAGAACGAAACGCCCAATGTATCAGTTTTTTTTTTCCTTTTTTAAATCACCGTCAAACCAAGATGACTAAATTCATGTTAACATAAGTTACCACTCAGTGGGAGTGCAACCTGAAGGTATTTAGAGCTGAGCAGAGGAAATTTGAGATCCATATACGGCAGGACAGAAAGCTTTTGTCTCTGGTGCCTTCAGGCTGCATGTCAGGTCGATAATAGTTTAGTTTATTATTTATTTGACAGTGACATCTGCAGTCCCCTGGGCAGATAAAAAAAAAAATTAAGATACAATAAAACGCATGCATCAAACATAAATAAAGTCTATGGCAAATTAAATAGTCAGAATATACTGTATGTGAGAAATTATATTTGAATAATTTGACTGTATCTATGCAACACTTTCAAAAGCAGAAGGTTGCATTTACATGTAGTTGCTAAAGCTGAAACATAATAAAATAAAACAAAGTCTTTTAGTAGCAGGACTAAGCTAACTAAGCTGTAAGTTGAAGCATGCAGGAAACAGTGAAAAGAAGCTGAAATAAAAATTTAAGTAGAAAGACTTTATGGCTAAAAGTAGCTTAAAATTAAGAATTATATTTTACTATACAATGACTTACTGCAGAGTTTCTATAATTTACTTTGCAACGGTTTATAAATAACCCGTCCTTTACCGTTATTAGAGAAGATAAAACATATATATTTAAAATACTGCTCTATTACGTTAAATGTCTTGGCTTCATTTGTACTTCTATCCAAGTTATAAATGATAAGTAAATGATCCATGGCTGATTATTGCGTATGGTTTATTTTTTGACTTGGAATATGGGCTGAAGCCACACCCAAGTCGTGTTATTCGCGCTTTAACCACGAGAGAGCAGCAAGCGAACAGCTTTGTCGCCCAGGTTTGGCTCCAACCGAGGAGACTTCCCCCAAACATATACTTTTTTGAGACGCAACTTAAATACGTCGAATTGCATTAAAATTCTATCAAAGTGCTTTAAATTCACTTAATCGTATAATGCACCATTAAAAAAAATAATAATAAAAAAGTCCTTTTCTACAATTTAAATGTATTCTTTGTTAAACAAAAAAACAACCTCAACGTTATCAAAATAATATATAATGAATCAACTTAACATTTAAAAAATGTTAATGGAAACATGCTAGCGTTAACTGTTTGAGGACGTTTTCCATTTGTTTGTAACGTGCGTTTATCGGTCATTCCCGCCTAAAGGTTACGCTTTATCAAACGAAAAAGCCTTACTTACGTTACTATCTTACTTACCATAACCTTGTAAACGCATTTACAGCGCCATTTCGTCGTCAAATCCTCCGTAAATGCAACTTAAAGCTGCATTTTTCTTCAACTTTCTCCAAGTGCTCTTCCGTTAGCGCGTGGGCGTTTGAGTGTAGACTAAACGTGAAGATATCCGAGCGGAAAGTAGTCCAAATGTAATCCTGAGTTGGCTCTCGGAGATTCCGGGCTCCAGAATAAAGCAGATACAGGCTGTCTCAGTGCGAAGACCAGCGCGGAGCAGAGGCTTTTAAAGCTCACACTCTGCTCTGATTGGCCGATTTGCAGGCGCTAGGTTAGTCACGTGACCAGGGCAGAAGCCAAGACATTAAATGTTTTTCAACAATTTGTTTTGAAATTATTATTGTACATGTACCATTCAAATTCCAGCATTTATCTTGCTTTGTGTGGCTTTCTTTTTCATACTTTTACTCGTTCTTAAGCAGACATTACGTTTATGGGTTATCCCCTGTGCAGTTATACTAATTTTGAAAATATCCATATATAAAATTTAGATAAGGTTTTGGATTAAGTGAAATAGTATTTTAATCATATTTTGGTATAATCCTTTTATTTTGAGAGTATATATCTTGGAACAGGCTCGGCCCAACATATAACTAGTTATTCCAGGTTAAATCTGGTAGAAAAGAGGTAAAAACATTTATGTTTATTCAGTGTGTCTCACTTTTTGTCTCCTTGAAGGTAGTTCAATGCAAAGCAGAGGTTTGTGATGCTGCAAATCTTTACAGCAAACTTTATTTCAGCTTCTGTTGTTAATGTCAGATCATTATTATCAATATTAGATCTTTTTGATGATAATTATTATAATTTTAAGGATGAGCACATTTTTTATCTTGGCCTGATAAACCTTTCCAGTTCTGTTAAAAATAAAATTGTGTATTCTGAAATATATCAATATATACTTCATATTTGTTTAAATATCTGCCCTTCATTTGCGAGTCTTGTACATTAAGGCTTCAGTATTTGAGCAAGGCACATTTTTACACTAAAATAAAGCCTCATTACTATCTTATAATCTTATATTAATACAATTTTAATATTTAAGCAGATAACAATTATAGTTATTCAAATAGTACATTTATAATGCTCTACATGATCTTTTAGAATCATACAGTGGTGAAGCCAGAAGCCTACAGCAAACGTGCAGCATTTAGAAAGAACAGTCATTTACCTTTTACACATGAACTGGTTTATAAAACACACAGTGGGCTCTGGACACAGACACAGATGACTCTCAGATTACCTTTGAATGTGTATTTCTTTTAGTGCCATCTGGACGACTGTTAGTGTTTAAATAAAAGAAGCAAGTATTCAGTCACATGTAGAGTCTCAAAGTCTGCTTACTTTCTGCAGAAACATGTATTTCTCTGTTTTAATGGCTAAACAATAATGTTTTTTGTCCCTGTCTCTGTGTGGCCTGTGAGGAAGAGCAGGACGTCCTGTAAACCACTGTGGAGCAGTTACATGAAGATTAGACCTGTGTCAAACCTGTGACTGTGACGAAAAAGAACCTGGAGCAGCTTCACCTGCAGCTCCTGAAAATAAAGCTCATGTCTGCCACACCTCAGGATCTGTTTTATACCTAATCTTCAGAACGAGACACTTAATAGAACCAGCCACACTAGAACAGCTTCTATTTACTGTTCATAATGACTCTGCACTTTTTATAAACTAGACTTTGTCTAAAAAATTTAACATTAATCATTTTATTAAAAACTGCTGAAGGTAGTATCAACCAGGTCTTGAACACATTAAATTTGTTTTTTCAAATCTTTATTTCTGATGTTTGTACCATTTATTTACACAACCTAACTTATGCCTAACAACCTAACTAAGAGCAAAATAGCGAAGTAGAAATTCATTTTGTTCCCTATTTCTTGCATAAGTCTCGCCAACGAGTAGCCACCTGGCCCATGTTTATGAATAAACCAATACTGATATCCGAACTATATTTATGACTATGGTGCACCGGCATAAACTTATTGGGAAATATTGGTTTACCACGTTCATCAACAACTGTTTTTGTCTCCCAGCATATGACAAAAGAAGAGGCCCCCAGCTGCAGTTTAAAGAGGAAGCACTGAGAGCTGTAAAGAGGAGGAGTGAACTTCAGTATATTTATTTACCTGCTTTAGAGTAACTTTAGTGATTAGTAATGGTAAAAATATGTTTTCTTTTGTATTATTTTACAGCATTCGTCCCACTTTGTTCTACATAAAGGCTCGTCCTCCATTTGGTTTGTTCTGGTGCCTTCTTCTAAACGATAGAAATGTTTTCTCTGATGACGATGCTGACGTCCTGTAACCCACTGACGTAACTTTATTTTTTTGACACTCTGCTACTCCGCTGCGAGGTGAACAAACACTTTGCTGAGGAGCTCATGCATCTTGCTTAATTATCCACCAAAAGCATAAGAAATTTGAAACTCTCACTTAGTTTGCACTTTCTAAGAGTTGTATTGAAACTTGGCCCCAAGGTCCAAGAGATGGGACGGTGAGGGGACCTCCCCAGTCTGAGAGAGTTGTGGAGTCTAAATTTCTCTGGAGAAATCTCTGTGAAAGGGACGAGGTCAAAGGTCTGTGTTGGAGCCTGGACATCTTAGCAATAGGACATCTAATCACACGAGAGTGAGGGGTACAAAGACAGAGCAGTGAGAGCACGAGGGCGCTGACGGGGAGAGCAGGCCCAGACGGAAAGGTAAGAGTGACAGAGGACACAGAGGACAGATTTTGAGGGTTTTGGTCCGAGCCACAGGAGTCACGTGGTCAAGGAACTGGACGCAGCCTGGAAGCCAGAGCCCAACAGAGGAACAAATCTAGATCTATGAAGCCAAATACGTTTGTGTTAGATACTATGCTCTAGAATTAGTTTTCTTAATGTCAAAATTTGTTTAGCACAGGTTTCACAGTCTGTTTTAATTAAACTGTGTGAAAGTCTATTTGTGATGCAGCCTTTATCACAAGCCACAGCTTTTGTCTGGCAGCACATAATAAAAAGAGGAAAAGAAACTTGGGGGAAGTTTAAAAAGGAAGCACTGTGTGATAAAAAGATGACATTTTGTAAAAAGGATACTAAGAGAACACAAAATGGGAAGTTATCTAAAGCATGTTTATTGAGTTTTATGGTACAGATTATAACTTTTAGGAGGTGCCAGATCCAGTGAAGTAGGTCCTGGTCTCAATTTAGGAGGTGGGGAAATATATTCCACAAACACTGCTGCTAAGTAATCTAACACACAATAAGTACGGCTCAGTAAACTCTTACATATTTGTAGCCTGTAGTAAGACAGATAACCATAAAAGACCTACGTTTACCTAACTGCTATCCTTATCCTGATGTAGAGAGAACTCCTGTTCCTAAGAAGCCTGAACTAACACAGATAACCATGAGAGACCAAAATTCACCTAACTGCTATCCTTATCCAGATTAAGAGAGGGGGCTGTTAACACAGAGAGAGGAAAATCTATCTGGCAAGATCACCTGTTTATGATGCATGAACTGATCAAAAAGGGCAAATACTTTCTATTAAAACTTGTTGATTTTGCTATTGTGTTGTTTCTAAAAGTATAACATTATTTTGTGTACATCGTGTACACATACTTAAGAATGTGTACATCTATGTTATTGTATTGTTTATGAGAAGTCAGAGGGTTTCACTCAAACCACAAAACAACATAAAGGAAAGTTTAGGGGCTTTTCATAACACACACACATCCGCACACACACAAACACACAAACACATCCGCACACACACAAACACACAAACACATCCGCACACACACAAACACACACACACATCCGCACACACACACACACACATCCGCACACACACACACACACACACACACACACACACACATCCGCACACACACACACACACACACACACACACACACACACACACACACACACACA